>JAVCKU010000031.1:12552802-12571435 GCA_032273985.1 Hypsolebias coamazonicus | reverse complement strand
CAGAATGAATGAAAAGTCATATCTCAGCCAAAAATTAGTGTATAAATATGAGAAAAAGTACATAAATATGTTGTTTCGCTGTATAAGTCTCAGTGCATGTAAATTATGCAAAAAACTGTGACTAAGGCCAAAAAAATACGGTATGTATGTATGTCTGTATACATATAAACAAAATTCAGCATGGTAAATTTACAATTTCCCAAATTTATTTTTTTATTTAAGAAAATCTAAACTATTTTCAAAATAACCTTTTGAGAGTTTTTTTTTTTAATATTTATCAAATAAGAGGAACAGAGTCACAGTTGTAGTTACCATTCTGAAAACTATTTGTGAACCTAAAGTTTTAAAATATGCTACATAAATGCAGTTCACCATAACATGACATTCACAAGTTCAGCCCTGAAGTGTATTAAGTTTTTACAGTTTTACTGAAATGAAGGAATTGAACAAAATTAATCGTAATGTTTTGAAGAAGACGAACTGTTTAGGGTCTTGAATTTAAATGTAAATGTTTAGGACTATAAATCAAAAACAGTTCAAGTGCATGGAGTTTTCTTGTGCAGGTATTGCTTAGTTTAAAGTAAATATTTATTCTTAACCAGAAATAGATATAAATTTGTATTTTGAGTGTGTGTAAGTGATGTAGGAACCCTGCAAATCTGATTTTTTTTTTCTCCACTACAGGATTCAGATGGAGGAAACACTCTTCCCATCGACTGATCTTAAAAACTCAACCATTATGACTTCTTTTTGACTCCTGCTTTTCTAAACGTAGCAGCCATGACTTCTCACAAAGGAGAAGAGCTGCTGAGTGACGGCAAGGACTCGCCCTCGGTCCCTGGTCGGCTGTACCGTCACAGTCCCGATGGCGCCACAGAGGAGCTTCAGTCAGATCCGGTGAACACAACATCAAAATCTCAAAAAACGTGGAAGTTAAGAAGGACTGCCTTGACTTTCTTTGGTGTTAGAAGTATCTGTATTTTACCCAGCTTTTTCAGAGGGAAGATCAAAAATCAGAGCAAGAAAGAAATATGCAGAAGCAAAACGCATGACGGGCTGAGTAAGGTCGGTCATGACGACAGTCCCAGGAGCGACTACGTCTCGGCTGGAGATTTGGAGTACCACAGCCAGAGAGATGCTGCAGGAGAGCTCCACGGCAGCTGTCACAGTGAATGTAGCCACCCTGCCGCCGACCACAAATCACTGACTCTCGGTCGGCAGAGAAAAGGTTTGAGGAGTCTTTTTCAAAGTTTTAAGCAGCACAGAGCTCAGAGAAATGCTGAACCAGGGAGGACTGCTGAATCCTCCCCTCAGTGCAAGAAAGATGTGCCTGTTGTCCAGCGCAACCCCATCCTGTATGCCACCGAGTGCCTGGGATCTGAACCCGATGTGCCTGATTTTGCCGCTGTGTTGTGCAGTGTTTCCCACGGTCTCAGTTGTAGTCATGAAGATGTGGTGGCATTAGAAAACTGTGCAGAACTGGATAGTCCAAAGTCTGAGCTTGATGCTCAGGCACGAGACGATCAACTCGAGGACGTGAATTCAAACGTAGGAGTTTCATGTAAATATGAGACTTCTAGGCGTTCCAGTGAGCCATGCCTGAAAATTCAGGTGGCTCCTGAGCCCATGGTGAAGTCTCAAACCGCTGCCAGCTCATCCGATCAGCTGAATATGATTTTTGGAGACGTGGCGTCTTTAAAGAGTTTCGATTCGCTCACCGGATGTGGGGACATAATCGCAGATCAGGAGGACGACAGTTTCACGGAGAGCACCGTTTCTGGAGAGCGGAGCAGAAACGGAGGGAAGCGGGCCTCTTGCTATCTTACCTATCAGGGCGGGGGGGAAGAAATGGCCTCGCCTGAGGATTTGAATGACACGGGTCTTCGGGACTTCTGGGCAAACAACACATCGGAGGAGGTCTGCTGTACGTGCGATCCAGAGCAGGCAGACGTGACTGAGCTGACAAGTTCTAACAATATGGACGTGCTGAACAGCAGCAGCACACAGCAGGCTGGTGGCATGGACACCTCCTCTACTGCCGATGATTTAACCCCTCAAAGTGAACATCAGGAGTCCGTTCCAAACAGCGATGAGGGCTATTATGATTCTACCACCCCCGGGCCAGACGAGGGGCAGGAAAAAAGGGACCGGTTAAGAGCAGCCAGTCTACCCAGGGACAGTTACAGCGGTGATGCTCTCTATGAACTGTTCGCACCTGATGAGAGCCTGATCAGTCCTCGTTACGAGAGCAAATCACAGCTTCCCAGTTTGAAACACTGTGACTATTTTACTGAGCCGGTCGGCACGACGGATCCCGTCTTTCTTCCCGAAATGAGTGGCTTACAAATAAGTGCCGAGTTGTACAAAGGCGGTTTTGTAGAAGTGCCGAGCACGTGCGGTAAATCCTCGCTGCTGGCGCAAAATGAGGTGGGTCTGCAGGAAATAAGAGGGAATAAAAACTGCAACTTGAATTCCAAACCTGAAACTTCAGTCGGCGTGAATAAGATCAAACAAGATGTATTTAATGAAAAGAGAAATGTTGCCTCCGCTGAGAAAATAAAACCCATAAAGAACAGCGGTGAGAGTAGGCAAAGAAGTTTATCGTTCGGAAGCACGTCTGACCCAGATTTTGAGACTTTTTGTGAACCCAAAGAGGAGCATCTTGAGGAAAACAAACCGGTGGCTTTGCCGTATAAAAACATCAACCCTCAGTCTGAAGACTCTAATAGTTGCTCTGAAGATGGGCAGGCGGTGTGTTTCTCTCAAGCGCTCGTGGACTACACCAAACATGCTGAAATGCTGAGCGACTTGGAGACGAACTCTGCCCTCACGCCAAATATGGAGGCCTTGCCTACCATCGTCACGTTTGACGTCGTAGATCTGCATAACGAGGGGGAATACGACGAACAGATTCACATGAATCTGGAAGAGGACACGTCGCTGCACTTTCAGGAGTTTGAAGAAAGCTACCTACAAAAAGATGCGTTTGCTGAGTGTGATTATCAGATGTTGGACTTGTACGACCAGAGCCTGATCAGCAACGCGTGGGCTGTTGCCAGTCTCCCACGGCACGTAGGCCTTGAGAGAGTTAGCCAGTCCACTCTGAGCCCGCTGTCCCTGGACAGGAGAAGTAGGTCTTTAGACACAGAAAGCCTCGACACCTACGGAGAAAACAGAGCTGCTGTAGTGTCTTGTCCTCAAGCTGAAGAGGACTTTGAGAGAGACTGTTCACTGTTTTATAAGAATAATGGATCTGCACCGGAGGTCGGAGACACCAACAGCACCGCAGCCTTAGCGTGGCAGACAATGTCAGAGGTGGCTTTGAGCCTTCCTTTGACAGCTGGAGAAATCACAGAAAAGGTCCAGCGTCTTGGTCAACCCCAAGCAGAACACAAGCTGTTCCTCTGCTCCTCCAACCATAATTTTCTGCAGTCTACATCACAGCATCATGGCTCTAACCCTTCGGACAACTCGAGCGCAGAACTTTACAGTAGACAGCGTCGCCTTCCTTTGCCGTCTGATTCCCGTTTACCACAAAGCTCTTTGATTTACTCTGGGCTCATGGAGGTAGACTCGGATTTCAGTGATGATGTTTTCTATAAGGCGTCTGCTGGTTTACAGTCCTGTAACCAGGGCAGACCCTCGGCAGGTAGGGACGGTCTGTCGTACGGTAGGAGTCCACTGAATGCAGCTGTGTTTACGGATGAAGCATAAATGGATGTGATGATCCCCGTGGCCTGCAGTGAGCACCCTGAAGCGCCGAGCAACAAGAGGCTCTTTATCACATAAATATGAGTTAGCGGTTTTGTATTTTCATCTAAAGTTTTTTTTTCTTGCACAGTCATGATTTTTAATTTACTGTGATGGAAACTGATATTGAATTTAGAAATGACTTTAAATGTAGAGTTGTTTAAATCTCACTTCATCAAGGCCTAGAAGACTTTTTCCCTGCTTTTTCATGTTATCTGTTACTTTGCACACGTTACACAGATCTTGGTTGAAGGTATTTATAGAAACAAATGTTTAATTTGCTGTATAACTGCCCATGGTGTATAATGAAATTAAATTTTACTAGAATGTTAGCCCCACGTGTAGCCTCAGTGTGCAGGTTTCTGCTATAACGCATCACTTTGCTTCAAGGGTTTTGATCCTTTCTGCATTTGTTGCCTTTGAACACATGAATGCTTAATGTTTTTAAATGTTTACAACTTCTCACTGCTGTATTCATGTCCATTTTTACTGGTTTTACTGCATTTCTGACATGTTTTACATTTTGAAAACGGCAGATAAATATCTCAGTCCTTGATCACAGAAGCCCCAACGCCTTTAGTGTCAGATTTCTGTAACTTGTTGCTATTTTGGGTTTGATCTTGTCATGTCAGCTGGTTTGACTTCTTAACCCAACACAAGATTAGCAGATATAGGAAATGCACTGATAATGATAGTATATGATCACGATAGGATTTTAACTTCAGCCTTCATTTCATTTACATACAGTAGACTTTGCAAGGCAAAACTCCAACATTTTTGTTGCTCACTTCACATGCAAATAAAGGTGGAGCAGATTTACATAAAGCACCAAGGAACCTGCGCTGGAGGGTTTTAAGGAAAAGTTAAATTGGAGAAGTAATTAATTTGGAGGAGGAAAAAGACAGAATAAGCTTGTGTTTGCTTTTAGCCTGACAGAACAGCCAGACTTCCCCTTTTTTTTTTTTTTTAATTTACAAAAAATTGGGGGGAGGAGGGGAGGTACTTTTTAGCAGCTTGACCAAGTGCAAAATTCTTACTGTAATTATGCACTCAAACCATTATTGGAAGTGGCTGGATTGACGTTATATGTCTAGGTAAACATCTTGTGAAACCATTTTATAGCATAATATTAAATATCAATGAATTTGTATTTATATTTTCAGCTGTTTTTAGACTGTTGTGTACAGAATAGTTGTTACAAATTGTCACTTTTTTTTCTCCATTCTGAAAACCTTTTTTTTTGTTGTTGTCTCAATAGAATATTGCCTTACACAAAAATAAACATGACAAATACAATTTAATTTGTCTTATCTTGTTCTTTTTACTGTCATTGTGGACCTGAGGTACTGTATATGTCAACATGTCTGTCTGACAATGTGGTTAGAGAATGGATGCCCTGGTGCAAAAAGGCCATTATGCAAGTTTACATTAACCGACACCTAAAGTGAACCTACACACACAAAAAAAAAAAAAAAAACACACCATCATTTAAATGCTGGGCTGCTTTAATGGAAGTCAGCACAAAGCTGCTGAACTTCCCCTGATCAGCGTGTGGTTGGAAATCAGAGACTTATGTATGCATGCATATTTAAATAACCTGTTTTTTACAGGAGTGCCTTTACGGTTGTCTGCTCGTTAGTGTAAATTAACAAATTGGCTTGATGGGATTCAAAACCAAATTAAAAAAATATTTTCGGTTTGTAGCACTTGGCCTATGATAAATGTATTTAGTTATTTTACAAAAGTAGTGTTTGTACATGTATGGAATAGCGGCATTTATCACATAACAGATTGGGTCAAAGAAAATTGGTTCGTGAAGGGGTTTTTTTTTTTTGCCCATGTGTCACATTTACTTGTTTCCCTCGCCTTATCTGGCAACCCTGAGCAAACTGCGACAGCGCCAATGGCAGCAAAACAGAACAGTTCCAGGCGAGGAGGATGACAGCAACAAGGTGAGAGGAGATGAGCGCCGTTTGAAGAAGTCACCCATGCCACTGATATGCGTGCACAGTAGGTAAGAGAGCCGTTATGCGTTGCCGTCATTTCAGCATCGTCTGAAATATTACAAGACCCGTCAACTTTATCTCTAGTTACGGTAATATTTTGGCTAAATTGTTAGCAGATGCTCAGCTGCTGAGGCTAACGTTAGCAGCTAGGCGTTTTAAGTTGACCGTTAACTAGTGGTGTTGTGTCGTGCTACGTTCCCACGGTCGAATATGTTCCCCCCACCAGGCTCCGCCCAGCCTAGCCGGCGAAAGAAGCGCGTATTTGCTGAAAAGTCGACGTCGCCGTTTGGACGGGGCGGAGCTGGCGGAGAAACATCTTGACGGGGCGAACGCAATTCGACACAACACCAACTTGCCTGACAAGCTATACTAGGTTAGCGATAGTTTGAAATAAGCGTTATCTTATCAATTTCTTCACATTTGACCAGCTAGTTACCTCGAGTTAGTCAGAAATGATTCATCCGAGACGTTGACACCGTAGTGTTAAGTTAGCTAAGCCATGTTAAAATAGCTTCCTAGCGTATGCTAACAGCATCTCGGGCCTGAAGGTGCCAAAGCAGTTATTTTCTCATAAATGGTGTCTCAAAGATAGTGTTTTGTGCAACAATCGTGACACTTGTTTAAAAAAAAAAAAAAAGTTTCATAAATTGAACTTGTCACGTGCTGTCACACTGTTCATCAGTGTCATCCTGAAGTCAAGACGCTGTTCAGGAGCTGCTAAACACATCAGTTTCGGATTGACGTGTCAACTTGTTGGATTTTTCTGAATAAGTACTTTAAAAATGAAACGAAAACATATATTTGCTTTAAATGTACGCTTTCATTAGCGTTCTCCTAATGGGGTTATGTATTTGGGTGTACTGTATTTTTAATCTCTGCTTTATCACATTCAAAAAAGCTAAAGTCATTTTGTTAAAGTTCACAGATTTCAGTGAAAATCAGAATTAGCGGAAACACGTTGTTTCAGGGGAGATATTATGGACATGATATACTGCATAAAGTTTTACAAAAGTTCATTTTATTCATGCTATTTTTATCCAAACAGGTGCAGCTTTAACGTGTTTAACACAAATGTGACAGGAAATTTCTACAGCAATTCAACACAAGTGATTAATGTCTGCTGAAATATTATAAAGATTCAACATGAGTTTCTGATTTGGACATAATGTGCACTTCAGGTTCTGCATGTAAAAAAAAAGCATGTTTTTCTCAGTGGCAACAGTTTTCCTGTACTTGGAAGGGCTACTTTGATTCACTCTACAAAAAGGGGAAATTCTTTTTGTTTGCGCACAAGAGATGGCCTGTAAACAAATCCTGTCTTTAGTTTAGTGGAATGAATCCAAGCCAACATTCAGTCTCTAGATGCAGCAGCACAAATGTCACTGGTCTAATGAGTCAGATGATGGGAGCATAGTGCCATCATCTGATCAAAGCCAAATAGGTAATAAGATCATAATGTTTTGCTTGGCTCTGAGCCCTGAATGACAGTTTTTCTGCAACTTTGTTTTTGTTTGTCTTATTGAAACTTATCAAAAATCAAAATGCACACCTCTAATTGAAAATACGTTAGCAGCGGTCTTCATGCTTGTAGGAACAGCAGATTAACAACAAAAAGGCACTTTCGCTGGAACATGCTATTTGCTGCTGAAGTCTTGGTCCAATAATGTTTGTGTCATGTAGTTTTGAATTGATTTAGTTTTTCACATGCTGGAAAATGCAAAATGTTTGCATCAACGTCATGAAAAGTAGTTATCCTCATACTGTATATAAAAAAAACTTTATTTACATTGAAAAACTGTAAAATTAGGATTACCCTGTAATGAATTTTGCAATGTGAAAATGACAACTTTCTCACTTCTTTGTGCCCCTTCCCCTTAATTCTGCCAAAAATTTTATTTTTTTCATAAGTTTCTTTCCTCCTCTCAAAGCATTTGTGCTTCTCTGTAAATCCCTGCAAAGTACTGAAACTGATCTGAATTGATGGACACACCACAGTACAATGCTGCCAAGCTGCCTGTTAGCTTTATCATAAACTAAAAACATACTGTATACCAAATGGATAAATGGACCAATTGCAGACTTCAATGTGGTTCATCTGTGCCCGTTGCTTGATTCTGTGTCGGGTTAGCCGTGTAAAAAGACATCTTACTTCACTTGTTGCTATGCAGGAGATGGTGAGTGTGCAGATATGGTCCAGGGGCCTTGCTGAGAGTAAAGCTTGTGAATCTGGAGGTGGACTAGAAAGGACTGAAAGAGCTCTGCTACGTTGAGCTTGTATTGATATTCTCATAAAATGACTCAAATGGCAGTAGGCAGTGTGAGCTGCTCCATGGGATCTGTCACTAGTTCTCGAGGCGTCACAACAATCCTGTTTAGCTTTTTTACTTTAGATATTCAAGCCAAAACTTGTTCCTCGTACAAGTTGTAATCAGTGAAAACCCCTAAAGGTATATTTATTTAGCTGTTGGCTGACAAAAAAAAAAATGTGTGCACCTTTCGTAGCATTAGTGTCTGCCTTTGGGATTGTTGTCAGTGACGTACTAAAACAGGATCCCAGTCACTGCAGTGGAGGTGGACTTGTCTTGTTTTTTTGGTGGTCAGGACTGAAAATAAAGAGACCATGTAAAATATTATCGTCACGTTTTACTTCAGAATTCACTTTCTCAAGATTTTCGGAGTGGAGCTGGAGCGCAGCTGAAAGTGTTCTGCATTTACCGGCTGCATGAACAGAGATGATGAGCCGTGTTTTGTGTTAGTCGTGACTGGTAAAAGGAGTTAGCTGATGACAAGGCTGTGTTGCTAAGCAACCCACATCATGGGCTGTGCCTCTTGAAGCTTGAAGCTCGCCGTACTCCACTTTATGCAAGACGAGAGGAGAGCGAATCCTAATGTGTCCTCTTCCAAATCTTTGGAATAGTTTTGATTATCAGTACTGTATTTATGTGCGTGTGGGGGGAATAAGCAGTGCTGCCTCCTGCAGGCTCCTCTGCAGTCCCCGTGCTGCTTTATCACAAAACAGTCGTGCTCCCTGTGGAGTTCTGTTCAGTTCTGATTATCTGTCAGAGGGCTGGAGGCGCAGCGATACACTGCTCAGCCCACACTATCGCAGGTTATGCTAACTCGTGCGCTCGCTCCATGTGTGACTGGGCTCAGACGTTGCTTGTGTGAGACCTGTAAGTTGTTTTTTTTGTGCACACAGCGAGAGCAGCAGCATTGTTCTGCGGTTGCATTAGCACATTTTGTACCAGACTGTGATTTTGATTTTAAAGTCAGTCAGCTGAAGAGACAGCCAAACTGTTGTTTGGTAATGTCCGTGCTTTTCCATAAAGCTCCACACGTGGTGCCGGAGAAGATCAGTGATTTGATTAGTGATTGAAGTATCCAGCCTTTGCACACATGTAGTATTGCTGCTGCTGTTCCGGTGTTGAAGCTTTACTGTAGTTTTCACAAGTTTAGAAATTATAATCCACATAGACTGTACAATTTTACCTTTTCATTACAGACTTTTAAATGCACCAAAGAATCAACTTCTTTCAGAATAGTTCTGAAGTTAGGGTTTAGCAGCATATCACCTGTACTGACTGTTGTGTTTTTGCTCCTTTACAGGATTATGTAGTTCCACTTTCCCTCCTCGAGTAGGATAAACCACATTACTTTGGCCCTATATAAAGAATTTGAAGTGTTAAGGTCCAACAGTGAGAATGATTCCCTGGCTGCGTCGGAGGTGAGGAAGCATGGAGCGGAAAGCTGAGGTGTCGCAACTAATGTGATGGCAACATGGTCCATGGTGGAGAAGCTCAAAATGGAGAAACACCCATGCAGGGAGGAGAACACTGACTCAAGGGAGGCCCGGCATGCCGCCGCCGAGTCTGAGGATGGAAGCAGCTCGGAGAGTGAGTCGGAGGAGCAGCAGCACCGGAGGGCTCTGGTGAGCAACAGCGGCTGCAAGAGAAGAGAGCCCTTGGCTATCACCAAACCACACCGTCAGCTCTGCCGCTCGCCGTGCCTCGACCGGCCCAGTTTTTCTCAGAGCAGCACCGTGCAGGATTTTCGCGACGATGACACCAGCGCAGCACCGGGGCTCAAACCTGCCGGTGGAAGAGAGTACCAGTCAAAGATGGAGTTTGCTCTGAAGTTAGGCTATTCGGGAGAGCAGGTGGAGGTGGTGCTCAACAAGCTGGGGGCCACGGCGCTGATCAACGACGTTCTTGCCGAGTTGGTTCGTCTTGGAAACAAAGTGGAGCCTGAACTTCAACCTTGCAGCAGCACGTTCACGTCAATATCACGGTCCCCTTGTGTTAAAGAAGCTGTTAGTCCTGAAGTTTCAGTGGAAGAGGATCCTGTGGAAGTGTATGATAACCTCAGGCCTATTGTCATTGATGGTTCAAACGTGGCGATGAGGTAAGACACTCCTAAAACAATCATACACATGTTTAAGGTTGTTTTAGTTGGATGTCTGTTCCTTTAGTCATTGGGAAGCCTTACGCTATCTTGTGTTTTCTAGCCATGGGAACAAAGAGGTATTCTCTTGCCGTGGTATCCAACTTGCTGTTGAGTGGTTTTTGGAGAAAGGGCATAAAGACATCACTGTGTTTGTCCCAGCCTGGAGAAAGGAGCAATCAAGACCTGACGCCCTCATCACAGGTACTACAAGTGTGTTTATACAGCTGCTGACCGTTCATAGTACATAAAATATTACATTGACGTTACCTGAATAAAAAGTTGAAACGGCCATGTGGCTGTTTTACATCAAAGTATCCAGATATTAAATCACTTCCTCTTTCAGATCAGGAAATCCTGCGCAAGCTAGAGAAAGAGAAAATCCTGGTTTTCACCCCGTCTCGAAGAGTTCAGGGCAGAAGAGTGGTGTGCTATGATGATCGCTTCATAGTGAAGCTGGCTTATGATTCTGATGGAATTATTGTGTCCAACGACAACTACAGGGACTTGCAGAACGAGAAGCCAGAGTGGAAGAAGTTTATAGAAGAGCGCCTCCTGATGTATTCATTTGTTAATGACAAGTGAGAAAACCTGATTATATTTTTTATTATTACTAATTATGTAAAGTACTTGTACTGATTTAGCCAGTGGCCATAACAGTACATTTAGCCGTCATAACTCTTTGTTGGAAATGTCACTTGTTGGTTTTAAAACAGATTAAGATTATCTGCCTATGGCATACACCGACTGGGTTAGTGTGTCATGATCTTTTTTCTTAGGAAACTGGAGTGACAGTTTGTTCTATTTTGTGGCAGAAACACTTTGTGCTGGCTGTA
Source organism: Hypsolebias coamazonicus (assembly GCA_032273985.1). Classification (NCBI taxonomy): domain Eukaryota; kingdom Metazoa; phylum Chordata; class Actinopteri; order Cyprinodontiformes; family Rivulidae; genus Hypsolebias; species Hypsolebias coamazonicus. Next base: position 12,560,403 of record JAVCKU010000031.1, on the reverse strand, counting down.
ATTTTGTTGCTTTTGGTTGGCTGTTTTTTAATAGGTTCATGCCTCCTGATGACCCATTGGGAAGACATGGGCCAAGCTTAGAAAATTTTCTTCGCAAGAGACCTGTTGTTCCAGAGCACAAAAAACAGCCTTGCCCCTATGGTAAGTTTCTGTTGTTAAGCAGGTTCTAATTTCTAAACACATCATGCTCAACACTTGGGTTCTTTCTTTTAAACCAGGAAAAAAGTGCACATATGGACATAAGTGCAAATACTACCATCCCGAGCGTGTCAACCAACCGCTGCGCTCTGTGGCTGATGAGCTGCGAGCCTTTGCCAAATTGTCTGCAGTAAAAACAATGAGTGAGGGGGCTTTAGCTAAATGTGGCACCGGCCCAGCAGCTGTAAAGGGCGACAGCAGCTCTGAAGCCAAACGCGTGGCACCCAAACGCCAGTCCGATCCCAGCATTCGCTCAGTGGCCTGTGAACCTCCAGAGGCACTCTCTGTTGTTCGGAAGTCTGAGACAAATTCAGTGCCTTCCCTCGTGTCTGCTCTCAGTGTGCCCACCATGCAGCCTGCCAAGAGCCACGCAGCTGGAGCCTTGAACACACGATCTGCCAGCAGCCCGGTTCCAGGTTCTCTGCAGTTTGCTCACAATTCCCTGGAGCACATGTCCAGTGTACAGTACCCTCCTATTTTAGTCACTAACAGTCACGGCGCCTCTGTAACGTACGGCGAACAGTTCCCCAAGTATGACTCAGTTAGCGACCACGGATACTATTCACTCCACAGTGATTTTTCAAACATGAGCATGAGCAGTATGCAAAACGTTGACAGTTTCTGTAGCATGGAGCACGAGCATGTGTATCAGAGAAATCCTAGCCACTGCCCTGAATCCTGCCTCAGCCACTCCAACAGTGACTCGTTCTCCTCGTACGGTGACATGTACCCAAGCTCTGTCGACAGCAGCTTGGAGGAGAGCATCAAAGGGCAGCAGCAAGCTCCTGCCCAAAGTAGGATGCAGGCCTTCTCCCGTGGGTTTCGTCATGAAGCACTGTCGAGAGTACAGAGTTACGGACCAGAGGAGCCTAAACAGGGTTCCCGCAAACAATCCGAAGCTCACCTGGCACCACATATCCAGCATGCTGCAGTGGGAGCTCGATCTAGCTGTCCCGGAGACTACCCGCTCACTCAGAATGTCCTCCCGCCTTTATCCTCGCAGCCAACCAGGTCTCTAGGTATGACTCGAATGGACAGCATATCAGACTCAAGGCTGTATGACAGCAACCCAATGAGACAGAGGCGCCCGCCACTGTGCCGCGAGCAGCACGCAAGCTGGGACCCTCTGCCTTGTGGGAACGAGTCCTATGGATACCATTCATATCCGCTCAGTAACAGCTTGATGCCATGTTGCGAACGGGTCATGGTCCGCAGCATGCCAGACAAAATGGAACAAATCTGGAACTCACCGTGGGAGACCCCATCTGCAGTCGAACACCAAGAGCGCTACGTTATTCCAGATCACCAGTATCAGACATACAGGAACCTTTGTAATATCTTTCCTGCTTACATAGTCCACTCAGTCATGGAGAAGAACCCTCATTTGACAGATCCACAACAGCTGGCTGCTGTCATTGTTACAAAACTAAGGTCGGGACACTGAGCAGCTATAAAAGATAAGGTAATGAGTAATTTGATTACCAATTAGGCATTTGTTAAATGTTGCTACAACGTGCAACATCTGCCCTCAGGAGCTACTAATTTTGTTTTGTGTCTCTGGTGAGGACTGTGGCGATCAGAGTAGGTATTGCTAAGGTGGCATTAATCAAAATGTTTTACATGAAGTGTGGTGCAACCTAAATGATGCAAAGGCACACATTTTATTAAAGACACATTCATACTACTTGACCAGAACTAGCTTAGTTGCATTTGTTTGACAGTTCATTTAAAAATCGACTAAAGTACATTTTATAACAAATAGCAGGAATGCAAATTTTCTGCTAAAAGTGTCACTGAAATAAAAGATCTTAAAAAAAAAACTGACATTGAGTTGTGTCAAAAGCAACATGTCCATTTTAAAAATCCATCCAATAATGAGACAGGTGTTCTGAAAATTAATGGAAAACAGGAAATGCATTTTACCGGTACTGATGAAAATTTAAAACATTTTAAATTACTTCACATACTGATTATTTCTGCATTATGAAGTTATTCAGATTTATTTTATGCATTGCATTTCCTCAGTACATATTTCATATTATATTCAATTTGTGATGATCAGCAGAATACATCCCAGCCTTGTTGTATTTCTAAATAATGTGTCTTTCTCATGAAGGCCCCCTTCACTCGGAACGATGACCTCACTCACTTCCACAACTTACAGAAACTATTAGAACTAGAGGTCGACTGAGACAAGTTTTTCTATGGCAGAGACGGAGCTTTAGAAACCAGGGCAGCAGAGGGCCAATTTACAATTTTTTAAACTATTATTATTATAGTGTTTGTCAAGTAACGAAACAATATGCACAAATGCATACTTTAAATAAATGTCTATTTCACAACCATTCAAGTAACTTGTACAGTTAATATATAGAAGAGCCTTTTCGCTTAAAAAAACTAAATTGTGGGTTACAGGAAGCTGGTAATTTCCCCACACATGGTCCAATTAATTCAATTCAATTTCAATTTAGTTTATATAGCGCCAAATCACAACAAAGTTGTCTCAGGGCATTTTACAGAAACATTCACACATAGAAAAGCTATTTAGTGAAGTTCTCTATTCAAGGAAGCCAGAATTCGGTCAGCCAATTAAAGTTGTCCCTCGCGACTTCACGGTTCGACTTTTGTGGACTCGCTCTTTCACGTTTTTCAAAAAAAGATTGGACATACACACAATTGGCTGATTCATGGATGAGCCACACGATTGGCATGGATTTTTTAAATTTAAAATAAATTATTTAGCACCTGCTGCATCTGTGTGCAGTCCACATGTGCAGGGAGAAGCTCCCTCCTGCAGCCTGTTATGATCTCCGCAGCAGAGAAGTGGGCTTGGCCGAGAGCAGCCGGAGGCAGAGAGCAGAGATCATGACATGCTGTGATTTTTTTTAGAGCATTTTTAGAGTTTAGAAACATTGTCTAGAATATTGCAAGTGTGTGGGAAGGGTTTAAAATGCCTTAATATATATAATATATAAATACTAAAATAAACTACTACTTACTACTTGTACTACTATTCCTACTTCGTGGTTTTTCACTTATTGCGTGGGCGCTAAGAACAGAACACCCCGCGATAAACGAGGGACTACTATAATCCATCTATCAAATTAAAATGTTGCTGGATTGATTCAGATTTGGAAAACCTCCAGCAATCTTGATGTTACTATGCTCACCAAATAAGTTTTTGTATTACAGTAGTCCCTTGATACTTCGCAGTTTGACTTTCGAAGACTCACTCTTTCGCAGGTTTTCAATGTAAGATTGTATACATTGTTTCCCGGTGGCCTGGCCCGCTCAGTGATCCCTGAGGGGCCCCCTTCTTTCTCTTCACAACAGGCAGGCACGCAATCTGTGTGTGTCTCTGCTCTGCTGTGACTGCCTCAGAAAGAGAAAGGCAGGGGGTGGGATCTGTCTTTCCCCATGCTACTGTGGGAGCTTCAGTGAGGCGGACACCAGAGTGAGCAGCATGGGTCGTTCATTTAAAATAATAAAGCGCGACCCGAACGGAGCCGGGACATTCCCAGTTCTCCCGATGGCCAGTCTGCCCCCAAGCGCTGATTGGCTCAGTAATCGTAGCATCAGTCTGCTCTTTTTTGCTGTGCTTTTTTAGTGTTAGAGAGTTTAGAACATTGTTAAGAACATTGCAAGAACGTGGAAAGGGTTTATAAAGCTTTCCCATAAATATAACGTCCCTACTTCGCAGATTTTCGCCTATCATGGGGGTGTCTGGAACGTAAACCCCGTGATAAGTGAGTGACTACTGTATCCTGTTGTTTTTCAGTTGATCTACTATCCTCTGAAAAGCTCTCCTCTACCTCACCATGCTATGTGTACGGCGGCCCTAGCATCACTTTCTCAGACCGTGTCAAGAAGCAAATATGCAGTAGAGTAACACGCCACGTTAGCGCAATGCTATGGGTATCACATCAGAGCCACGTAATTTCCTTGACCGTGTTAAAATCATGAGCAAAGCCCAAGTATAAGACTAACATGCATGGTCCTGCTTCAAGGCCTCATTGACAAATTCACACGGATGTTCATGGTCCACAGATCATGGCTCCAACCAAGACCTCAGTACAATAACACCACAACCTTTGTGGACCTAATGCATGTATAAAACCCTCGCCAAGATCTTGCAAATACCGTCTTGGTTCTGGCTTAATTTTTTTAATTTTGCATCACAGTGAGGTCATCATCCAGTGAGAAGGGGGTCTACAACTGAGCTTGTTAGTTAATGCCAGCCAAGAGATCAACAACAACAAAAAATCTGCATAGCAACAGTCAAAAATAACAAGCACCATCTCCAACATTTATTTTTTCCAAGTGACACATGTCAATATTTTATATCGCAGCTTTTCTGAACCTCCTGATCAGGTCTTGTGAATGTGTTCTGAAAGGCATCTAAAGTGTTCGTAGTACAGTTGAAGTATAAATAACTTTGCTTTAGATCTGCCTCCGCTGTAGATATTTGTTGCAATATACATATAAATATATATATATTTTCTTTTTTGTGCATTTATTTTAAAAGTTAAGAGGGAGGTAGATGAATACCTCACAGCATGAACTATGACATTATGGCCTTATATCTGAATGACCTCATGCTTTAGTCATCGTCTGATTGGTTCCAGTGGACGTTTGTGTCATCAAAGCCTCCTAGTTTTAAAAGTTAAGCACTATCACCGTATCTAAAAAAGATATATTTTCTCAGCCTCACTTAAGAAAGCTACTATTTTGGTAGAATTTGACTGTGCACTAAGCAAGCCAAAAGGTTTGACTTGTACACATGTGCACAGATTTATGTACATATTATGTCACAAAAGCCATTATTTTAAAGTTATTTATAAGCTGCTAAATAATGCCAAAAAAATAATTTTATTAGTGTCAGTAGTAGTATAAATATTTACTTAGTTTTTTGTTTGTTTTCTTTAGATTAATTGGATTATAGTTTAACATCAGCTTTTGGGAAATGTTCTCGTATATGTATAGTTTACCGAATTTAAATGCTGCGTCCAAGATTTTGCTTATTTATCTACTTGTCAAATCTGCTGTGCCGACTGTTTTCAGTGTAGAAGTAATCCTAGTATCTTTGTTTAGACCAGTAGTTCTGCAGGACCAGAAGTTTTAAGAGCAGGTTTGAGTTTTATATATGAAAAGAAATTGCTGCTCTGATTTCTTTTAAAAACCCAATTGCTGATGACACATTAATTTATCCAACAGCACTGCTGGAAGGCAGTGTTGCTACATTCAAAGTCAAGACCTAAGCTGTTTTCACACAAAACCTCCAGAGAATTTCAGATTTCTCTTTTACGAGCAGTTCATTTAGTTACGGTAACTTATTTATAAAATGTCTCCAATTTATCTAGAATTCATTTGTTTAACTAGGAATACACAATAATTAATGTTCAACCAGTGCCGGAGTTACAGTTCTGTTAAAAACTATTTACTTTAGTAGGACCTAAATAAGATAAAGTCATCAATTTCATGCCTTAACAGCAGCTGGTTTCCATATGTGCATGTAAATCTGGTTAAACAATAAAAAATATATAATTTCCCCAGGCTTCAGAGTAACTTCACAGGAACAGATTGTTGAAACTTACCAGACTGAAACAGTATTTGCCATCCCAGTTAAATGTTTGCACAAGTTTCCATTTGTCAGGTGTCAGAATCTGGCTGGATCAGTTGCACCCGGTTGCATGCTAATATTGATATTCTCTGAAATAATAGGTCTCAAAACAAAACAAAGTTTTTCATGGGCCAGAAAGCATATCAGAGATAACTTTTCCTGTTGGACTTTTGGGAGCGGTCAGACTGCTGAAATATACATGTACAATAATACAATGCACACATACAGCGTGTAGAAGTACCATGGAAAGGTTTGGCTATGCCTTGCTGCACATTGCTCTCAGGATGCTTTCAGTTTTCTAATTTTGACTTTATTCATGCCAGGAACTCATCACTGGCTATAGTGCACTCTGATTTAGTAGTGATATACAGTATTTTGTGAAAATCCTACTTGTAACATGTAGTACCTAAAGTTAGCTCTGTAAATTTGACACGTGGCGTCTGCACACTTTGTACTTCTTGTGTTTCCATTCTTTGCACCTTGAGATCTTTAGCAGTGAGCTACGAAGGGGGAACTTGTATGTGGTTCAACTTCACTTTGACGGATTCTCTGCAGGGGGCGTGGGGGGTGGGGTCCCAGTTTGGCGCTGCTTTTACCAAACCAGATTGGATCTTTAAACTTGCCCTACAAGGGCACATCGGTTTCATTAAGCACACTGATGTTCCAAGGAGGTCAAATGACTCTTAATTAACAAGCTGCCACCCTCAAGACTTAAAACATGCATCTGAAACTAGAAGGTTGCACCATGCAAGTGAACCCCTTATCGCAGGTTTAGACTTTGGATGCTTTTAAAGGGAAATGCCACTTATTTCCATGAGTCAGAAATGTTAAAGTGCATTGTGTGTATAAATACATAAATATTGGTGTATAAAAACCCCTTACTGAATGGATTTTAAAGAAAAAAAATGTGAGTCCGCTAGCAAAAATGCTTTGACGGACAACATATTGTGGCATTTTTATTATCTTAAAGAATAATTTATTATATAACAGTGTAGTAAATGAAGCAACATTAGAGAGCACTTTAACAATGCTGCAAAACTATATTTGTGTTCATGAAAAAATAAATTGTGCACATTCTTTTTAAAGTAAGTGGTATTACTCTTTATTGGGCTAATTATGGGAGCCTGACTTTGTCTCTGGTGATGCTTTAAAATCAATTTCTTTATAATATTTGGATCTAAATGTGGTAAATGAGCAGACATTAAGAGGGGGGGGGGGAAGCTGAATGTGTTTCGCCCAAATGAGTTTTGGGCTTTGCTGACTTTGTTTTTTCATGAAAAAGGACAAGGCCACTTTAGGCTGTTTGTCTGTTCATGAGAAGGTGAAACAAACTGCCTAAATGTTTCTTCATGTGAAACAATCAGATTGCAAGGCTGCTGTCAAGGTTGTTTCTGGCATTTGGCTCAAAGTTTGCGTGCCATCCCCCTTTTCCTTGAGATAGTTGAGTTAACAAAACACGTTCTCGGTAGACACAAGACTGAACGGATGTCTGCTGTCACTAAAAACTTGAATTAAAAATTATTTATAATAGCTGATTTGAAAACCAAATGACATCAAATTGGTTATGATTTATATTGAACTGATATTAATTGTTTTAATCTGATCACTGTAGTTGTCCATTGCCTACAATGCAGTACCAGCACTTTGAATGATAGTTAAGATCTTTTTTAAAGTAGAGTTATATGGAAAGGTTATGAAAAATTAATATCTTAAATGTTGTGTATATTTATTTTAAGTATATAAGTATGGAAAAGTAAAATTTAAATTTTTAAAAAATATAAAA
>JAVCKU010000031.1:12350284-12363687 GCA_032273985.1 Hypsolebias coamazonicus | reverse complement strand
AGGCAAAACACAAACAACTTTAAAAAACTCAGGAGAGGTAGACTGCGTGCCGTCAACAGAGGCGCCATCTTAACTCAGATATATACTATATATCTGAGTATATATATATATAGTATATGCTGTATACTGTATATATATATATATATATATATATATATATATATATACTGTATATATAAAAAATTAGCTCTGGTGGCCATAATGAATCAGGTTAACTCCAAAAGGTAATCAGTTGTACTTTGTAGATGTCTATCCAGTATCAACTGGGACATTTACAGTTTGTGTTTTCTAATGTTTTTACTAACAAAGAAATAAAATATCTGCTTCCTTCTGCATGTCATCCATGAAACTAGGTTTGAAGACACTAATATCCAGTCTCAAAGTCTATCCAGTTTCTTGACGTTGAACCCAGAAATACAGTCTGACACAGGTAGCTCGAGTAAAAAAAACTTAACTTTGTTAAACAAAAACAAAAGAAAGGAAAAAAACTATGAAGCAAAACTCAAGGAGACATGAAAAGAGAACCGAACATGACATGAAGAATGTCAGGCTGAAGTGTAGTGAGAACAGAAGGAGTAAAAAGGCTGGGCTAGGGAGGGAAGTGGCTGCAGCTCAAACTAATGTGAATAGAGAACAGGTGAAGGTGGGCGTGGCAGGACAGAAACTGAGAATGTACAGTACTGGGAAGAAAATAAAAACTGATGGCGTGGGGAAACCCAGAAGCAGAACAAAACACTCAACACAGAAAATAAACATAACCATAAAAAGCAAAGAACCATAAAGAATTACTAAAAAACAACAAAAACATGGGTGCTGCCAGTAAAACTAACAACAACCTTTAAAAATGGACCTTCTCTTACCTTCAGAAACTGTGGCGTGACTAATCGTACGGTGGCGATGAGGCAGACCTGCTCCTCCAGCGATGACTGCAGATTTCTTGGTAACGTCAGTTCAAGTCCGTTACAAGAAGATGTAGGCACTGGGAGGCAAAGAGGATCAACGGTTATTTTCCTGCTGCTTGCAGATTCCTTTAATACATGTTTTTCTCCAAAAGTTACCATTGTTATGAAACTTGAAATCTCCAACAAACTTGACGTACTCGTACACAGGGGGCTCGTTTGGGTTCATGTTACCTCTGGCTAGATGACAGCAAAATTCAATATGAGCCTCACCTACAAAAAAATCAAAACATTTTATGGTTATATCACAAAGCTCTTACAAAATGAATACTTATGACCGCTATTAGGATGTTTTGTAAGATTTGACATTATTTTTAATAACACAGTAATGAGGATTAAAGGCCTAGTGAAGGCATGCATAGCGCCCTCTGCCTTTAAAGACAGAGTTTTAAACCAAAAATCTTCTTGTGATGATAAAAGAGCTTTAGCCATTTTGGGCAACCCTTGTAAATCATGTTTTGCACAGTCTCATCAGACGGGTGCATGAGATGTTAGTGCTCAAAGTATGTGTTGAGGAAGAGCTTCAGCTACTACTGGACCAAATTTTAGCTCAATATTTATAGAACTAAATGAGTTCAAGCAATTCTTGTGTTGACTAAGGCTGGTTAGCTGTGGTAGTTGTACATCTAATGATTACTTACTGAGATTTTCACTAAAATCTGTCCGAAGGATTATAAATGTTGCCATGCCAACAGACGGACTGTGCTGACTTTTAACAGATAATGCCAAAATCTTACACAAAGATGTTTCATAAAAAGTTGTGTTCAGAGTTGGGCATGACCTTCAGTTGTTATCACACCAAGTTTTAGCTTAATATCTGTAAAACTGACGGAGATAAAGACATTTTTCTGTTCGCTAGTGTTAATTAGCTCGGGCGGCCATAATGAATCAGGTTTACTCCAAAAGGTCATCAGTTGTAGATGTTTATCCAATAAATAGGTTTTCAGAGTTTCATTAAACTCGTTTTGAGTGGTTCATGAGATATTTTGCTAACAGACAAACAAGCACAGTCAATAACATTATCAGCCATTGTTCATGCCAGATGGAAAAACGTTTTGCGTCAATCATTACTCTTTTTTCTTAATAGTGATTTAGCTCAGTTTATATTTTTTAAAATGCCAATGAACTTTTTATATATTAACTTAGCGATCTATAGTTTACCGGTGTATAAAAGAGCACGTTCAACATCAGAGCTTTTCCAGTATGGATGGTCTGAAACCAGTGCAGTATAGTGAACTGAAGGACACTACCTGAATGATCCATGACAAAAACAAAACCTCAAACAGCACATTATACGTCCACCAGCAAACTGATACATAGTAACCTTCAGCAATGGCCCAGACGAGCAAAGACCTTGTTTTAACTTTGACCTTGATTTGTGACCTTCACAGAGCTGGGGTGATCAAATGTGTATGCAACACTCCGTCCAGTGCTAATGCATGTGTGCATGAAGTTTTATTACATCATCTTGAGCAGGTCAGAAGTTATGTACCAGATAACAGAAAGTTTACAAACGTGCACACATACTGACAAACAATACACCATGATACATCCGTCAAGTCTGGCACATGAACACCAAAATAAGGACAGGCCTCTGTAGTCTCCCTAAAGACTTAAAAGACACACGGACGTCCAGCTGAGATGATGACTTCTCCGGTTTTGTAACAACTATCGATGTCCGCCGAGACGGGGTGACTCACCCTCTCTGTTCCACACAAAGGTCCAACAAACACAGGATTAAGGTCAGCGTCTTTGGCCTCCCATGCCGCAACGCTCGGGATTACTGCGTTGACATAACCGTGATTAAAAGTCTTACCTATGATACTAAGCTTGTTCCTATTATTAGCTGAAAGTCTAATAATAGGAACACACTAATCAGCAATCCAATAAATGCAAACCTTAATGGAGCCACTTCCTCTAAATATACAGAGTTAAGTAATGTGTGGACGCTGAGGGTTATTTCTGGGGTTTCAGCAGACTTGACAAACAAAGTAAACTAATTTTTGATTTCCTACAGTAAGAAGATAATTTTCTGCTTGTGCTGAGCTTCAACATGACGACCCAGGCACGGTGTGTGTGCGTGAAGGCTGCTCGGCAGGACACTCACTGTCGAGGAAGTCAGCAGCAACGGGGTCAGTCATCAGCATGTGGGATGACAGCAGCTTATACACCTCCCCGTGTTCCGGCTCAGGAAGGAAATTCAAGATGTTTTGGTCCACCATATCTGACTGGTACAAAAAGACAGATGAGCGTCAGTTGGGCTTTGGAGCACAGTTCTTTGATAAACGTTTCTGTTTCTGAGGTACAGATTGTTCTCTCTTTTTTCATATAAATTACTTCTAATCCTATTTACAGTGGACAACTTGTGTAAAGTAAAAATTGTATGGTCTCTGTGCTTCAGTTTTTACAAAACCTGTTAAAGAAATGTGAATTATGCCATCAACTCAAGAGCTTTTTAAATGAAGAGACTCCAGTTGGGTGAATTAAACAAGACTTTGAAGCAAATGTACAGTAATTTAATTTTTATTTATTATCAATGCTCTGCAGCAATATGGCAAAAAGGAGCGCATTCATGAGCGTCTTTAATATTTTCCGTGAACTTGTTTTGGGAATTATGAACTTGAACTGAGAGCAGCTCATTCTGGAGACATAAAGAAACCTTTAGACCAGAACTAGTTAACTAAACTGCTCAGGGGCCACAGTTACTGAAAGCCAGCAGCTCAGGGGCCAGACATCCAACAATTAAAGTCATTATGTGAATAAACCAAGTATTAAAATGATCTGTTACCTTTTTAATTAGTTTATTTTACAGCAATAAATCATAAATACAATAAACAGAACCCTAAAGTGTAATTCAAAGAAATAACATTTCCAGATTTATTTCCTTGCAATAACAGTAGATATTTTAATGTGAAACAATGTTAAAAACAGAAATGACTCACTACACCTCCTGTTCAACACAAATATTTTCCTGACATCCCTAAATCTTTACGCCTTTGGTTTGTGACTATGTAAAAAAAGTCACAAACCAAAAACACAATTTTGGATTGTTAAATCAGATTTTAAAGAAAGGAGAAAAAAGAGAAAGGGAGGGGTCAGTGAAGAACACCACAGTTGAGTCTTTTGTCATCCAGTGTCTTCAGTAGGAAGAGACACGAAGAAACAATAAAGCTGATAAATGAAAATTGTGTAGATAATTTTAATTTATCATGGGATTAACTGATTTATTGTTTATTGCGACAGGTCTACTGAAATGTATCTGTTCTGCTCGGTGGACGTCACAGAATCAGAAACATTAGCTGTGAAATAAGGAAACTGAACTACATCCCTTGGAAATTCCTGAACTCTCATATTGCTAAAGTTTTCAAATCGTCATTTTACAAGAACAGTACAGTATAATACAATTTCTGAAATTCTGTTCTGTCTTTTGATTTTGGTGCATCACTCCAAGATTTTCAGGCCAAAATGATGTGGATAAAAAAAAAAAAAGTTAGTAGATGATATAAGTTTTCTAACTTACCGGTAAATGTCCAATAAGTGACGACACGCTGTCAGACACATATATAATGTTTCCATCTGTTGTTAAAGCAACCAGGAACCCATCCAGAGCCTGTATAAACACAAGTGCATCAGAATTATCAGGAGATAAGAAGAACCCTATTTTAATGCTTTACAATACTAAATGAAATCAGTATAAACTCAGAAAAAAAAAAGTCAAATGCTGATTTTGTTTAGTTTTTATTTTGGCACTTTTCTAACCTAAAGTGTATGAGTCCTGCTTTAACCTGGAATGTTTTCATGAAACGCTGGAATGTGTGCCGATTTTACAAAACCTACAACAATATGTAAATTATAAACTTCATTGTGTCGTTATGCTTATTTTATTATCTGAGCATTGTAAGAGATTTGTTTCATGTTTTTTTCAACCGTGTTAATAACGAAAGGTGCAGGAACTCAAGGTGTGGAGCTTTACCTCCAGCATCAGCTGAGTGAACTCCTCATTACTGAGGAACGAGGGCTTCCAGTCCTGCTTCACGTCACAGACTTCGTTCTGTGCAGTGATGTCTGAAATTGAGAAAATGTTGAAATTAAACAAAGATCGAGATGAATAAATGAAACCAAACCCGCATGTTCAAACTGAAAATAGATGTTGTGCACAGTCAGTAAAGCAGCTCCCTACCTTTCTGCTTCTGTAAAAAATCAATAGTCCTTTGCAATATGGTGGATTTATCCATCTTGCGCGGGTGGCCTTGGCCCTGCAGCATGGTGCAGAGCTCCTTGATGAGAACATTGAACTGGTCTCTTCTTTTCTTTTCTGATTTGTTACGGGATGCCCTACAGCAACAAGCAAATATATGTAAAAAATAATCTGTGGTACTGTGGTTATAAAAACATCCAGTACTCTAATGTATTAATCCTTTGCGTCAAGTAAAGAAGTTTAAGAAAGAACCAGCTAACAACACAAACAAGCGGCACACCGAGGTCCACCATCGCTGAGGGATTTAAGTGATGAATGTTTGTAGTTGTCAAGATGTTTTTCTGGACTGGAATTGCAAGTAAACCTTAATGTTTTTGATACAAGATATTCAACTGGGTAGGCGTTACACTGTATATAGACAGCGGTGGGTGGTTTTTATTTTTTGTGCTTGTCCCAGGCAGCGCAGAGTGACGGATTCTGGCAAGTGGAGGGAGCAATTTTAACCACCATATAATAAACAATATATAATTATTTACAAGACATTAGATTAGTATGTGTAGATTTTTATCCTGGAGCAGGGAACCTCAGGCATGTTGACCTACTAGAAGTAACACGTGGTGAAAGACTAACACACACACACAATCACATGAAGGACTCTTGACACACACATCCTAAACACTCACAACTACTGTGCTGTACGGTTTGTGACGTTTTTCTTTTACTTGCATGTTCTTGCAATCTGCTTGTTTTTGCATTTTGCACCTTACTCAGCTAAAAACTTTGCACCGCTAACCACATAACAGAACATGCTTCTATCTCATGTACCACCTACACATGTACTAATCAACATGTGTCTCTAGTCTTGTCTCTTAATTACTCGTTTAGATTAGAATGTTTAGATAAGGTTAGATGACTTTTTGTATTTATTGTACTGTTGTGTATCTGCAGTTTGTTGTATTGTTTTGCACTTTATGTTCCATGTTGCACCGTGATCCTGGAGAAACGCTGTTTCGTTTCAGCATGTACAGTACTTGTACGTAGCTGAAATTACAATAAAACCTCTATGACTCTGACGCTCTGACTCTGAATAATCAACACTTGTGAAGGTGTCATGTGTGCTGTTAAATATAAATATGTTAAAGTGTATTTTCAGATTATATTTCAGATGCTCACTGAAACAGAGACCAAAATATTCTCAGATGTGACTACAGAATAAAGAATGTGAGTCGTCTTCGACAGAGGTATGTGCGTTTGGATGGCACATTATTTATGCAGCAGGTAAGTTGCTAAAATGACCGGAAACTAAATATAAAAATTAAAATCTCACTTACAGTATTTATTCTTTGTTTACAGAGTCTTACACCCGAAAGCATAAAATGGCCGACACAACTTTTGACTTTTGCACCGAAAAAAATTAGGTTTCTATTTTGGCCACTTGTCCTGAGCCTGGTTCTGCAGGAGGTTTCTTTCTCATGAGGGTGTTTTTCCTTTCCACTGTCGCCTTTGTGCTTGCTCAAGATGAGAGTTCTGTGATGGAGTTAAATTCAAAGCAGTCTGATACTCAGATAAATAATGTTAAAGTATTATTTTTATATATGAATGTTTCTGTTCAGTGCCCTGAGATGACTTCTGTGACTTGGTGCTAGAGAAATAAACTGAACTGAATTGAAACGTATCATTTTTATCAAATGACTAGAATAAAAAAGTATAAACTGTAGAAAGATGCTAGACTCTTTGTAAGTCTTGCAAATGGAAATTTTATGATAGTTTTACTATTAAACAGTGACTGTATTTTTGACTTTTTATTTTTTATAAACAGCTAAATAACAATTAACTTTACAATGATTAAAACTAGGAACAAGTTTTAAGATTTATTTTTTGTTAACCTGACGCAGTTTGAAAGACATTGGAGCGCTTCACAAGTTCAAAACATAAAAAGACAAAAAGAATTATTAATGTTGACTGAACTGCATCTTTATTATTCAGTACAACCATCACTGCTCCCAACAAACTCAAAGATTAAATACATGCTGACCTCTGCTAAAACACACATTCTGCCTATACAGCTGTATTGTAAATACTCTGTCCTTGCTAATGTGCCAATATATATTGAGCATTATTATTGATATTGTTTATCTTATTTCTTTATATATTGTTTTTAACATTTAGGAACTTTTGTCTGAATCTTTTTATCTGTTGCTACTGTTACACTTGAATTTCCCATATGTGGGACAATAAAGGCTGTTTCTATTCTATTTTATCCTAACTTGTTTTCAAACTTTAAGCTATTTTTGTGAAAAACTGTTAAACTATGGATCTGTAACTTATAAAAAGTACCTTTTTAAACAAACAAAAAATAAAATAATTATTTAAATCTTGTTTTTAAACCTTGTTTCCTTTAACATTTTTTTTTCCAGAAAATTTGTAAATAGTTTGCTGCTGCGATACTGGTGGAACACAAAAATAGACTTAAAACTGAATATTTTAAGCGTTAAAACTAAAGGTTTTAGTAATATTTCACAATAAAGCTGGACATGTTAAATAGGTAGACTATCTTCAATAAAAGTTCACCTGAAATAACAATTGTTTTTTTTACCTTGACATGGCTGCTTGTGTATTTCCATCTGTAAAATTTGCAACACAGCAGACAGTCGGGTTCAAGATGACTTCTGTATTCACCTCCTGACTTCTGGCTCAGCAACACTTAAAAAAAGAAGAGATTTTGGTCATTTTTAAGTGGCACACCAAACAGGTAATACAAACTTGCAAATGAAACAGCTTTACATGCAGCCTACCCTCCACAGTGGTGTATTCAAAGTGAGTTGTCCCTTTACTTGGTAAAAGACTTTAATTATTAACTGCATGGACACCTGAGCATGCTGTCCTGCAGAACTGGATGACCACCACCACCTTACAGTCTTCCCTGGTCGGAGGATAAGCAGCTGTGTGAACCTACCTGCACATGCACAGGTAGTAAAGGTGGAAAAGTCCTGGATGTTTGTCTGCAGCACCAACATGCTTCAGTCTGAAACTTGTTCCTGTAACTCAATTTTCACCAGTCTCTCTTTCTTGTTGCCTGATTGGTTGAAACGAGCAGCTTTGTGCAACAGTAGGCAGTTGTTATCCACAGGTCCTCCCTTGTTTGTGGAGTCCAAACCAATTACTCTGCTGAGGCTAAATCCCATGGCACCAGAGAAATGCCTGTCCTCTTCTCGGTTCCCTTTGAACTCATCCACTCAGCTGTTACGTCTTTCTGCTTGCCAACTTTATTCATGCGTTGTCTTATTTCATCATTTTTAACTGACTTGTTTTGTTAGTGCACCAGCTCAGGGTTTGTTCAGAAGTCTTACTTAAGTTGAGCATCAACAAACTGAGACCACTGGTGGAGACAAGTGTGCTATTTTAGCATCATAAAAGCAGAATTGATTACATATTTGGCACTAGCAGAATGCAGTGCCCTGAGATGAACTGGTGTAAGCAGCCTCTTGCACGGTGACTGCTGGTGATACCAGTTCCATGTGACCCTGAAGGAAGAAGTGGGTAAAGAAAATAAATGGGTGGCTGGACTGCAGATATTCAACATTAGTCTGAAAACTATTTCTATTAAACCTGTCCAGATAAAAATGATTTTTCCCTAAATGAATGCCTTTGACTGTCACTGACCACAATCAGCCAATAAGAAAGGAGACAAGTCAGACTGCTTATCTTTTATTCAGTTATGTTACATTTTGCAATAAATGTCCAAGTCATAACTCCTGGTCAAACTCAAAGGTTGAGTCAGCACCTACAGTAATGTACTGTATTCTTTCTTCACTCACAGGAAAACACACAGAAGCTCTCTGTAACAAGTGACACCCATTACTCACTGGCTGCTTGGCTGCGGACATTTACAAAGTGGGGACTACAGATAAAAAAAAGGAAAATAAAAAATCTGGGGAACTGAAAAAACTGCAGGAAGTTCAGCTGTCGTGGAGTTACGGCGGGGATGGCGGCTCTGAGGTTTATTTTATAAAAAAAATAAATTAACCATCTTTGCAGGCACGACTAAATGAAATTTCCTCTCCCCTAGAAAGAAAGATAATCAGAAAATTAAGTGGCTAAGACAAATAATGGTTAAAGGATGTCATGCACAGTATAACGGATACTCAAGTCTGATAGTCCTGCATCGTCAGACTGTGACTATAAATCACAGCTAGACGAGCAAAAGATAATTATAACAAATTATTCTGTGCTGTTGACTTAAAGGCATAAAATAACAAACTTATCTTTGTCACAGCACAGTGTGGATGAGAAACTACTTTTGTTTCACCGACTTTCATATCTTGAGAGGATACTCAGACAAACCTGGTGTAACATTTTGCTCAGGCGTTGCGCTCAGTGAAGCAGGAATCGTCTGTGCACCGACATTTCCCTTAAGAAATTTCAGCTGAATCCCGATTTATGTGAAGGACTGGAGTTGTTTCAAAGCTGTCACTTCAATCTATTTGTCAAGGGAACTTTGGCAAAGGTTTATGGGCATTTGTCACCAACATGTTAAATTAATGTGTGAGTTAGAGAGTTGTTTTGTCTGCTCAGAGGAGCACCTGAGAACTCCAAGGCCTTTCTGCCTCGCTGTCCGGTGCAGATACTGATGGGGTGCTAAGCATGTAACTTTGTACGTCTGCGAAAAGCCTGTTTTTGTGACCAATCCACCCTTGCAAGACCAGTTAAAAATATTCTCATGTCCTCAGAGTGAATTATCTGAGTAAATAGAGATGATGAAAGGATATTTATTTATCCAACATTTTTGGTCCTTCGAGCCGGATAGTGTTGGATAAATATCCTTTCATCATCGCTATTTACTCAAATAAGCCACTGAGGATTTGAAAAGATTTTTGACCTGTCTTTACTTGCAAAGGCAGATCGGTCACGAAAACGGGCTTTTCACAGACGTACAAAGTTACATGCTTAGCACCTCGTCAGTATCTGCGTCGGACAGTGAGGCAGGAAGTGTCTTATATCAGACAGAGGCGAGGAATCAAGACAACGTCGGCTTTCCAGCCTGAAGACGAGGAGAAGGCCTTGGAGTTATCAGGTGCTCCTCCGTGCACCTGCAGGCTCCTCTCTGAGCAGACAAAACAACTCTCTAACTCACACACATTAATTTAACATTAGTTATTGACAAACATCCATAAACCTTTACCAAAATTCCCTTGACAATATTATTCACTCAAGAAAAAATTTAAAAAGAACAAAAAGGGTGGGATTAAAAAAGTCCTGGAGTGGGGTGCAACTTCCTCAAACATTAAAGTGAGTTTCACATTCCCAACCATCTATTGTAAACTCGAAATACAAATCTTAGGGGAAAAAAAAAAAGTCCACAAAAGTTAAAATTACTTACTTGAACAATGAGCAGCAGCATTTATTTAAATATCTAAAACATATTTTAAACAGCAAAAACAAAGAGAAAAGTACAATTCCTGAGGATGGATTGCAACTAGACCCAGAAAGAGTCTTTGGTTGTTCGCAAAAAGGAAAGGCTCTCGCGCATTGATGCTTGGACTTGGTCTTGCTCACCATCAAGTTTCGGCAAACGACGAGTGCAGATCACAAAAACACCGTTGCACTCATCAGGAGCTGAAAACTCACACCAGCACAACGGAGCACAATTTGATAAATAAAAGGGATATGCAGTAACATGATCAGAAATGGTGCAAAAAAAAAAAAAGTAAACAACTCTACAGGGACTCTCAATGGTTGACATATATTTCTGTTTTTTAACCAAAATAAAAATGATATATTTTATAGCCCGCTCCAAGTGAAGCCAATTGAAACCCGAGTAAGGTTGTGCTTTTTTATCCTTCTTAAACTCTTCTAGATTGTGCTTTTTTCCCTGTCGAAAACTACACAATAATCACTTGAAAACATTTGAGCACTCACCTTTTAGGCAGGACTGTACACCAAACGTCACAGAAACCAAAGCCTCACGGGATCTTTGAGTTTATTAAGTTAAAATTTCTCAGATATTTGTATCAAGGCAGACACAAGAAAATAATAATGATAATAACAATAATAATAAAAAGGCTCCATCTTGGGTTGTGTTTTTTTTTTTGTCATTTGTTTTTAATGAACTTGGGAAGATCTCAGAGTCCATTATAGTGAGGCCCCCAACGCTTATTGATGTGATCAAAAGTGTGGGAAACCCACTGCTGCTCCAACACTCGATATCTTTCTTCACATAAGAACAGCGGCTTGCCACGGCTGGAGACAAAATAAGAAAAGAAAAGTCAAAATTGTGGTTTTGTCATTACATGTGGGTCAAGTTTCAATCTATAGTCTAATTTCAAAAGCACTTTATGCTGCATTTAAACTAGAGATGCACCCGATATTAGTATCAGTACTGATATCGAAAAATTCTTCATTGGGTACCGGTGACAATACAGATCCATAAGGACATGAGCGGACTGCTGTTCATTTTAAATATCTGCCAACCAAGCTAGTGAAGCTATTGTTTTTTCCTCTTATTTCAGCTCCTTTTAATATTTATACTACATTATTTAGAATTCCTGAACAATTTGAAAGATTTGTTGAAGTTTATTTTTTCATGACTGACCAAAGTTGTCAACCTACTGTTTTGTCAGTTTCAGTATCTTTATTATTTTTTTTATTTTACACTGGATGTTACACTCATAGCTGCACTGACTGAACAAATCAAAGTTGTGTTGTTGTTACATGTTTGACCAAGCTTGTGGTTTAAGTGTGCTGTACTGGTGCAGAGTTTTTAATAAATTTATTATTCAGTATATTTATGTCTGCATTAAAAAAAAAACAGTTTTAAGTTACTGGTAATTAGTAATGTTTCTCTGTATCAGATTGGTATTGGCCGATACTAAACCTCAGATATCGGTACCGGAAGTGGAAAAAGTGGATCGGTGCATCCCTAGTTTGAACACACTTTTTTTCTGGTTGTGATGTGTTTAATGTGATAACTTGAAATGTTTAAAAATTGAAAACAATAAATATGATTCAGATATAAGTAAGCTCATCTTTAAGAGGAGTGGTGTAGTAAGTGCACCCACTAAGATTTTAAGAACGTTGAAGGCAGAAGACAGAAAAATGAGGCAGAACGGGCCCTCCGTTTCCCCCGACAAACGATTAATAAAAATATATATTGTCCTTAATGGCTAACTCTCTTGTATGGAAATGTAAGTTATCCAACTAAGTCAGTAAAATCAAATCAGATCAAATAATGGACCATAAACTCCAAGTATTGCCTAAACATGAAGTAAAACTCAAACAAATTACTGGTTTGTAAAACAGCTACTGTACATGCCTGGATTAATTAATCCATTCTCCATGCATCATCCTCTAACTAAAACATGAGTTTCTTATTCCCAAGTTGATTAGAAAGTAATGTTTCTTTATTGGTAAGAAAATATGTTAAGATAACAACAAAAAATGAACACATTTTTTATTTCTTTGATAAAATCAAAAATAATTTCGTGTTATGTGATATGTTTATTAATTTATATTTTAGAATGGTCTAATGTGTCTCTAAAGAGTATTTAACAACTCTAAAAGCCTCATGTTAGAGAAGGAAAATGTTTAAATAATTTAAAAATGCAACAAACCGTAAATCGCGATCTTCCTCTCCGTGGGCGTCGAGGTAAACGGATCCCCACAGACAAAAACGATGTCCACGGATGATGATGATGACTGAGGCATTAATCAGCAGAAAGATGCCTGTAGCTGCGCCACAATGTCGGGAGTGCTTCAAAGTGACAAAAAACAGGCAGGCTTTAAACAGAGCTGCAAATGCAGCTTAAAATTAAGAGTCAGTTTGTCAGTAGCTATGAAAATGAGCTGGTGTTTTCATTTTCTACATGAAGAACTCAAGATTTTATTTTATTTTATTTATAAAATTTGTTCATTTTGTAAAACATACAATACAAAACAATCCCATAAATGATAACAAACTATATATATATAAAAAAAAGAAAGGTAGCAGAAAGAAGAAAAAAAAAATCTTATTGTATTAGCCCCTTTTTTCAAACAATCAGTTCAAACAATAATAATCGTCCAGTAACAGAACAAAATGAATAACTCTTTCTAATTTTTCTAACTAATACAATACACATTACGCTACTTTATATATACTGTATAATTTTTAAAGGTCCACTGACATGATAGTTGAACTTTGCATAAAATGGCACAACATATATATCTTGTATCATTCAACTATGTTCGTTTTTGCAAACAAAATGATA
>JAVCKU010000031.1:12287387-12299804 GCA_032273985.1 Hypsolebias coamazonicus | reverse complement strand
TTTTTGCAAAAAAAGAAAAAAGTAATAAACAGTATCTTACCTGTTGTAGATTACTTTTTTTGAATAACCTCCATTTGGAGAAACTGATTATTTCTGACCAGACTGACGAGCTAATAACTGGTCTGAGCAAGACCAAGACCTGAATGAACTGCTGCCATTAAAAAAAAAAAAGCCTAATAAATAAAAAATTAACGATTTTAGAAGCTAATTCAATATTGTTGCTTTTGCATTACATTATTTACACAGAATGTTGTGCTTATCTGCCAGAACAAGCTAGTGGTGGTGGCAGCTAGCTGTAGCACTTCCAGTGCGGCCTGGAACATTTCCTGCAGGAATATAACATTTCTGTTGGATTGACTCAAAACTGGCTGTGGTGTAAAAGTCTGCGTGAATTGTTGTTTGAGACTGAAGTCACAGCAGCCATCTGTGTTTGTGGACTATAGCTCGTCAATTCAGGCAGAACTAAACTCAGTTTCTCCAAACTGAACAGAGCTATCTACAACAGGTCAGGTATTATCAGCCATATAGAATAAAATGTTCAGAAAGAGGAAGGTGAGCCAGATTGGGCCTTATAACATTTTAGCCAAGTAAA
This sequence comes from Hypsolebias coamazonicus, assembly GCA_032273985.1. Lineage (NCBI taxonomy): Eukaryota > Metazoa > Chordata > Actinopteri > Cyprinodontiformes > Rivulidae > Hypsolebias > Hypsolebias coamazonicus. The sequence goes on along the minus strand of JAVCKU010000031.1, from coordinate 12,299,212 downwards.
AGAACCTTCCCTCAAAAATGTCATACCATTGTGACAGAACGTCATTAGCTACTAAACATATTCTGTCTGTTTAGCGTGCTTTGTCAGGCCAGCCCCGGCACATCAGCTACAGCCGTGCATCAACAGATGTTTGGTTTAGAAAACAAAATGAACAATGGTCTACTACAGCATTATTTCATATTAGAATATTTTTTAGATGGAATTGTTTTTAAGTCCCCAGCTAGCCTAATGGCTAGCCCAACATATGATTATTGACTCCTGTAAGACTTCTTCCTTTTTCAACATACTCTGTCCCATTACTGACAGGTGCTAACACCAATTTAAAATGGCTAAACTGTCCCTTTAAACTTGCCAAAAGTATGGCTTTAACATCAGAATGGATTTATGTAAATTGAAGTTTATCTTTTGATGCTAATGTGAAATAAACAAGGATTAAATCGCAGACGAACAAGAGGACACCGCAGACAGCAAGCTTTGTTACATTTATTGTCACATTAACTACATCATGACCAGCAAGATACCACAACACATGTATTTCTGCTTCTTTTACTAATGTGACAGCTTTGTGACGATACAACAAACCTTAAAGTACAACCACTGTGAAGCTTTGCTGGGAGACAGACGCACGCAGTATTATAAATTTAGTGTGTACTCGAACAATCACATGCATGTCAAACACCTTCCTGACTCGACAACATCTAAGTTCATTCACACTGTGCTTCGGTCTCAGCGTTCTCACACGTCCTGATGCTTCGCTCATGTACTGTGAACAGCAGCACCGGGACAGAGACATAACCTGTGTTAATATATTAAATTAATTAAATATGCAGTAACATTTTGCACGCAATGGCAGGCACAAACCCCACATGATGTTTACTTCATTTAATATAGGAAACACTTTATTTAGTCTGGACGTTAGATACATTCAACATGCTCTCTGCATTTTAAGCAAGGACTCGGGTTCAAATTCATCTTATAAATTAAAAGCTGAACCTCTGATTTGTACTTCCACAAAGTGACAAATAGTTTGTTTTTCCACGTGAAAAATTGTAAAGTTGTTTGTTTTAAGCTATCAAAATCCAGGTGAACTCGGTTACAGTATATTAATATTTTTTTTCTTAAGTTTTAAGAAAATCAAACTTAAATGACCTCCTATACACTTTTTTTTATTTTAACAGATGGTTTTGTTGTTGTTTTTGACACATTACTTTAAATTGAGCACATCTTATCTGGGGATGGAAAAATCTGTTTTTGTGAAACTATCAATATGTTTTATCATTTATTGAGTCTTTTTCTTTATCATGATGTGTGTACAACACTCTATGGGCTTGTTTTGCTGAAATATTCACAGACAAAATTCACAATTTAAGTTGTTATTGCTGATGTTTGAAAGAAGTGAACAGAAACCATGTCCAGCTGTTTGCTGAGTTTGTTCCGAGTCCTTCAGAAAATACTTTTTGTCTGTTTTGAAAAAAATATCAACAACTACCAGTATAGATCACAAGAACGACTACAAGGGGTATTTGGAAATGAATTAAGTTATGTCAAAATGGTCCTTTTTAGCCCACACTTACTGCTTTTATCTAACATTAGACAAATAATTACAAGAAAAATGTTTTTAAAAGTTGTGTAAATGTAAAGTTTGTCAGGAATAAGTTTTATGAACCTACCTAAACACAATCATTGGTATAATTATTCTTATTCACCCACTAATACAGTTGTTTTAAACCTTGGATTCCTCTGAAATGAGGCGTTCACGTTCACAGATACATTATTTACCACATTATGGAAGTACAACAATCTATTCCGACGTTAACTGGTGTTGAATTTTCAACAGGTCACGTGTTGAACTTTACCCCACAGAGACGAATGATTCACTAAAACATCAATGAGATTCTAATCACGACCCAAACCTCATTCGAACCAATGCTTTTCTAGCCAACAGGTATTGGACAGATTATAAATACAGAAGTTTAGCCGTTAAGACTTGAACACATCACGGTCTCCTCAACTCGGGTGGGCGATCAGTACGGAACCCTCCACAACTGAACGGCTGCTCAGAAAGAGCCTCAACTCTTCTAGTTGGTTTCCTTTGGGTTTCTTGTGGTCACATTGAAAGGGTGCGTGTTGGCCTCCAGGTGCCTCTCGGTCCTGACCTCTTGATTTCTTTGACGTTAGACGCAGGAGGGGTTTAAAACATGAGCACAGTGCCCCATGGTTGCCTGGTTGTTGATAAAACTTCCATTCGTGCCTCTGTTTGCAGAGCACCATGCTGAAAGCAGGCTGCATGCCTTCACAGGAACATTTCAGCTACACAAGTCCAGTCTGCATGTGGACGTGTAGAGGGTAGGGGTGGTAGACGAGCGGGGGCTGGGCCTGTGGGATGAAGTAGCTGTTGTAAATGGGCTCTGTCATGTACGGCGCCGGCTGATAGAAGCAAGTGACGTTTGCCGTGTTGGGGATGGCGTTCTGTTCGCCCAGCACCCTCAAAGCCAGGACGGTGATCATGTTGAGCGTCTGCCTCCTCTCGTGCCCCATCAAACACACCGTGCTTTCGTCTATGACCCGCCGCAGGGTCATCAGGTAGTCATACTTGCTCGCCTCCTCGCTGCCAACGAAGTGGCACTGCAAGTAAGCCTTGATCTTTCGCTGCTGCTCGCTCACGTCAGGGAAGTCGATGAAGAAGCGGGAGCACATGTAACGCTCTAAAGACTTGATCTTGGTCTCACTGGCTGGCCTGAAGTTCCTCACCAGCAGGTCGCTGTATTTTAGCAGTCCCCCTCCGCGGATCTCCTCTGGGTTGTTGGTGGCAATTAGGCGGTGGCGAAGATGGTCCATCGCCTGCTCAAAGTCTCCGTACATGCACTTGGCTTCGACGGCAATGATGGGTTCCCCTTCAGCCGTGATCCATGAGCACATTGAGACGGCATCTGCAGGCTCAGAACCGAAGTTTCCTGCAGGCGTGTTTGTTGCACATGTTTGGTTTTGAGCCTCTAAATCAGGTGGCTTCTTCAAATGTTTTGGCTTCACAATTTGTTCTGTACTTTGACCTTCCTGAGGTGTCCTGGCTGGACTGAAAGTGGGAACGGTAGGGGCACCACTACCTTCAAATGGTTCTGATGTTGAGCATGGAACATCTGGGCCGCAAACTTGCGTACCATCCTGCGTGGGATGAGTTGGCTGAACAGGTTTCAGTATTTCTATGGGTACGAAGAGCTGTGTAGTGATGTCAGATACATCAGTAAGCAGTGACCATTTTTCAGGCTTGCTGATCAACTTCCGAGACATTTTTCTCTGTAATTTGGGCGAAGGGCAGTACTCTGGCACAATGTCCTGTGCCGGAGTACTGCAAGTACTGCGGTCTGTGCTGCAAGTCTTTTTAGCTGGGGGAGGAAAGGAGAATTCTGAGTGTGAAACTTGTATGACTGGGGTAGTTTCAGTCCTGCTGACGTCTACTTCTAACTGTGTACTCTTTTCACAAATGGCTACCTCCTGTGAAGTTGATGTTTCAGCAGTGGTTACAGACACCAACTCGCGTAGTTCCTCCTTTGTTTGGAGATTTAAACATTCATGTGTCATCATTTTATCCACGTCATCTTTAAAGAAAGTTTTTGGGGATGCCGCTAAGGGATAATCACAATTAAATGATTCCGTTTGTTGCTCGCTTTCTTCACAAAGTTCAAACACTTCTGATATGTCCTCTGAAGGAACATCTTCGATATCATCCACATCTTCCACCTGCTGTAAGCTATTTATCTCAGGTTCGGACACCTGCTGTGCCATGTGCTTTCCATCTTCCTTTTCATGATGTTCTCCAGCAAATGCAGCACCAGCTTCATCCAGATGTGGGGTATCTGTTCTGGTTGTTGAATCTTTTTCCTCTCTGTCATATTTAGAACCGCTGGATTTTTCTTGCTCCTCACTGGCATCCTTGTCATTTTCTCTTTTAGGCAAGTCCTCAGTGGCGGTCAGCGCCACCTGTGCTCCCTGCTTCCTTTCCGTCTCCCAGTAGAACTCCAGCATGCGATCTAAGATGATCTGGAAAGAGTCCACGCTGAACTCAAACTGCCTTCGAAGTGAGCTGACAAACCTGAGTCCCACTGTTTTGGCTCTGCTGTTGGAAAGTGAGATCAGGCTCCACCGGTCATGCTCGTTGAAGACCTTCACCATCTTTTGCACGTATGCTTCCTTCATTGTGAGGCTGGTGATCTTCCGTCTGTTGACCCCACAGGGGAGGAGGTCTCTCAGGCTGCCCAGCACCACCTCCTTAATTACCTGGAAGTCCTCCTGCCTGGGCAGCTCCACTCCAAAAATGATGTCCAAATCTCTGTAGCCCAGGCCGTTATCCCTCACCAGGACGTGACTGGCAGTCGCTCCGTTAAGACGAATGTCTTTAACCTGGATGTCTCTTTCGATCAGCCGGTCCTTCACCACTCGGATGATGTCTTTTGCTCTCACTTGCAGCGTGGGAAAATTTCCCCGCCCGTGGATTGGGATCACCTCGGTCAGGACTTGGTCAAGAGCCTGGACTTGCTCGAGGGTCAAGTTGTGGAACCTCTTCTCCGTTTTAGGGTCCATAGTCCTCACCTGTGAAACAGAGGTCTAACATTATGGCTCACAGATGATGCAGTAAAACAGACTAGAGATCAGAGAATGAAAACACAAGCCCTAAACGTTTATGTCTTATGTCTTTGGGCCATAGATTCCACTGTACATGGACGATTTCTTTAATTTTAACAAAGATCGAAGTCAACGTAGACATCCTTATCCTTAAAGATATTTTTCATTATCTACATGAAAGTTTTCACCTTTGTTAATTTAACATAATTTCCCTCTCGTCTGAAAGGGCCAGCTAGCCAGATATTAAACACAGAAATTTAACATTAAAGAAATAGCTCAAATCTTTTAAAGTAGTGTATTTGAAAACATTAAGCACAATATATAGCTTGCCTGTTGTAGATAGGTCTTTAAATGATCTTAGTTCAGAGATGATGAATTTGCGACTAGACCAAGCGAGGCCACAACCAAAGTATAATGCTGCTGCTTTAAAACTATGTAATGTGCAAGTTACTGAATCTTAAAAGATTATAAAAGGTGTTTGCAATAATTGTTTAGAAGATGGCAGGTGGAGAAGTTCAAGTATCTGGGCATCCTTCACCAGTGACGATAGGACGGAACAGGCGATGGATCGACAGATTGTGGCCTCGTTCCTGGTATGGGTGTTGCTTTTGTCAGTCGTGGTGAAGAAAGAGCTGAATCGAATGGAAAACTCTTGATTTACTGGTCTGTCTAGGTTCTGACCCTCACCTGTTGTCATGATGTTTGAATCATGAGGTAAAGAAGGAGATCCCAGATACAAGCAGCCGAAATGAGCTTCCTTCTCTGGGTAGGCAGCCTCAGCCTTGGAGATGGGGTGAGGAGCTCTATCATCCAAAGGGAGCTTGGAGTAGAGCCGCAGCTTCTCCGCATTGAAAGGAGTCAGTTAAGGTGGTTCAACTAGGATGTCTCCTGGATACCTTCCTTTAGAAGATTTCCAAACATGACAGATCCAGAAGTCGCTGGAGGGACTGTGTCCCTTCTCTGACCTGGAAACGTCTCCGGGTCCCCCAGGACAAGCTGGGAAGTTTCGCTGGGGAGAGGAATGTCTGGGTTTCTCTCCCGGACCTGTTACCTCCGTGACCCGACTACGGAGCAGCGGTCAAAGATGGCGATGGAGTTGTTTTATGACGATAGAAGGCCACCATCGCCTTGGCTCCACTTGGTGTTTTAACCATTAGTTCTGTCAGATTTATTTCTGTTTCTGCAAACTAAGGCTGCTTAAGAGCCATCTACAACAGGTAAGATAATAACTATTCATAATTGTTTCCCATTTTATAAGATCTGAACTGTCAATAGCTCGCACGGTAGAGAACACAGTAGCTTGTCTGGTGAGCTGCAGCTCGGTGGCAACAAAATACAGTAAGGCGCTAATGACAAATGTAGATTTTGTTATTTTTACTTTTCTCTTCATGCACGAGTTAAGTCAACAAACTTGTTTCTACATAAAAATGTGAGAATGGATGTAAAAACAATAGATTTTATCCAAACTAATCCAGGAATGAAAACAAATTAGCATCAGTTGTACTGCAAAAAAAAAATAGAATTAAAATTAGTTTATTTGGATTTACTGTAGAATCAAATCAAAATGTTGTCCCTGTCATGAAAACATTCAAGGCATTTGATTAAAAATTCTTAAAAGCCGACACATAAATGATGTTAAGAACTCTACAATGTCTTTGGAGACATTTTTATTCATTTAATAAAACAATTGTCTCGCCTATAAATAGTGTTAATGAAATATTTAAAGCTGGCTTTGTTGCATTGTTGTTTATTTGAGGTGACTCACTGTTCTGTCAATCACCTGCAGACATGAACACCATGGTTGGCGTGTCGCTGACGTGCATTACATGATTTTTAAAAAAAAACTCATATATTTTTTTTTATTTTACAACCTCTGTGTAGATTTTTGGACAACGCTGAGAGAGAAAGTGATCCTACGTCACTGACAACTGACTCACCTTTCACAAAAACACCTCGGAACAGGGTAAGGTGGATGTTCTTTAGGCTTGTGGACAGAACCAAAGGGAACTAATTATTACAAATTTACCTCTATCGAATACATTTGTTCAAAAACATACACGTGCATGAATACAAAAATAAAATAACCACATCAGCATCAAAAGCACACCTAAAAAAAATAAAAACATAAAGCTGACTCTTCTCTTGCTTTATGATTTTAGATGAAGCTTTAAAACAGGTAGCAGATAGGGCTGGTGTGTGTATGCTGGTGTGTTTTGGTGGCCCTCCAGTGCAGGTGCAGAGCCTCCTGCAGGGCCCACAGCAGCCTCTGGCGCCTCTCAGGGGGCTCTGCAGCAGCTCGTCCTGCAGCAGGACTGCTCCTCTGCCACTTCTTTACAGATAACACCATATGAGTCATACAGCCGCCGAGCAAAGCATCACTCACTGGCTCCCCTGGGATCTTTCAACACCAACAGAAAATGCGCCATAAAATGTCCTGTCATGTAAACGTCATTAAACGCAACACTGTCCACATTAACAGACTGAAACTGAACAATGTGCAGAGGTTAAACGAAATAAACACAACAAACTCAACCTGCACGGATAATAAATAATAACAAATAAATAAAAACTCACCTGGTTGGTGGTGGAAGTTGCCGTGAAAAGTCAACGCAGGCGCAAATAATTTTTATTAATGGAATTTTGTATCCCACAGCTTTATCCGACCCTGAAGTTAACAGCGGTTCCCGCCCTCTCTCTCTCAGCGCGCGAGCGCAACTGTTTCCATGGCAATCAACCGTCACGAATGTATCCGATCACGACCCGCTCCAAACTGCACTTTAACTTTAAGAAACAAAGCGGAACAGAGCCGGGGCGGCTGGATAAAGTTGTTTCTCGTGTGTTCTCGGTGTGTCCGGCCGGAGCAGCGGCGTGCCACCGCACTGCCGAGCTGTTGCGGGGTGAAACATCACATCAGACGGGAGTGAGTCATCCTCTCTCCCCGCCGTGATCCACACAGTGAATCTAATCACCCCCGACGACGCCCACCGCTGCACAGTAACACACTGTTGCCGGCGCTGGCTCCACTCGCCAGCCTTGTGTTTCAACAACCGAGCAGCGAATTTGTTGTGTTATTGTGTATGTGTGTGTGTTTTTCTGTATTTTCATTCACAGATGGGGGGAAAGAGGCGGGGGCAGCTCGCTGCTGACGTTTGAATGGGATACCGGGTGTAAGGAAGGTCGATTTGCCATATAATAGAAATAATCTTCAAAGCAAAAATGTATTAAAGGCTGGACTCTTTTTGTATGAATGACTATTGCCCGCCGGCTTTCGTGCTCCATCCATCCATCTACTATAGAGGTCATCAAACTTTTGAGACCGATCGAGAGCTACTTCAGGGTACACAGTAGTACAGGCAGTCCTTGAGTTACGACGCCCCCGACTTACGGCATTTCGGACTTATGAACGGCACCCGATGACGTCATCACGCCTCCATTGAGCAGTATTTTTCAGTATTTTCTGGGGTTTTTTAGGGTACTGTGTTAGCTAACTGCTTGAAAATACATTTTTAAGGTACAGAATGTACGCTGGTGTTCTGTTACATTGAAAAAAACGTGTTTAAAACGCCGTTTATGTGCGCGGTCCGACTTACGGCAAAAAATCCGGACTTACGACACCATGTGCTATGGGTCCCGACTTACGTCAAAATCTGGTTACGAACGGTCCGTAGGAACGGAACCCGTTCGTAAGTCGAGAACTGCCTGTATATGTATATGTATGTGTGTGTGTGTGTGTGTGTGTGTGTGTAAATGTGTGTGTGTGTGTGTGTGTGTGTGTGTGTATATATTTATACAGTCTTGTCAACAATGAAACATTTGTGTTCCAGGACTGTCCTGCCCAAATCAGGGACAGTTGAAAACACTTTATTTTTTCCCCGCTTTCCTTTTTACAGATGGTGGAAATCCGTTGTCGTGATGGAGAACTTTAATCCATGTCTATTTTACTTGGTTGTCCATGAGACAACCTCAAGGTGAGATCTGGCTGACCGAGATGAGAATAGGTTGTCTCAGACAAAAGGAAACTGCTTATGTTGACACCAGTGTGTATACTGGTGGCCGTCTTGGATTTTGATGTGGCAACACATTTTTTTGATATTGAATTTTCTTATATGTCTAGATGCAGCCACACACCAGTCAGTACTTCACTTATTTTCTTAGTAATCTAGCTCACAACACGGATGGACAGACTGAGGGTATTTTTAATTTCCCTCTTCCCTTTTCAATGAGGAACAAAAAGCCTAGTCCCAACTTATCCAATCCAATCTTATCAAATAGAAAAACTGTGATGTTGCTTAGCACAGTTTATGGTATTCATAGTGCTTCAGATACTTTTTCCCAAGTTGACTTGGAGTTACTTTCATCAAACAGTATCTCTCGTTGGCCTGATAGAAAGTCTTCTGGTTCAGAGATATTTAAGGATAAGACAGCGCTGCGATTGTTGATTGAGTGAATAAGATCTAGCTCCAATGTGGCTCCTCTGTCAGACCTGCCAGGAGAGAGGAGATGGACTTCTACTGTTGCAGACGTGGCATCCGACAAGGATGACGAGGTGAGGTGGATAGCAGACTGACAGCTGTCATCAATCACTCGACCTGCCAGCCAGATGCAGGTTGACAGAAAGGGGCGCGTTGGCCAGAAATGTAATTCGTACACAGTTTAGTGTGGATGTCTTCTTGCCAGTCATTCCCTGGTGGGATTCCGTCTGCCATGAATCCATTGTACCACTTATACGGATCAATTAATTTTCCACGGTCTGGTCTGGAAGCGACGTGCTCCATTTCACCATGACGTCAGTTTTTGGCAGCACTGCCTCATTGATATTTTTGGATCCAACTGGTCTGGTTTTCCTTAGGAAGAATACCTGCTAGCATCAAATCTATCTGCTTCCAGAATCATGACATTTCAGACGTTGGAAGAGATGAAAAAAGGCGCTCTCTCTGCAGTCTCGTAAATCTGAAGACAAGGGAAAGAAAACCTGAACAAATGCAGCACAAATGGTAAGCGTTGACACAACATAAGTGAGATGACCAGAAGCTGAAAATGTCTGTCGTGGTTAGTTAGATGGACAGGAGATGGTTATTGTCTTGCCTCCGAGGATGTTTGAATAGGTTGAAGCTCAGTGATGCTGAGTTCATCGGACAGCTTGCGCTGGCTCTCATCAAATCCCGCTCTTGGAGCTTTCTATAGGTTATTTATTATTTTCTGAAGATCATATGTATTTGTGTTTTCAGTATGCCCATGACTCAGTGCTCAAAAAACACTTGATACTTATTAGACTCAAGGTACTGGTATGCACTGCAAAACATTGCAAAGCTGCCTCTATTGTTTGTACCTATATAGTTTTAATTTAAAGCAAGAATTGAAACATAAGTACCAAATACAGAAATATTAGACACAGACACTTTACATGTTGTAGACATCGCTTTGAAAAACTTTTTTTCCATTAATAAATTCAACCTTTATTTATACAGGTTAGTCTCATTAAGTCACAAGACTCATTTACATGAGAGACCCGTTTTAGACAGACAACATATCAAGGTTCAAGGTTCTTTATTTGTCATACGCACCACATGTGGTGCGTATGACAAATCTTGGCTAGATTTGTCTGGCATTTAGACAAATCTCATTCAGCATTCAGAGCTAAGCAAGATCTATTTCTGAAAAAGAAACCCAATTTTAATTTTTAGAAATTCTAGAATTTCTTTGTGGTGGAACGAAATTGTATACAGTGTCCCAGTTACATCCAACAAAAGTCTAAAATGTAAAAGAAAAACAGTAGTAAGATCTAAGATATGAACTAAGAAAAACATTAAACTAAATACAGGTGACCCCCGGTTTCCGGCGTTCCCGGTAACCGGGGTTTCGCATATCCGGCCCCCCACCCCCCAGTGATGTCATCGCCGAAACGGCAGTATTTTTCAGTATAAAAACAATAAAAAAGGCACAGAACAGCAGCACGAACATGAGTCTGTGTGAGCAGATGAGCACGAATGAACACAACAACATGAAATAATCATCATGATGTGATTTTTTTCACAGCGATTATCCTGGTTAGATGTTCATGAGCCTAAAGAAGTTGTTCCTCAGTCTTGTGGTTCTATGCTTAATGCTCCTCAACCTCCTTCCTGAGGGGAGGGGGGCAAAAGTGTGTGTGCTGGGTGAGTGAGGTCGTTCATGATGCAGGTGGCTCTCTTTTCTGTATATAAAATACAGACAACAATAATTAAACCAAAAGCAAATAAAAATACAATAAAATTACTTTTAAAAACATTCAAATCAGGGTGCCATATAAAAAAAGGAAAAATACCAAAACCAAGAACGTGTGTAGAAGAGTTTTTTATTGACATCAAATGTTTGAAATGCCTTAAAGAAACTAGGGTGGACATCTTCAGTTCTTGTTGCGAGGTTTTCCAGGTTACAGGAGCAGAGTAAGAAAAGGCCTTTTTGCCGAGTTCAGTCTGCAATGAGGGATCACTGCAGGTAATGGCCTGAGAGCGTGCATGCCGTAACTGTACTGATGACATGACATGTGGGAGGATATGAATGCAGCACACCAAGGAGGGATTTGTAGATGAAAATGAACCAGGACGAGAGCCTACATGTAGATAATGATGACCAACTGACCAAGGAGTACAGAGTGTAGTGATGGGTACAGTAGTAGTAGATCTATTTCCGAAAAAGAAACCCAATTTTAATTTCAGTTTCTTTATCAAGTTTTCAACATTCATTCAACCTTTATTTTGACAGGTTAATCCCACTGAGCCTCGAGGACTAATTTACAATAGAGACCTGATTTCAACATGTGGCTTAAAAGAGAGAGGTGTATAAATTAAGTCTCAAGAAGTTGTAAGCCAAACTCAACAGGAGCACCATGCATGGATGAGATAGGAGGAAGAGCTGCTGGCACCAACTTTCTGTTAGAAAACATCTCCTTGGCTTTGTCAGCATTTGGCACCAGTTTGAGATGGAACAAGTTTGACTGAATGACGCCAAATGCAAACTGTCGAAGCTGGAAATTTTTGGAAACCATAAAGCTTGGGAATTAACAACTGAATCATCAGCATAAAGATTCAAGGAGGTGTCAGGAATGTTTTGACCTACATTATTTATATACAGTACTGTAAATTGTAAAAAGAGTGTGTCCTAAAACTGAACCTTGTAGCACACCATTAGTGATTGTTAGGTGGCAAGATGAAGTACCGTTGTGT
>JAVCKU010000031.1:12257373-12276385 GCA_032273985.1 Hypsolebias coamazonicus | reverse complement strand
TGGGGGGGGTGGGGGGGATGTTATTGTTTGTATTTTTAGGTTCTCCAAAAAAATAAAATAAAATCTAATAGAAAAAACTGAATAGAAAACAACAGATAAACTTGTAAATACAAACAAATCTGCCACTAAAGCAACAAACATGAAGCAGACAGCTTTTTGTCTACAAATCTTGATGCCTCATTAAAGAGTCCTAATAGATGGACTGGACTCGGTCCAGAACCTTCCTAACAGAACAGAACACTCAGAGAGCTTCACAACACACACACACACACACTGCACAGCACTGCAGGTCACCCTGTTTTCTGCTTGTGTGTGTGTAAATACATAAACTACAGACACACACATGCATGACGGTAACTGCACTTACCCAAAGCTAACATGGGCCCTGGTGAGTCAGCTGCCCTGAAACAGATAAAAATATAATTAATACTAAACAAACACACACACTGTTTATTTTCACAATGATCATTACAAATGTGTGTGTCGCACAACACACACACACAGGTTTTGATTAAAGCAGCAGCAGCTGAAGGTGCAGAAACAGCCGAACACATGAATGGACTTTAGCTTCTCTACAGGAAATCACTCAGAAGACGTTTCCTCTGTGTGTGTGTGTGTGTGCTTTCCACACAGCCAACATTAAATTCTGCTCGCTCCTTCCTCTCAGACGTGATTTGTTCTAGTTGCAGTAATCGTGCTGTCCTCGCCAAGTTCCCGGGGAATAAAGGAGAGTTTACGGCTCCTGCCGGGTGGAGGAGATGCAGGAGCATCCAGCCCCAGAGGGGAGCGTGGGAACGTCTCGCTGGGTTTGGGGGGGCTGCTGAGCTGCTGCTCTGCCAAAGACTGAGCAGCTCGTTCAGCTTCTGTCGGCTCCTCTGGCTGAGACGTGCCTCAGATACCAACCAGCCGCTCCTCCTAACAGGACCGGGCTGAGAAGAATGGATTATTGATCCGGGTCCTCTCAGCTCTGATCCTGATCTGGGATCTGCCAACAATGATGCAATAGTTAGGCTTTAGCATCTGTCCAGAAAACTGCAGTAACATCTGGGCATTGTGGTGAAGCTGAAGAACATCCTCATCAGCCCGCCGGAGAAGGTTTAACTCAACTGATCAGGCTGACGAGAAACCAAGAAGCTACGAAGCAGAAGAGATTAAAGCGAAGAACATCTCTCCCGTCTTTAGTCAGATTCACCCACAAGAGTTCAACTTGGCAACTTCTGGCCGACAGATGACCCTCAAAGAGAAATGTGAGCCCAGCTTCCACTGGCTGCACCTTCTGAAGGTCATTAGAAAGGTTAAAACAAAACCTGGACTTCTGAAGCTGAAGATGTTTCTCTCCCCCCCCAGGAGACTTCATCACTTCAATAATCATCTTTGACGTTGAACGCCGACACACGGGTTCGTTTTGAGCCAACGTTCAGTTCGTCTTCCGACCTGTTTAGTCCAGATGTTCTGGGTTCACCCGTTTGAGTGGGCTCGAGCTCCAGTCCAGATGTCCACCTGCTGCTTGTCTCCAGCAGGTGAGGACACGTCGTCCCTCTGTCTTTCCAAACGGTCAAACAGGAAGCAGCCAGACTTGCTGCTCATCGGAGACGAGTTTTAGATTTTCCCAAGTGAGACGTGAAACGTTCTCACTGTGTCGACATTTCAGAGACCTTCTCCACGTTCAGCAGAACCAAACCGTTCCTCCCTGCGGCCTCTGAAGCGTGACGTCTGTCACCGTTCTTTTTTCATTACAAGGCCCGTTCAGGTCGTAACCTTTGACCCTTCAAACACCAGATACATCTCTGGCTGCTCTACTTCAGTCTTGATGCAAATGACACCTCCTCAGCTTAATTGGAGACAAAAACATTCACCGAACTGCAAACATCTGGCTGCTCAGCCAACAACAATAATAAAATCAACCTCGTCGCCTTGATGATGGACTGTGGACACACGTCTCATCCCAAACTAAGAGCCCTGATGTGCAGCGGGTTAAAGCAAGAGGCCACGGAAGTGATCAATAAGAGACGGTTTGTGCGCCGGAGCAAAGATGTCTTCCGTCTTTGACCCTAACCTGTTTGAGTTCATCCGATGAACTTTAATATTTTTATTGAAGATGATTTATTCAGAATCGCACAAATAAAAAGAAATGCTCTTCCGAACACGAAACAGACGCAGGGAAAAAGTCAAAACATTAAAAAAAAACATGAACGGATATAAAACCCTGACCTGACTGAGCCTCGTAAAACACAAATACGAGAATATTAATAAAAAATGTGCACAAATGGTCGTTTAGTCGGACATCGGCTCCTTAAACGAGGTTAATTTAAGATGTTTTTCTCTCTGGCTCACGTTGTTGTGATGGTAATGTAAAATTAATGTAGGAAGCCTGAAATGATAAACTTCCTTTCTCTAGAGAATCTTCATCCTGCAACAAAACTGAAGCAACATTTAAAATTCCCACTCGAGGCTCAGCTTGACGTGATCCAAAGGATTCTCGTGAGCTGACGTCCACAAAACAACAGAAAGACGATATTTGTGGTCTGGACGGAGTCAGGAGGTTTATTTTGTGCAGAAGCTGCTGCAGCGTTTGGACGGACCTTAAGACTCTAACAAATGACAGCGAGATTTTGAATTTGAGTTTTGTTAAATGTTTTCAGTGTGGACTTTTTAAATAATAAAGGTTGAACGTGTAAAATGCTGCTCTGTTGCTGTTGATTTGTAAAGTGAGAAGACTGGAAACTGTTGCGTTAACAACATATTTTGTTTAAAACACATGGCTAAAACTACATTTGATATATTTTGCACTGTGTTGCACTACAAGAAAGAAGCCTAATACTTGATTTATTTTTTATTTAAAAACTCTCTGGAGCTAGCAGTGGATTTTCTTGATTGTGTTTTTGTGATAAAGCAGTTTTCAAAATAAATGCTGGCAAAATGACACCCTATGCTTTTTTTATTCATTCATATTGTAAGTTTTATACCAAAAACATATCATGATATATATCGTTGCCACCACCCATCACTGCCACCTAGAAATCCCCCAGACCAGGATTTGATCCGGCAACCTCGCTGAGATGCGGCAGCAGTGCTGTCCCCTTTCTTCAACCCCGGTGCTTGTTTTCAAGTTACTCAACAAGACAAAAGGATGGAGGGTGTTTCCAAGTCCCCTCTTTGCTCTGCGACTGTGTGTGTGTGAGAATAAAACAAAGATGGCTGCACATGTTTATGATGCTCACACACGTTCAGAGATTATTCTTAGAGACTCAAACAGAAAAGCGACGACGAACACGTGCACATTTTGGAACAATCACCGTGTCTGTATTAACATCGGAAGCTTCTTGTTGAGCCTGGTTCTGCTAAAGGTTTCTTCCTCATGAGGGAGTTTTTCCTTTCCACTGTCGCCTTCATGCTCAAGATGAGAGTCTGCAATGAAGTTAAATTCAAAGCAGTCTGCTCCTCACATAAATAATGTTAAATTATTATTTTTATTTATAAATGTTTCTGTTCAGTTCTCTGAGATGACTTCTTTTTGTGACTTGGTGCTTTATAAATAAACTGAATTGAATCGACGGGTGTGTAATGTGCAGTGGTACTCTTGTTCCAGTAAGCTTGCAGCCTCTTTCCAAAGCATGGAAGTGAGGAACTCCAACTTTGCAGCCTTCATCGACGTCTTCACCTCCAACACGTACGTCATGGTCATCATGTCGGACCCCTCCATCCGTAAGTCGCTGACAGAGCCCGCCTCTGCAGCAAACTCAAGGATGAACAGCAGAAAACTGCACCAATGATGATTTGAGCTGATGTTTTCTATTTGTTTATTTACAGCATCTGCAGCAACTCTCATCAACATTCGTAATGCTAGGAAACACTTTGAGAAGTTGGAGCGGGTGGACGGACCCAAACACAGCCTGCACATGCGGATGCGCTAGCTTTTATTCCCAGCGGATCCTCTCAGCCAATCAGTCTGCAGCGCACAGGCGGCCCCTCGCAGCTGCATCGTTTCTACAAATACCTTCACGTTCAATCACAGTAATGTTAGGATAAAGAGATCATAGTTTCTTTGAGTCTACTTTCTGCAGTTATCAGAAGGATCCTGATACGTTCTGTTGGAATATTTGTGCTAATTTGACACATTAAAGCAGAAAAGTTGAGGTTTTGACAGAAGCGGTGTGTTTGATGTCACGCTGGGTTTATTCACTTCACGCAGCAGAGATGTTACTTTGTGCCAAATAAAAAGTGGGCGGCACCGTTTGATTTTTAAATAAGCTGACCACAAACAATATAGTTGTACTGTATTTAGAAGCATGTTTGAAGTGTCTTTTCTTTCTTCTTCAAGCCATCGGGGTGAATTGTGTAGTGTTCGTGCACACTGCGCATGCTCAACACGCTGCTCCAGTTGGCTCGCACCTGTCGAGTAACCTGAGCCCAATGTTTGAGCAGCTGGAGCAGCCGCTTAAAGGCACCGCTCACTTCTGATTTAACAGACTGGGTGTAAAGTTAAAGACACACTTTCTAAAGTACATGTAGAAACTTCACCTGGCGGCTCGCTCTCTTAATAAATCTGTCTTTATTCTGCTTAATTAAGCAGATAAAAATGAATATTTTAAACGTCTGATTTGAACTGACAGCTCAGTATTTAGGGTCTGCTTTCACTCAAGTTTGAGATGTTAAATAATCCTTAATCCAATAATCCTTAGAGAAGGTGGGCCTGTGATCGGAAGATCGCCGTTTCAAGTCCTGGTACAGACAACATCAAAAGGTGGGTGGAAAAGGTTAAAACATCCACACCTGCCTCCACCCTCATTTACCCCACTCTGGGCCCCTGAGCAAGGCCCTTAACCCCCACCATCTGCTCCCTAAAAACAGGTCTCTCTTGAAAATGAGTTCTCGTGGCTCAATGAGACTACCTGGATAAATAACGGGTAAATTAGATTAAAAAAATAAATGAGAGCCTGCAGGTCAAATGTAAACTCATCAGTTTCTGTAATAAACGCACCTTTATGAACAACACGAGCATCATCTGCAGATGAGGACTGCGGGATTCTGCTGAAAACACTTGGGGTTTCAAACCGTTATAAAAACCACTGGTACCAGTATTTACAAGTTCAACAAGTTGCATAATAAAGCGAAATAAAGCTAAAATCCGAAAAAATCGGAACATATCATCTTTGCTATAAATGGAAAATGCTCAAAAGGGCAGAGAAGAACATTTGTGGCTGTCTGGAGCGGATGACCAAGTTGTTACTGATGCAGCACCAGCAGAGACTTTAACCTGCTCGCAACAAAACGGGCAAAACCCTCTGAGAATAATTAATTCATGTTTTCCTAAATTTGAATTATTTTGTTAAGCAACAGAAGACATGACCCTTACGTTGTCAGCAACAAACACCAGGAACCGTCACCTTTTAGCACCCCCTCAGTTGTGTTTAGATCCTGATTTTATTGCCTGTCAGGTGCAACAATGTTCAATCAGGTCATCTGGATGGTTTTGTTGCTGAGACATTTCATCCGAAGGACTTCCTTCAGTCGAGGAGCCACCAAACCACACTGAATCCCACTAACAACTCACTCCCAGAGTGGGAAAAACCAGTTTGCTGGTGGTAAGATGGCCTCCAGGGCCTGCCCTCGTCAAATGCCCCAAAGCAGACCATGCCAAAGTGGTTCCAAACGGTAAATGGACTGTACTGACATAGCACCTTTATCTTATCAAGATACTCAAAAAGTGCTTTACGCTACAATCTGCCCTCATTCATCCATTCATACAGCACTCAACTATACAAAGCTAATTGAACAAATCATAAAAATAAAAAAAAAACCAAAGTTCATGCTCATTAATCCTCATTATCACCAGCAAACTGGGGGATTCAGTTTGGTTTGGTGGCTCCTCAGACTGAAAGAGTCCTTTGGATGAAACGTCTCAGCAACAAAATAAACCGTCTAGATGACCTGACTGAACATTGTTGGATTTACGTATACCTGGATTAATGACGTTAATTGAGAGTTTTGGCCTACCTGTAGTTACAAAAACCTGAGAACCAGTTAATAGACTTTTTAAGATGGTTTTCTGTCAATATTTTGACGTTTAAGAGCTTGAAAACACTTTTTGCTCATGTTGCTTGGGTTTTATATACCGGTAAATGGGAGTAATTTTGATACCAGGTCAAGTCGTTATAGTTTAATTTGTTGGGCCAGTAGAGGCTACTTCCTGGTTACAATATAAAAAGCTGCAATTCTTGTCTTTTTAAATAGTTCAATGTAAGATA
Source organism: Hypsolebias coamazonicus (assembly GCA_032273985.1). NCBI lineage: Eukaryota > Metazoa > Chordata > Actinopteri > Cyprinodontiformes > Rivulidae > Hypsolebias > Hypsolebias coamazonicus. Next base: position 12,270,137 of record JAVCKU010000031.1, on the reverse strand, counting down.
AACTGGTATTTAAAATGTTTACACATAGTATGATGATTACTAAAAAAAATACAAAAGCCCAATGAATCATCTTTATAGGGTACTGCATTTAGGAAAGGGGCATCATGTGAATGTTTAACAGATTTTGACTAGATTTTTTTTGTCATAGTTGCTTGTCGGGGCAACAGGCCACATGATAAACTAAAGCTGGACCCTTCTCAGAATCAGAACAAAGAAGAAGAACAGCACAACTAAATATGTTTTAAGTCAACGTTTCAACAGAAACAACAAGATGAGCTCAAGTCTGCAAAATTTATTTCAAGTGGCTGCTTCAAACTAAAATGCGCTAAAATTTTATTTTCTTTTTTGTAGCAAGCACAAGAAACAATGTAAGTGTGACCTTACAAACAAATCTGGTGCAAATATTTTTCAATTACCGGTAAAAAAAAGACCCCAGCTGGTGAAAATTTCTACCAATGTTTCGTTCATTTTCATCTGTGGGCATTTCTGAAAAGGAAATGTTAAAAAAAAAAAAAAATTCACATTTCCTGCAAAAATTCTGTGTGAATGTTCAATGACCTTGCTGAAAACCACTTAAACATCAAAGCTTACTTGAAATACATCAACAGCTGAAAATTGGACAATTGAAGCTGCATGAAGCAAAAAATAAAAACACGTAAAAACTGCAGGAAAAAGTAAAATGGATTAAATGAGTAGGACAAGGGTCAGTGTACCTTTCATTCAGTTGTTTTTCCATTGATTATCAAAAATCAAAAAATGAATAAATGACTTGTCATTTCGTTATTCATTTTTAAATGGCATTCAACAAATACAATAAGAAAGGCAGAAGAAGCAAAATGCTAAGAAATATTGAAATGCTTGCAACAAGCTTTTTTTTTCCATTCAACCTTTATTTATACAGGTTAGTCTCATTGAGTCACGAGGACTCATTTACGAGAGAGACCTGATTTTAACAAAAACCACAGTTGAGGTACAGACAGTAGTAAACAATCATATAAAATCATATAAAATGAAAAATAAAAAGTCAACATAAATAAAGCATGCTACATTAAAAATGGTGTAAGATACTAACAACAGAAACATGTCTGCATTGATTTTTGCATTGAACTTAGATGTTTAAAATCCCTTAGAGAGGTCAAAGTCGAGAGCTTCAGATCTTTTTGCATGATATTCCAGGAAACAGTGGAGTAGGAGAAGGCCCTTTTGCCTAGTTCAGTTCACACTGAGGGTACTGCAGGTAATAAAGTCCTGAGAGCGCACGCTGTAGCTGCATTGATGAAGTGACATTTAGGAGGAGATGGGGGAGTGGTGGTGCAGTGGTTAGAGACGGTGGGCCTGTGATCAGAAGATCACTGGTTCAAGCCCCAGTACAGACAACATCGAAAAATGTGGGTGGAAAAAAGTGAAACACCCACACCTGCCTCCACCCTCATTCGCCCAACCCTGGGCCCCTGAGCAAGGCCCTTAACTCCCACCATCTGCTCCCTAACAGGTCTCTCTTGAAAATGAGTTCTCATGGCTCATTGAGACTACTGTACCTGGATAAATAAAGGGTAAATGAAAAAAATGTATGAAGGCAGCAGACCAAGAAGTGATTTTAAGATGAAAATGTACCAGTGGGAGTCTGTGTAAAGTTAATGATGTCCAGTTGACCAGTGAACACAGGGTGCAGTGATGGGTACAGTAGTTACAGACTGTTATGAATCTTAGTGCACCGTGATAGACAGCATCTGCAGGGAGCTTGTAGGAGCGTTCATGTAATGTCACCATAATCAATGAAGGGAAGGAAAGTTGCAGTTACAGTTTCCTAGCAATCGGAGTTAGACAAGATTTATTTCTGTAAAAGAAACCCAATTTAACTTTCAGTTTCTTTACCAAATTTTTGGAATGATCATGACATATTGAGGCTTAAAATAGCCTGCATGGACCAAGATTCCCAACTCACATATGTAGGAGTCAACAAACTCAATAGGAACACCATTCACTTAGAAGGAAGGACTGCTGGTACTGACTTCCTGTTTGAAAACATCCCTTTGGTTTTATCAGTATTTAACACTTGAGACAGAACAAATCTGACTGAATGATGTCAAATGCAGACTGTAAAAGCTGAGAAACCTTAGCAGCAGTTCTAGCAATTAACAACTGTGTCATCAGCATAGAAATGTCAGGATGCATCAGGAATGATCTTACCTACATAACATATTATGATTGTGAAGAAAGTGGGTCCTAAGACTGAACCTTGTGGTACACCATTGTTGACAGTTACGGTAAATAGCTGGAAGAAGTACTATTATGTTGAGCAAATTGCCTCTGATCTGAGAGGTAATTAGAAAACCAACTGATAGTGTGGTTTGAGAAACCAATTTTTGAGAGCTTATGGCATAAGATGTTATGGTCTACAAAACTTTAGACAGGTCTAAATAAAGTGCAGCACAATAATCCTTAGCATTCAATGCTTCAACATCATTAAAGACCTTCAACGAAGCAGTCGTTGTGCTGTGTGGTTTCCTAAAACCAGATTGAAGATGTTAAAATACCACTAATCCAAATACTTCTTGACTTGAGTATTTAAGTTAGAATTGAGTACCCTGATGTGTGCTCAATAATCCAGGTAGAAAAATCTAAAAAGCTAAGTCTGGTCCTCTGGACGTTTAAAAAAAATTTTTTTTTTCCTTTAATTTGTTTTGTTTTTTTGAATGTCCAGAGGACCAGACTTAGCTTTTTTAGATTAGAGTTGAGTATTTAAGTATAAGCTTAGAGGCATAAGCAACAAAATGCCAGTAAAAAAGCTAGAAAAAGACTATAGCTTAGACAGTCGTAGCTAAAAGCTAGCACAAAAGCAGGTAAATGCTGGTAAGAAGCCAAAAGTAGCAAAACATTAGCAGAAATCTTAAAGGAAGAAATAGCTACGTAAATGCAAGCATAAAGCAAAATGCTAGCTAAGTGTCAGAGATAGTGAATGCAAACAAATAGCTGGAAAAATCTAGCTTAAGAGTCAGAAAAAGCAAAACACCCCCCCAAAAAATTACAGGATTTCATTAGAAAGAAAAACAACAATTGCACTTTACAGCAAAATTTCTGCTCATTCTACTCTTCAAGTGTCACTGCAGGTGACATTTTGCTGTGACTGAATGAAATATGCTGCAGGTGAGCAAAGATAAATGACGTCATCGTGCCTTAAAGGGCTCGGTTCCTCCGGCCTCTTTGTTCCACTCTGCTCAGCTGCAGACATTGTTCCAGCTGCTTATCAACACCGCTCATGTGCTTCACTTGCATCCTGGAATGTAGAAGCTGAAAAACGGGAAAATCCCTGGTCCTTCTGTCCGCTCACTGTTTTTATTAAAATCATTTTTCAAAAAACTGTGTATAAACATAATGCAATGCTCCACAACTTACTACATAATATTCAAAAGAAGATGCAACATGACATTTTAAAACATAAAAAAGTCGAGTTGCTTTTTTATGGCACAAACTTTAACAATCCCCCAGCAGCAGGAGTTTGGAGGAGGAACAAACTCCATTTTGTTACCCGCCGTGTTTATGCAGCTCTGACTTCGAAAATGAGGTCGCTGGAAAATAATTGAGTGAACGTCTCCTTAGATGTTTTGTTCCCAGGAGTGGCAGCAGGAGTCGGTGTGTACAGAACCAGAGCATAATATATGACCCGAAGAGGGAACTGAATCCCTCTGCTGATGCAAACAAACACCGTAAACACAGGTGACTCATAGACTGCACCACAAAGCAACCGGACTGCACCTTTTAGTCCACCGGAGCTCCATTTATTTGTCTCTTCTTCTGTGATTGATAACTTTATTCTGCTCAGTGAAGCTAAAACATTCAAGTCAGCCTTTAAAATGCTCTCAAATCTCTGTTTTTGGCTCTTAATAGTTGTTTTTCTTAAAGTCCAGTCTTAAAGACCTAATGAAAATTAAATCTCTAACATTGTCTAAACATTGACATGTTGGAGTCTTCTGCGTGTTTGTCTGCTTGTGAGGCTGGAATGGAATAATTTTAGAACCTAAAGGCCAGATCATGTTTTGTCTTGATGTTTATAACAAAAGACACCAGACTTTCTTTGTCCAGTTAAAGTATTACAAATATCTCTTTATTCTCTAAACTGGAAAATCGTCAGGAAAAAAAAAATCAAAGGGGGTTTTGATCAAATAAAAATAATCATTAAAAAAGGTTTTAATGGGATGTTTTTGGACTTGTTCTGTTCAGCGTTTGCACAACCTTCCGATTCGGTGTCCCGCTTGTGGATCCGTCAGCCCCAGCCTCGTGTTCACTGGCACTTGTGCTGTAGTTTGTGCCGCAGTCCGCCTGATTCAGCTGCCGCTCCAGCAGAGTGATGCGCTGCTTCAGCCTCTGCTGAGTGTCTGTGTATTCACTGAGGAGACGGGAGAAACGAGTCTGCAGGGTGTCCAGAGAGGACTCCAGCCTCTCTACCTTCTCCTCTGTGTCCTCTTTCTGCAGCCCGCCCCTCTCTGCGTTCTCGTCCAGAAGACCCTCCTTCTTCAGGATCTCCCGCCCCCTGTCCTCCAGCACCGTCTTGGCATCTGGGTACTCGGTCACCGCCTCCATCAGGTCATCCTTGGAGAGGCAGAAAAGGTCGGAGTACCCCAAGCTGCGAATATTGGCCGTCCGACGATTTCCCATTTTGCTGCCTCTTATGTTCAAGATGCTGATTTCTCCAAAGCAGCTGCCGGCGGTGAGGAGGGCGTACTGCGTGACTCCGTCATCGGCCACCACAGCCAGCTTCCCTTCTTTAATAATGTACATCTCCTTACCGATGTCTCCTTTCCGGCAGATGTAGTCTCCTGGACTGAAAACCTGTGGGCGTAGTTTGAGCACAAGCTCCACCAGCAGCCCAGCCTCACAGTCCTGAAAAATTCTGACTTTCTTCAGAGTCTCCAGGTGTACATTGATGGCGATCTCAGCCCGCAGCTTGTTCGGAAGGTTCTTCAACACCTCCTGCTCGTCCACTGCTTTCTTGTTGGTCCAGAGGTAGTCAAACCACTTGATGACACGTGTCTCCAGCTCTCTGCTGACTTTCCGGAAGTGCATGTAGTGTTTGATGGCGTCGATTCGAGCTTGGAACTCAGCGCGGGTGGCGTTCATGTTGGCGATCATGGAGCCCACGTTTCCCACAATCGTTGCAAAGATCAGCACCCCAACGAGAAAGTCAAAGACCACAAACAGATATTCTTCGTCCCGCACGGGTGCGGGCATCTCTCCAATGGTGGTAAGAGTGAGAGTTGACCAGTACAGACAGTAGACGTAGCTTCTCGTCAAAGAGGCGAACTCAGGACTGGAGATGTTCGGGAACACCCAAGTATCCGAGCCAAATCCCAAAGACTTGGATATGGCATAGTAGATGCAGGCGTTCCAGTGGATGATGACCAGGATGTAGAGCACCAAGTTGCAGATGCGGAAAATGTTGGGGTAGTTGGTGCGCGTCTCGGTGCGGTCAAAGAATTCGAACATGCGTGGGAAGCGCAGCAGACGGTTGAACCTGAGCTGAGGCGTGTGGATGCCAGTGTGGATGTAAACCAGGTCGGTGGGAAGGATGGACAACACGTCCAGCTTGAACTGTAGAGTTCGAACGTAGCTGTCCCTTAGCTTGGCGTGGTCTTTCACCAGCAGACCCTGTTCCAGGAAACCTGAGACAGAGACCAAAATCAGTTCTGTGTCAACCTCCAGCTCTGCAAATTAGTTCATGGAAAGAGATAAAGCTGAACTGGGGTCCTGTGGTAGAGACTTTAAAGGTATTCACCTTAATTTATCAGTTTCTTTGTTACCTTTATAGCTACTATCTCACTGCGACTGTTGGCGACAAATTGCAAAAAAGTTTTTGCGATGAAAACATCTGAAAATTGTGAGGGTTCTTAATTTCCTCATATGAATCAAAGAACCTCACGTTGATGTACCACAGATTTTGAACATGTTAAAAATAATGAGCGACATATTCACTCTAAAAGTAGTCCCAGAGACCTTATGGTGGCCTTGAATCCTCTTCCACTCAGTTTCACCTTACAATGAGAGAGAGGCATTTCCCTTCAATATGTATCTGAACTTCCTGAGAACTTTGGACCAGATTTCACTGGGAGTTTGTCAAAATGTGTTGTTCCATGTGATTTAAAATAAAAGTGAGCATCATTTGTTTCCAATTAGTCCACAACAAAGGCCGTACAGTGAGATACAACTTTATTGTGCTTCACATTTTAGATGTGTTGACACTCGACAATGGAAGCGCTGAAGCTGCTAAAGTATTCATTATGACATGAGAAAATATGGAACAAGGTCCATCTTCTCACAGTTTTAACAAAAAACTGTGAAGCTGGCATTGAATGTTCTTGTTTTTTGACCTTGGTGAAGTTTGCTTCTAATTTGCTGTTACATTAGTAGTGATTCCTTCATGGTCAAAAAAATTAAGCAGTTTTAAAAATTTTCCTTTTCTCACAGCTTTTCTTGGGTTTTTTTTTTTTGGTCAAAGATGTTCCACTCCTAGACCGACAACATCAAAATGTGGGTGGTAAAGGTGAAACACCCACACCTGCCTCCACCCTCATTTGCCCCACCCTGGGCCCATGAGCAAGGCAGCCCCCTGCCCCACATGCACATGCTCACATGTGCAATGGGAAAAATGCAGAAAATGTATTTCTATTCGGGATTAATGGGGTACAAAAACAACAACAACACAATTTTAGTTTAAAAAGCACTTATGTGTCATAAAATAACAATGCATGTTTAAAAATTAACTATGTGAAAGAGAACAACACTATTTTGAGTTGAAAGTGCACTTTAGGTGGTGTCACAAAACAACACCAAGGGTGTCAAATCTTTAACACTATTAAAGAGTTAAAATATTAACACTTTTCAAAGTGTACTTTTAACTCAGAATCTGTGAGAATTGTATAAACTCAGAAAAAGTGTCAAATTTAACACCATGGGTTGAATTAACACTCCTATTTTTGCTGCGATGTGTGTGTGTGTGTGTGTGTGTGTATGTGTGTGTGTTTGTGTGTATAAAAACAGCACAAAGAATGTCCATCCATTGATTTTTTTGTATTTTGTTTCAAAAGTTTGCACTCTTTTTAACTTGTTCTTGATCAATCTCTTCAGGTTCTTCTAAGTTTTTTGGAAATACTCTATTTTTTCTCTCATATTTTGTCCAATCCTTGTTCTGACAGCACGTTGTGTCAAGTGCTTCAAAAAACAAGGATGTGGGAAAACAATGTAGCTTTTTTAAAAAATACAATTTCTTCTATTTATTTTTCAATTTATATGCTTTTTTATGATTGTCTACTGTTGTCGTCATTCTTTGTTAGAAACAAGTCTCTCTTGTAAATGAGGCCTCGGGGCTCAATGAGACTAAACTGTAGGAATAAAGGTTGAATTGAGTTTAAAGGAAAAAAACAGATAGCAAAAGAAATATCGGGTTGTTTAAAGATATAAATTGAACTAGACAGAAAAAGTAAAAACAACAATGCTTTTTGATCTAAATGATTTTAAAGAGGTGGCTCAGTTGGTTGTCCCTGCCTGGGGCCTGCCTGGGCGGAGTTTGTATGTTCTCTCCGTGCATGTGTGGGTTTTCTACTGTTTTGTTTGTGTGTCATCAAAACGCTAGCGTGACGCTCACGTTGCACCAGATTAGCAAAGTCAAAACGATTGTTTTTCAGAGGATTCATCAGTGCTTCATTTAAAACAACTCTGCTGTGAGATTCACTCAAAGAACAACAGGATAAAACTGAAATCTCACCAGGATTTATAAAAAAACAAACAAACAACCAAGTGTTTTTATTTTACTGTGAAACAGTGGTGCCTCCAGAATTTGTTCATGGGGTGGCCATGTGGGGTTCCCTGAAAAACCTGGAGTGACACACCAAAACCAAAATCCTTAAAATAATTTAATACATTCCATTATTTATTTTAATTTGACATTACTTATTGAGAAAAGTGTTGTCACTACTCAACTTACTGAAGCTTGTCTTCTACTAAATTAATATGTATTAAAAAAAAACATATAAGCTCTGAAATCCTGCATCCTGATGTTGAGGACATTGGTTTTAGACCAATTGTCTATTCAGGGGACTAGAATTTAGACTTATTTTTAATTTTAAATAAACTATATATACTGTATATAGTTTTTAACTCCATTTTGCTTAAAAAATCATTTGCTTTTATGAGGTTCTACTAATTCTAAACAGCTTGGAGAAATGAAAAATGCTCACCAGATAAAACTCTCTGGCCACTGGGGGCCAGTGGGAGATAAGCAGTTTTTTAGGAATGGTCCCTGCCCCCATTGCCATTTAACTGCATTATTGGGAAAAGAAAAAAAAAGTTACCAGTGCGAAGTCGAACACAAGTGTCCAGGAAGTACACAGTGTCAGAGAGGTAGTCCAGCACCAGCCAGCAGATGTAGTTGTTCAACTGCAGCTTGTCGAAGCATGCTCTGAGGATACAAAACAAGATTCAGTGGTTAGGTCAAGAAGTAGGCTCTTCATCCATCACCCAGCTCTGCAGCAGAAATGAGACAACCTCTGCCATGATTGGTACCTTGCAACTACGAGGAACCAGTTGTAGAGCACGGTTAAGGCGATGATAAATAACCAGCGGTAGTACATGTCATCAGACGGGGACACCACAAACAAATCCCACTTTTTCCTGAAAGCCGGAGGAGAAAACAACCGAAGGCGTCAAAGAGATGCAAATTAAAGCAGACAGAGCAGCAGGAATACAACAATGGCTGTTTCTTTAGCTCGTGTTTGGTAAAAAAACAACTGCTGAGTTGATGTATATCACAACCGTTTGGTTCCTCTGTGACAATGTGAGTTATTTTAGGTCTACATAAAACCCGAGATGTGCTAAGAGACGGTGCTACTGTGCAAATGTTTTGAGTCACTCTTTGCTTTTTGTTTCCAAGCAGCCAGACTTTCTTGTCATTTTAGGGCTTTTGAAAGTGTAAAAGCTAAGATTTTCTTTGGCCTTCGGCTGCTTTTTGGCACAATAGGTTCCCATCTTTTTTGTTGAGTCTATTAAGAAAGATCACAGTAAGACACAAAGTATTTTAGCTACAACAAGGGGATTCTCAAACAGACCACCTGCAGGACACTGTATCAGCAGATCATTATATCCTGATTTATTTGTTTCTTAAAGATATATTTGCTGTAGATCTTCTTCATGTTAACATTTTTCTCATTTTTTTTAGATAATAAACTGCACAGTGTGCTGTCATAGATTGGGATTGGCTAAACATTGATGAAAATGATCCAAAATGTCCAAAATACCTTTTAAAATGCTTAAAAAAATGCTAAATAATTATTAGTCAAAATTATGTTGGACTATTGCATACTCAGTCCACATAAGATCTGCCATAAGATCTGGCTTCTTGAAGGTCAGTTTATTGTACTGTAGTACTGACGAACTTGTGAACATGAAAAAAATACCAAAATATCCCCTTGGCATTGTTGCCGTTGACATCTGGGTGGGTGTTGCTGTTGCGACTCGGGGCTGTTCTGAGTTCAGGGCCACGAAAGCGTTCCAGGAAGGAGTCCGGTCTCTCCTCCTCCTCCTGCATATTCCGGTGAGCCCATTCCCTTAGCCTCACCACCAAGTTCACCATTCTGGCATGAGAGGAAGAAAAGCCTTTAAAATCAAAACTCTGCTTTAAAACTAAAACTGCAGAAGAGCTAGCATATGGGGTGCTGTTTGTAAAGTTACACAGTCAAAAATTAACCGCAATATTTTGGTTTATTTAGCCTTTCATAAGAAAAAAAAAATTTTTTTTTCCAAAGTTATATTTTCACCATGTTATTCATACATTTATTATGTCATAGTTCCAGACTAAACATTTAATTTACAAGCTAAATATTTAGTTTATAAACTGAATATACTTAACTTGCAAGTTAAATATTTAGTTAGCAAGCTAAATTTTTAGCTCCACACTAAATATTTAGTTTACAAACTAAATGTTTATGTCCAAGTTAATGCTTAATTCACAAACTAAATATTTAACTAGCAAGTTAAATATTTAGTAACAATTTACTGGAAGAACAACCTTCACATGTTAAAAATTTAGCTAGCACGTTATTTATGTTTGACCTAAATATGTATTTAGCAAATTAAATATTTATTTTTTGGAAATTAAATGTTTAGTTTGGAAAATAAATATTTAGGTTCAAGCTAAATATTTAGTTGCAAATTAAATATTTATTTTGGAAATTAAATGTTTAGTTTAGAAAATAAATATTTAGGTCTGAGCTAAATATTTAGTGAGTAAATTAAATATTTATTTAGGAAATTAAATGCTTAGTTTAGAAAATAAATATTTGGGTTCAAGCTAAATATTTAGTCACAAAGTAAATATTTATATTGGAAATTAAATGTTTAGTTTGAAAAATAAATATTTAGGTTCAAGCTAAATATTTAGTCACAAATTCAATATTTATCTTGGAAATTAAATATTTAGTTTGGAAAATAAATGCTTAGGTCCAAGCTAAATATTTAGTCAGCAAATTAAATATTTAGTTTAAGAATTAAATGTTTAGCTTAAAAATTAAATGTTTAGTTTGAAAAGTAAATATTTAGCTTGGACAATAAATATTTAGTTTGGAAATTAAACGTTTAGTTTGAAAATAAACATTTATCTTGGAAATTAAATATTTAATTTACACCTAAATGTCATAAATCATTAACTAATTTTTAACTTGTAAATTAAACATTTAGCTTGGACATAAACATTTAGTTTATAAACTAAATATTTAGTGTAGAGCCAAATATTTAGCTTGCTAACTAAATATTTAACTTGCAAGTTAAGTATTTAGTTTGTAAACTAAATATTTAGCTTGTAAATTAAATATTTAGTTAGTGAACTAGGACATTTATAAATCTATGAATAACGTGGTGAAAATATGACTTTGGAAAAAAATTCCCTATGAAAGGCTCAATAAACCAAAATATTGCTGTTAATTTTTGACTATGTAACTTTACAAACTGCACATATTTGGGACAAGCAGAATCTGTCAGGGTCGCTTTATGTACAAGTCGAGGTGTGCAGTTATTTATTTTATTTATTAATTTTTTGCTTTAAACCCAACTGGACGACTCTGTGACAGACGCTGGTTGTTACAGTTTCACCTTGAGATGGCTCCGCTCCTTTGAAAAGAGTTTCTTGAATTACGTCCATTTTGATCGAGATCAGCAACTCTCTGCAGCTCCGAGGACGTGTCATCGCAGAGAGATGGAACTCTGGGATGAAAAATTAAAAACCCCATCTGAGCCTCATTGCACACTTTATTTAAAAATCTCTTTAAAAAAAAAAAAAAAAGAAAGAAAGAAAGTACCCTCTTTGATTACCTGCTCAGAAGGCCTTCGGCTTTCTCGGTCTCATCCTCCAGGGCGGTCTTCACAGACAGGCTGTTGGGGGACCGGTCTCTCTCAGCCACCTGGCCTGTCATCCTCGGTTCTGTCGGCACTGGACAAGCAGAGACAATAAAGTCCAACTTTGTCTCTGTTTAACCCATGTTGCTGCTGGGAGAGTTTGGCATGCGTCTCCTGCAGTAAACTGTTGCAGAGCAGAAATGCGTTTGTGGTGCTGCTGTATGTCAGGGGACGGGGGACCACTGGGATGGTCTTCCTCGGTCCCTAACCATCAGATATCAGGTGGTTGCTTGTTGCTATGGGGATAGAAGTAGCTACAGAACACGCTCAGAGCAATTCATGGGACTTTTCAGTGTCAGTCAACTAATAATGAAAAGAAACCCTTTTCACAGAAATAATCCATGCAGAAATCTGCCTGCAGAACAAAAGTTATAATGAAGGTGGGTGATCATGTGTTTGACTGACTGTTAGCACAATATCTCATGAGCAGGTGAACAAATTTTAATTGGATGTGCATCTATGACTGATTTGGAGTCATTTTCACAGACATTGAGCTAAAATTGTTAGTGGAGTAGCTGAGAGTCATGTACAACATTTACCCTGAGAGCTGACAGCTCTGGTAAAATGAGGCATTTGTTTTTATTGTAAACGCTGCTCTGTTTAATACACTGACTGGCAAGGCAGCAGGCAAAATGCATTTATTTAAAAAATGCTGGTTTAATCTAATAAAAGAGAAGATTTGTTCTTGTTAGTTTTTGTCATTTAATTTGGTATGCATCTATCCATCCATCCATCAGTCCATCCATCCATCAATCCATCATTTTCCACTTGTTCCAAAGTCAGGTCGCAAGGGCAACAGCTTGAGCAGGGAGGCCCATACGTCTCTTTCCACAGCCACCTCTTCCATCTGGGAGGACTCTAAGGCATCCCCAGGCCAACCCAGATTGTGTCCTGCATCTTTCCCAGGGTCTCCTCCCAGTCAGACATGCCCAAAGCACCTCCCTAGGGAGACGCCCAGGCAGCATCCTTACCAGATGCTCGAACCACCTTAACTGTCTCCTCTTGATGTGGAGGAGCAGTGGAGTCTCTCCAAGATAACTGAACTTCACACTCGTAAGGGAGAGTCCAGCTCCCACATGTAGGAAACTCATTTAAACTGTCTGTATCTGCAATCTTGTTCTTTTGGTCACCACCCGGAGTTTGTGGCCACAGATGAGGGTAGAAAAAATGGACGGACTGGTAAACAGAGTGCTTTGTCTAACAGGTCAGCTCCCTCTTCACCACAACGGGCCGAGATGGTGTAGAGGAAGGGCAGCCGGCTCAGGACCGGAAGGTCCGGGGTTCGATCCCCGGTCACTGCATACCTCGTTGTGTCCCTGGGCAAG
>JAVCKU010000031.1:12242877-12252914 GCA_032273985.1 Hypsolebias coamazonicus | reverse complement strand
TCGAGGCCCGTGGCTTCAGCGGTGTGTTCCTCTCGTTCCGAGTTTCAGACTGCCTGCATCAAATCGAATGAGGGGAGCACACCACTGAAGCCACAGAGCTCGAATGTCCAACGTCCAATGTAAAACTAACTTTACCGAGGTCCACGTGTCCACCAACCATTAATAACTTATAAGCAGTCACGTAATTAAAAATGTTGTGGACCTGTAATTACTGTTAATTCGTCGAGTCGGGTGGGGTTCGGGAATGATGGCTACAGGCTGGAGCCAGGTCGGATTTTTTGGGCCCGAATGAAAATCTAATCAGCGGGTGCTTCAGCACCCTCTGCGCCCATATTTCCCAGTGTCTTGAATGTTTTCACCTTCTCATGAGCTGCCACACCAAAGCAAGAGTCAGGGTTGGGTTGCCATCGTTCAGGTCCTGCCCGCCGATGCCAACGAGAGAGAACTTTGCAGATTTGCCCAGTTCCACTGCATGGTTACAATTCTCCAACTGGGGGGAAATTTATGCAAACGTCAGCATAAATAAACCAATTGTTGTCGTTAGCAAGGAACAATGAAAGGAAATCAGCTCTACCTTCTTCATGATGGTCCCCAGTTTGGGATAAGGAGGCTTGTTCACCTTGCTCCAGTCCACTGGGACTTTGATCTTCTCGTACAGCTGAAGGATGACAATGGCGTCTTGTAGGTCTCTATAAGAACAATAAACAATGAACATTTGCATTAGGTAAGACAGAAACTGGTGCTAGGATGGTATTAAAGTTGTTGTTTCCTGGTGATACATACACGTAGAGATGATTCACATTAGGGTTCACTCCCAGGGAGTTCATCCAGTTTCTAAAGGTCCTCTCTTCTCTCGTCTCACCTGATCAACAAAAAGTAAAGAGTTTTAGACCAATTCAATATGAATACCAGTTATTTTTCTGTAATACACAGTTCCCACACTGACGTGACACTTCCTACATCCCCGTAGGATAAACAAATCAAAAGCGAAGTTCCACTTTAGTGAACTCTTGTGAGAGATGGATAATGGTCGTGTTCTGTTGGGTTAAAGGCTGTACAAACAAACTAGGCACAGAGAGCAGTACAGAAGTTTTCTTTATATCCTGAAACTGAGAAAGCACGAAGGCGGAAAAACTCTGCAACTCAGCATCGCGCGCCGACGTGTAACAGGAAAGACGAGCCGTCTGAAATGGCAAGGATTTACTCAGAGCACCTTGTTAGCTGTAAAGGAATGTTTAAGAGTAATAAATCTGTGATCTTGTTGAATTTCTTCTGATATGGTTGCAAACAACATTATTAGGCTGAGGTTGTATGTTTTTATGTAGGTCTTGAAGAGAATGGGATGCTTTAACTTCAGGTGCAGTGTGTGAACTCAGACAGGAAAACAAACACTGTTTACTTACCCACCTGTAATCAGAACTTTGTTAGTTTCAAAGTCAATACATCCTTCACTCAACTGGACCGCCTGGAGCGAGTCTGAGCCTCAAAACAGTTTTGCTTTCTCTCCTACTATGCATCACTCCCAATAACTGCAATTTTTTTTTCCTCTTTATACCTTTTCAACGACACACTGCCTACAGGGTTTCCAGCATTTCATAAAATAAATTTCCTCGAGGATGTCCCCTGAGTAAATCCTGAAATCCCAGGAAATATTTCAGTCACACGAAAACGCTCAGATTAGCATGTTCAGTGGCAGCTAGTCACATTCAGAGATGAAAGTAAGGTGTGCAGTACGAGCATACGGCAATTCTTTCTACTAATTAATTACCGTATGTTGTATAACACCAGAAACTAAAACCACCTCGGCCAGTCAGTGATGATGCATGTACTGTGTACACTGTAGAAGCAGAACATGGACTCAGTGATACCAGCATTAATACATGTACATGTCAAAATATCAGATCATCTTTTAATCAGATCAGTGTTCAAACTCCCTGTCTGGAAAATGGGAGAGCCATTTTCCAGGTTTTCCCTGATTTCCAGAGTTGTCGCTGGGAACTCTGTATCTAATGTGTCTAGAAGGTCCTTCAGCACTTGAAGAGGCCACAGTTGACACAGATTAGAAAAAAATCTAGAAAATAAATTTACGTGGTGCAGATTACACTGGTATCCTACTGACATGGTGGTTTTCTGTAAAACTTGTTTCTGATATGATCTAAAGGGAACAAGGTACAGTTAAGAATAACATAATCTACATGCTAATAATGCAGCCAGTTGTCAAATTATAATTATATAATCTAAAAAAAAAAATAAAAAAAAAAAAAAACAGAACAGAAACTGCAGTTAGGATCTGGTTCTCTGAGGGAATCCTTGTGCATAGGCGAGATTAGATTATTATAAATTGTCTTCTAAATTCAGTGCAGATCAGTTTATTTCATGCTCACCCTCCAACAAATTCCAGTCGATGTCTTGATTTTCCGGTTTCTTCAGTGCGGGATATTTGTTGAACAGATTGGCGACAAAGGCGAGGTTAAGTTTGGGGTTTCCACTGACGACGTCAGCCGGGGTGACAAACTGCCGACAGCCGAGTCGGTCGGCCTGCTGCAGCATCGCCTCAGCCCTCTTTATGTCATCTCTCTCCTGAACACACACACACACACACACAGGACACACACACTTGTTCAGAGGTGAGGCTGTTACTCTGCGGTCGGGGTGCTCAGCTGTGAGCGTTGAAGGAGCTTACGCTGAAGCCCGACATGTTGATGTCGATGTGTGGCTCGCCGTCTTCTATGCCTTTTGGAGCGATTTGATTCAGGAGGTGGAAATAGGCCCTGGAGTCCTAAAAAAATATAAACAGGTTCAAATAAAACATGCTGGCAAGCAAGTTTAGCTGTAAATTTTACAAAACAGCTTAATAAAAATAAAACAAAAAGCAAATCAGATTTAAAAAATCCATTGTTTTTATGCAGCCATAATGTCAGTCAAATAAAAAGTTTACATACACTCATGGGCATAAATGTCCCATTTATTTAAGACTTAAGGACCCATTTGAACAGTTCCCCCCCATGTGAGATGATTATACAATATATGGCTTCATCGATTTTTAAAAAGAATCAGGTACACAAGTATGAATTTTTTGTGGATTTATCTAATTTGCGTGTCAAAATGAGCCTTTCAGACCTATGAACGCTGTAACTGTTAAGCACGGTGGTGGGAGCATCATGCTGTGTTATTGGTACAGCGTACAAAGTGGATGGAATAAGAGAGGAGGAAGACTACCTCCAAACTGTCCACCTTCACCTCATATCAGCAGCTAGACAGGTGAAACTTGGACAACCGTGTGTTCCAACAGCCCTGACCATAACCCTGTAGAAAACTAGTGGACCATGTTTAAAAGACAGGAAATCAGTCAATCTAAATGAAATCAACTGGTTCTGCCTAAAAGAGCTGTCAAATATCCAATGAAACTTCTGCCAGAAGCTTGTTGATGTCTCTGGCCGAGATGCATCTTGAGCCTGTGTGTATGATTTTTACTTTGTGTGGATTAGTTAAAAACATATACATCACAATAAATTCTAACTTGTGCAATCAGTCAGTAAAGTTGTATGCTGTATAATCGTTCCACCATGGGGAAAGAAACCCTCCAAGAGACGTGGGACGTCTTTGAAAGACTCGTGAAACAACTGAACCACTTCCACGTGACATGCCTTAATCATCTGAAGAATATCAGATGGCAAGATAAAGTCCCAGACACAGATGTTCCAACACACACAGACCTCCCATCAATCTATACAGTCTGACAACTATTCCAGAATCACTGGACAGGTCACATTCGCCACATGCCAGATAGAAAACTTCCTAAACAGCTGCTGTATGGGGGACTGGCATCAGGCAAAAGATCCACTGGAGGTTAGCGCAGGCGCTACGAGAACAGTCTCAAGGCATCGAAGAAATTTTCCATTAACACAGACGCGTAGAAAAGCCTGGTGCAGGATCAGTCACGTACAAGGATACAGAAGATGCTGAGGCAACACGACTTGTAGAGTCTGGGAGATGTGACATCCACAAAGTGAGGGCGGCGACTACCTCAACAGAAGCCACTGAATACACGTGTTCGACATGTCACGCCCGGATAGGCCACGGAAAGTCATCTCCAGACACACAAACCCAGACCAACCACAAAACCCTGAACATCACTGGTCATCTTCACGATGATTGCGTAGAAGTTTACAAGCAACAGGACATGGCCAGTTACTGGTCTTCTGTGTCATATGGGTTCCACCCTTTAGAACTGGTTGGTTTGTTGTGGCGTTTAAAACACTTGATTTGGGTTCTCCTTCAGGGAAGAGACTCACCTTAATATCTGAGCTGAAGTTGTTGATCCTCTGCCAGCCAGCGTTCTCCAGGTGATAGTTGGCCCAGCGCAGCAGCAGCTCTTCTGGCGACAGCTTCATCAGGTCCTCCAAGGTTTCCCCGTCTCTCAGCAAGGCCGCCAACGCTGTCGAGGAGTGGTAACGATCAGTTCATCTTAACAACAGACCAGTCAGCCGTTCTGTTTGGACTTAAATACATGCTACGCTACAGAAACCTCACCACGTACCTTCATTTCTGCTAAGCTCGATATCAGCAAACAGGCCGATCTTGATGATCTGCCACAGCAGGCCCAGAACCAGATGGGGCTTCCCTTCTTTCAGGTCTAAAGCGCCGATGTTCACCACATGGCAGCCGATGGCAGACGCAGAGTTGAGCGCCAGGTTCAGATTCTCCTAGAAGGTAAAACCAACAGATGTTAGAACATTTGCACAGAAATTAAAAATATATATACATTTATATATATATATATATTAAAAAGGACTGAAACAGACTTGTGTCGTAAATGGTGTCAACTTCTTCTTGTTGATGGTTCTTTCATCAATAGTGTCTGGAACTGACAGGTTGATCATTTTGCTGTTTGAAGACAAAAATAAATAACATCTTACACCATATTTTATGACAGTACTGTACTGGTTTTCAAGAGTGTGGCAAATTAAAAAAAAAAATATATATATATCTGACAGGTTCTAGGGACCAAATATACCATCACATTTATTTACACACTGAAAACTTGTAGACTGTACTTTTCTATTTATAGTTGTAGTAGTAAAAAATAAAATAAAAAACATACTATAATCATACTGGTATTTATCATTTATTTACTTAGTCTACAGAGCTGTTTTATCTGACTAAATCCTGGTAAAATTGACAATTTGAACTGGAATGTAGGCAAATAATTGGGCATCTTTGGAGCTCCATACACAGAATTTGAAACGCAAATTCAAGTTTTTATTTTACATTTGGTGCCAAATGTTGCTTTTTGTCAAGCGGTCCAGTGTAATCCACATTTATAGTGATGTTTTTGATCGAGATACAAAACTTTAGAAGTATTTTTCAAATTTCTGAGCACACTGAGACATCAACTAAATTTTAAATATCTTGATCCAGGTATAATAGATTTGTTTTAAATCAATAAAGCATTTTCTGATAAAATTGCTTGTTCTTTGTGCACTTACACAAACACTAATAACATTTTTCTTTCCAACAAGAATGCAACTATAAATCGAGCAGAGTGTGAAGCAGAAGTGTGTGACTTTGTGTCATTAAGTGACAGAGGAGAACAGGAGCTCT
Organism: Hypsolebias coamazonicus; assembly: GCA_032273985.1. Classification (NCBI taxonomy): domain Eukaryota; kingdom Metazoa; phylum Chordata; class Actinopteri; order Cyprinodontiformes; family Rivulidae; genus Hypsolebias; species Hypsolebias coamazonicus. The sequence goes on along the minus strand of JAVCKU010000031.1, from coordinate 12,247,310 downwards.
CACCAGAGCACAATCCCGTCTCCCAGGGCTGAGAACAGAGCGTCTGTGTTGGGATCCATGGGCAGGACATGCTGACAGTCAGGGTCTTTTTCCAGGGCAGTGTTGATCCAGTTCACAAACGCATATCGCTCCTCCTCTGTGAGAACAACAGGTGTTTGTTAAGAGCAAAATAATAATTTACGCCACATTTTCACCCATAATGGCTCATTACAGAAGGTCACTTTGTCCATTACGGGTTTCTTCGACTGTAGCTGAGCTGCAGAGGGTTCAAAGTCAACAGCCCACAACAAACAAACACTAGCAGCGTCACCCACCAGAGTACGAGTGTTGTGTGCCTTCGCTTGACAGCTCTGACGTTCCTCCGATAGCCAGGATGCCTTCTTTTCTGTTAATGGCTTTGCGGAAGGTTTTTGCTACTTGGCTGCCCTTTAGGTCCTTCACGATCTACAATAACAACAAAGAACAATTAACAATATGACCAAAAATAAAAAATTGGCATTTTAAAAAGACAGCTCAGATTTTAAAAAGTGGGGTTCTGGGGAAAGTTTGTGAACAAATAGCTTACCTGTTGTAGATGGCTCTTTCAAGGATCTCAGTTTGGAGAAACAAGAGCTTAATTCTGACCTGACTGATGAGCTAAAGGCTAGTCAGAGCGAGGCTAAGACCACAGTATATTGTCATCTGAAAGCAACCCTGATCTAGATTAATGTATAACGCTTCAATCAAATAGTATTTTACAAGCCTTGGTATAGCCTCGCCTATTTATTTACATAGAGGTCTATGGTTATTTGCAAGCATAAATGATGGCAGCAGCAGCAACTAGCTGTAGCACCTCTGGTTCAGCCGTGGTCCCTTCCTGCAGGAATTTAAATTTTTCCCACCAGATTAATGGCTTAATACAAAACTGATAACAATGTAAAAGTTTATAAATTTGTTTTTGCTCAAACCTCTGATTAGCCTTTACCTCGTCAACCTAGTCATAATGAAAACTTTTGTTTCTCTAAACTGAGCTTTTTTCACAACTTTTCCACAATTCACAAGATCTGAAATAAATGCTTTGATGCTTCATTTGACACATCTTCATATGTAGTGGTGTTTTTGTTAATCTATTAAATCAAGAGTGTTGCTTTCCATTTAAACCAGTACTGCACAGCTGTGGGAAAAAAAAAAAAACGTTTGTTTGATCAAATTGCTGCAAATAACTTTAATGCTTTAACATTTCTAATAATTTACCTTTATGCACATCCGTGCAAACCTACGGTGTTAAATGAAGAAACCCTGCAGGAAGTTCTACCACCAAAGACCTGACTGCTACTAGAAAACGATACATTCATTAATACTTTTAATTATACTTGTACAAGGGTAATGAACTCATCACAGTAAACATCAGCTAAATCTGAATGCAACTTTAAAAAAAAGTCTAGAGCTCTTCATCTCTGATGATGTTTCACTGTTGCTGGGAAAACACAGGACTGACCTAAACTAACCAGTTTTTTATTTAAAATGTAATCAAATGCCACCAGTCGCACCACTACACAGACTCGCCCTACTAAAGCCCACAACAAACCGGGTATATACAGTTTACACAAAGTTACATAGTGAAAATAGATCTATGTACTTTGAACTTGGGTTCACACTTCAGTTCGCTGATTAACTTAATCAAGGTATCAAGGCACCTGTCAAAGATTGTGGACACACTCGTTCAAAACAAACGAGGAAGTGTCCCCCGGCTTTTCACATCAGAACCAGCCTTTTATATTTACATATAAGAGGGCAGCACCAGGTGCAACGGTAGAGCCGGTGGGGAGGGTCAGTGATGGCCGTGGCCACAACTTAATCTTTGTCCACCTCAGTCATTTGAGAAAACTATACTTTTAAACAATATAAAAACTAGAACGCAGAGTTCACGGCACAGACTTCCATTTCGGTGTGTGGCTGCATCTAGACGTAAGAAAGGTGACTATCAAAAATTGGGTCACCATGTCAAAATCCAAGATGGCCCCCGCCATGTATAAATATAAACAGATAGCCCATATCATTTGAGAAAACTTTTTTATATTGCTAAGAAGTAAAGTTTCCTGAAAATATTGGGGTGGCCGAAGACTAATCTATAGTGGCCAAGGCCACCATTAGCCACCCCCTGGCTCTGCCACTGTGGCTGGTGGAGGATAAAATTGCTCCCTCCACTCACCAGGTCCCGTCACTCTGCCCTGCCTCAGAAAAATAACAAAAAATAAAACAAAACCTACCTCTGTTCTTATGTATGAGGGCAGAGAGGTGAAACTGCTACGCATTTGAATTTCTTACACCAAAAAACATTAAGGTTTCTTCGTTTCCCCTGTTCTACTCCAGTCCAGAATAACACCCATCTCAAAAACTACAAACATTCGCCATTTAAATCCCCAGAAACAGGGGACGTCTGCTCACCAGCACGTCTCAGCTCGATCTGATAGTGACATCTGTTTGAATGAGAGGGAGTCTTTATCTGCCACAGTTCAATATGACTGAATCAACAATCATCAACACTAACAAGACAAACTGTTCTAACAGCAATAAACATCAGCATCATGACCAAACGGCTAATACATATTAGCAAATCCACAAAACTTACTTTAGATAGAGATGTTTGCCAAAAAAAAAATCACCAATTAAGTCCAAATATAAACTATTTTGGAAGGATTCTAATGAATTAATCATTTTGTCAGTAAATGTAATGTTATTAAAAAAGTCTGGGTCATATTTTCTTGTCTCTCCTCTCTCCTGGTAGCTGCTGAGGCAGGATTTTTTTTCCCCTCACTGGCATGAAAACATAAAGCCAGTCAATCTGCTAAAAGGCTGAGAAGGCCAGATGATTCGCTGAGTTAGGGCACCGAGTGGCCCCGATCATGACAGCGTCCGAACTGCAGTTTACTGCACATATAATCTGAGCGTTGCAGTGTGTGGGAGTCAGCGTGTCATTTAGGTGAACAGAAAGGGTAAAACAGGCGTCATCCTCCAGACTAATGTCTAATCCCAACATTAAATCAGTCTCAACAACACAAAACAGAAATATAGAGTTCTCTATGCCTTATCAGTAACACAACGTGCGTGAGCAGCTCTGATAACATGTACCGTACAGTAATGCAGGCCACACTTCCTGCAGCCGAGGTTATCAAGGCTTCATCAGTGAGTGCAGGCAGGCGTTAGCAGGACCACAATGGGCGACGTAATTAAAAAGCAGCAGCAGTTTTTGCCACAGACACACATTTATGTTACAAGATTACATTTCTTTAGTGACACAAGTCAACAAAACAACCACAGCCTTGTCTGGATAAGGAAACACGTCAATTTAAAGCTGCAAATTTAGCCAAAGAACTGTTTTTTCTATCGTAAATACATGTCGGGGATGTGAGGAGGATATCAGAAATCATGAGACATGTGTTTAACTTAGGCTGTGAAGATAAAACCCTGATTGGTAAAGTGGTGTTTTCAACAAACCCGTGGTTCTCTCGTCTCACACAGAACAGAAACACACAGATGTTTGTTTCAGCATCTTTGATCAAAATTAGACTGAAAAGCCCATGAAACAATAAAACTAGAGAAACTGCATTTCCTGTGAAAATGCAGTGGTTGAATGATTTTTGCTGAAAGCAGCTGAAAAGGTTTCATCGTCATCGATAAACCGTTCATGCAAGTTAAATATGAACAGCTGAGCAGCAAAAGAAAAGCAGACGAAAAGCGTCAGAAATGTGTAGAAAATGCTGAACAGAACATGAATGTAGCAGAATGAACTGAAATAGGCAAAGAGGTTGAATAGATTAAAATAAATTCTGAAATTAGAAAAAAGGTAGCCGATTAAGCTAAAATAAAGGAAAAAAGGAGCAGAGAGAAGCTGAAACGAACAGAGAGAAGCTAAAAAGAAAAGAAAGGAGCTGAAATGAGCAGAAAGAAGCTGAAATGAGCAGAAAGAAGCTGAAATGAGCAGAGAAGCTAAAATGAAAAGAAAGAAGCTGAAATCAGTAGCAAAAGGCTGTAAACAGCACAAAGAGTTTGAAGGATGTGAAGAGAGCTCCATTTTCAATGAGAAAAACATGGCCGACAAAGACAAATATTGCAATAAGTAAAAGGTGCACAAACACCAAAACTCACAGCATGAGTCCTGAATGAGCTGAAGGTTTTGAAGTATGGATCGTTTAAATAGAACAAAAACTGCTGAAGGAGTTACGCGTCGAACAAAGTACGGAAGAAAAACGGATCAGTGGTGAGACTGATGTAAAAACATTGTCACAATAAATAATCAGGCTCTCTTTGAAACAGAAAACCTTAAAGGTCCACTGACATGATGTTTGAACTTTGCATAAAATGGCACAACATATATTAGGTGTTTATTTTGCTCAGTTTTAAAGAGATGAACGGTTTCATTTCGATGCGCGCGCTCGTTGGCGTCAACCCGA
>JAVCKU010000031.1:12218827-12229049 GCA_032273985.1 Hypsolebias coamazonicus | reverse complement strand
CAACCACAGGTGATGATAATGTGACCGAATTGTCGCATAGACCAGACGTCACTCCTTGAGTCTTTTTTTTTTTTTTTCCAATCACTCCCCGAGATGCATGGAGAAAATAAAATAAAATTACAGTACTACAGAAACTGACAATAAAGTAACGCACAGTAATTTGGATAAGTAACTTTAATCTTATTACTGGATTTTGAAATAGCATCGCGTTAGATTACTAGTTACTGAAAAAAGTGGTCCGATTAGAGTAAACGCGTTACTGACATCACTGTTGCTGAGCCCTTTATTCTATCCTTTTTTATATAACCATCCTGGCAGACTGGAGCAGCTACATGATGTAAACTAAAATCAGCAACAGCTTCAGTCAGTTCTTTTGTCTACTTAGGGATGATCTTTATCCTCTTGTTCAAAGAGCTACATATATGCACACCTGAACACACATACAAAGCTGTGAATTTTGTTACAAATGCAGCCATGGTATCTCATCTCTTTACCTACACAAAATGTGTCCAAATAGGATACATCCAGGTAGTTTTTCACTCTGTAAACACTCACCACTCTTTACTGCACAGAACGTTGGAGCACAGTTGATTTCTCTGACATGACATGATACTGTACATTGTGATCAGAATGCTCCCTTATTTGTCAACTGCGGTCTTTCTTATAAAATCAGCAGTTTTTAAAACACTTTCAGCAAAACATTGTTATTGTTTCCTTCCTTCCTTAAATAGATAACTTTACTAATTGGCATTTATAATGTATGTGAATGTTTTTGTTCAGTGCCCTGAGATAATTTCTGTTGTGACCTGGCTCTATATAAACTGAAATTAATTGAATATTACACCATACAAGTTGTTTTTATAAGTAAGACTGGTTTTAGGTAGTTGAAGACCCAGTCCAAGAAGCTATTTAAAATTGAAATTGTCTAATTTGAATGCCACATTTTATCTACCATAATTTCCGGACTATTAAGGGCACCTGAATATAAGTTGTGCACACTAACTTAAAAACAAAAAAATGTACATATATATAAGCTGTGGGTGTCTATATTGTAACATGAGGTTTTTACACAGGAAGTTTCATTTTTGAACTTTTAATTATACACTATACGTACCGGTAACGCACAATACACACAGTAAATGTTTTTTTTAACAGTGCCTGTAACACGGCTGGCTAAAAAAATACAGTAGCCTACCAGGAAGTTATTGATCGCTATCTTCATCTTCCTCCTGTGCACTAAAACCACAAAAGTTGTTTTCTTCAGTGTCAGAATTGAGCAGCCTCAGAAAAACTTCATCACACACATACTCAGTTTCTCTTTTGTTGTCGCGCTCAACGTCACTTTTGGCTCGAGGCAAATTTACACTTGAGCTTGTGCTGTTCTCTTCATCAGGCAGATGTCCAGCCTTGCGACACACATTGATGATAGCAGATTTTTTGACACTGCACCTCTGTCAGGAGCCACTGACAGACTTGAACAAAAGTTGCTCTTTGCATGTGGCCCGTTTTGGTAAACGATTTCTTGCCACTAGTCATCCAAGCCTCCCACAGAGCTCGGAGTGCCACAGTAATGCACGATTCACACTTAAGTTGAGCGGCTGCAAATTCTTCATTATAAATAAATACCAATAATAAAAGTAAACAGGTACTTTGCACAAAGGGGAGGAGGAAACAAAAGTTTTTCCCTCCCCAGTAGACCAATGAATCCAGTTTCATTGGTCCACTGTGACCTGTTTGGTAATTTCATTGGTCAGATTTATTTTAAACTTTATATACCGGTAGGTAGTCTCATTAAGTCACAAGAACCCATCCCGCAAGAGAGACATGTATTGCTGCCTAAATAGACCTGCCTAAATAAAGGTTGAATGAGTATTGGGCAGCTATGTTAGCGCCCGGGTGTGATGAGGCTAAATGTTTTGGTGACATGAAGCTCGTTACCCCGTCAAAAAAAAAAAATCCCATTTGCCGCAGCATTATATTAGCCGCGTTGTTCAAAGCGTTTGGAAAAAGTAGCGGCTTATAGTCTGGAAATTACGGTAAAACAAAGTTTTAAAATGTGGGAAGTAATATTCTCTATTCCTTAACTTTATAGACGCATAAAGCAGCAACTTCACTTTTGTTGCCTTGTTTAATGTTAGGTGTCTTCTCACAGACTAGAAACATATTTTTGCCTTTACTTCTGTTACATTGTTATAAAATTTAGAACAAAATGTGTCTATAGGTTTGGACAGAATGACCTAGAAGAATAACAACAAACTTTCTTGTTTTTCAGGCAGGGCTGGACACTAGATACTCAAGAAGGTGAGTTCACTGTTAATTTATAATTAGATAAAACTGTCCTTATGTGAAATTGTTCTTGTTCTTGTCTTTCTGTGAAGTGATTTAAGTCGACATGCATTTTTTTCTTTGTTTATAGGAAACCTTCAGTTGTCATAAAGCACTCAGGACTGGATGAATCTGGAGACTCAAATGCAAGCGAGGACTTGGATTTTCCCGTCAGTTCAAATGGGCACATCGATGTCACTAGATTGCCTAAAGGTAAGTCTTGGAGTTTGAGAAGTCTGCTTTTTTGTTACTCCTCAGATAAACTGTACGTTTTTCCAGACGAGTATTGGTGCAACTGCCAGCAGCTGACTGATATCCACTGGTTTTCAGTACTGTACCATGTTGCTGTGAATATTTCCTAGAAAGCCTGAAGCAGAAAACGCACCAGGAACGTTGCGGTGCATCACTTCAAGTTAGTCACTTGTTGCAACTAAATCATAAAAGATGCACTTGCTTAAATGTGCAGTAACAACAACGATCAGCTTTAAAATATTGGTTTAACTTTTACTTTTTAGCAGAATAGACCATCTCTTCACTATTGCCGGGCAATATCATTTTGCCTTTTTTTTTTTTTTTTACAATTATAACATTTTCTCAATGTCAGTTTTTTTCCCCTCATCCAATTATATAATTTTAATGTGAAATACCTGTTCAACCAAATAAAAGAAAAAAAAAAAAAACATTTAAAAATCAAATAAGAGCTGCTATGGCTAGCTGGATGTCCAATCTGGGCGGGAGTACACCTTAAAGGTTTTTTTTTTTTTTTTACTTTTAATTTTTTTTTCAGTGCTGCCCAGTCTATAGCAATATTGCTGGTCTCTGCAACATAAAGCGTCGGCTGGTTTGGGGACCATAATCATTACATCCATCCCCAGCTCAGGATTGTGATTACACATTTGATGTCAAGTAAAGTGCTATGCATTGTCACCAATGTATATTTCTATACAATGATGAAATTAGTAGTTCTCTACTTTTAACCCATCACACATGAGATACACCCAGGTGGAGCAGTGGGTTGTTGTTAGCGCCCAGGGAGCAGTTAGGGATTAGGTGTCTTGCTCATAACGCACCACGACATGTGGGCATGGCGGGGAGTTGAACATACAACTTTCTGGTACCAGGTCTGCTATCCTACCTCAACACCATCTCGGGCCCTGATGTGCATGCATATTTGTGGTTAAATATGCCGGATGTGTTTTGTTTTTACAGGCACGGTGCTGGTCAGACCTGAGCCAGTGGACATTATAAGAGATGACTTTAGGGGTCCAGAGTTTCGCAGCCGGAAACCCAATGTACTGCGGAAAGAGTTTTCCAGAAGACGTGGAGGTCAGTCATGACTGCAAAGTGATTTCTTTCTTTTTGATATTTCTGCAGTTTTAAGACTAACTGCTCACTAAAACGTAAAGCACGCACACATCGTGGTTCTTACCCATTAATTGTGTTGTCTGAAAACCACTACATTTAGTCAAAACACGCTGAACCTTCACTTCACTTTAATTCTAAGTGCAGCTTGTTTATGATTTGGTGAAAGATCTCTGGTGGGTTGAGGTAAGGCTGTAACGGGACAAACAGTCCAGCAAACCATATTAAGTATGTCGGTGGTAATAACGCTATTTTCCAGGAGAACAGTCAAGGTCAGTCTTATCACACATTCCAGTGTTTGTGGGAGCTACAGCTCCTATAAAGTTCTCCTTTGCATGCACTGAGCAGCTTCATTAGACTGCTGAATGCACTCCTGCATTGTTTTGAAAGAATAAAGAAAAAAGTTTCAGACAAATATGTTGTCTCGGTATATTTTTAAGATTTCTTGTAACACAAAACTATTCATAACAACGTTGTTGCTAGTAACGGAGTTGTTTTTCTCCCAGGAGAACAAAACGCGGGAATTGTGTGTTGCACTGCGTGTGGCCGACAAGTTAACCACTTCCGGAAGGACTCCCTTTATCGACATCCAGTTCTGAAAGTACTTATATGCAAGGTGAGTCTGAAGGCCGACATGTCAGAAAGAAAACTCTGTTTTTAAAAGGTTATCGTGTGTAATTATTTTGTTTTCTGATACATTTAAGTCATTGTTCTCAGTGAGTTTAGAGCTCTGAAAACTATTCTAAATGCATCCTGTAATAACTCAACATTTAAATCATTTTGAGTTTAAATTATTTGTTGGTGGTATTACAACAACAAACATCAGAAGTTTGAGCTCTTTTTTGTGGAACAAATAATAATTGTATTACATTTTTCAAATTTGGTTCAGTTTTTTCCTTTATAACTATGACTTGAATGAACAGAAGATTAAAGTTCACTCAATTTAGACACATACAGCTTAATTAAGGTTTGGACTTTATTGAGCCCCAGTTACTTTGTCCTACTAAAATACTTTGTTAAAACATTCTGAAACGGTTGTATTTCATGTCCATCGCATCTCTTTAATTACACTTCTCTTGTTGTCTTTTTTAGGTCTCGCCACGTTTATCACTTACAGAGAAAACTCTCATGATTAAATACAAATGAAGTGTAAAGCAGAGATTTTATCACTGTTATAATCCCTTGGTAATACAGTCATCCCTGGCTATATTGTGGTTCACTTCTTGTGGCTTCACTGTATTGCAGGTTTTTAAAACCTGTTTTTTTTTTTGTGTGTACTGTACATGCTGTGCAGTACTGTGCGTTCATCGTCATGATCACCATCGCCAAGGTGTTTAAATTAAGAGTGTGGTCTGTTTGTAAACAGACCACACCATTATTTGACAAAACTATGCTTTCTAGTTTTTGTATTGCTTAAAAGTTTAATTTTATCAAAAAATTGACATGACGCTCACGCTAAGATTGCTCCGCCCACATGGACATGTCACCCAGGGTGAATTAACCTCAAACAAACAAGATAGCTGAAATGGATGTAGTGAAGCTCATGGTTTTACCTGAGGCATTTGTTGAGGCATTTCTGCCTTATCAGCCAACATTAAGGCAAAAAAGACAGATAAAGCAATTTGCCTGTCTTTGCCTATTTGCCTGGGTGTAGCCTGGGTGTATTGCTCGCAGTTTGAACTCTGAGCTGAGCTGCTACAATCTCCGCTCCCCGTCTGGAAGTGGTGGAGCTGCTTGGGGAGTGGGGGATTTGGTTGGTGAGGTGCTCAGTTCTGTTGACAGAGCAGGGCTTGAATAATGGTATGGGAAACACTGCCTTTAATTTAACCATTAAGCATACAATTTAAAATTATGACCAAACCTGAAATATTGACTTGCTACAATCTATACTGTAGGCTTTTGTTAGTGAACAAAGCACATTTATTGTATTTTATTTTTAATCATAGATGATACACATGTAAAAATGTTTTATAATTTATACCATTTAAAAATGGCATGCTGTGACAGTTTTTATGGCTTTAACAAACTGAAATGGTTTGTGTTGTCAGGCTTGTTACAATTATTACTCAAGCGATGACATCAGCAAGGATGGAGATGGAATGGATGAGCAGTGCAGGTAGCATTTGCTGTTAAACTTAACAAGTAATTATTCAAAGTATTTGACTGATGACTGACAGAGTCCGTTTTTCTTCTTATAGGTGGTGTGCTGAAGGTGGAAACTTGATTTGTTGTGACTATTGCAGCAATGCTTTCTGCAAGAAATGCATTCTGAGAAACCTAGGACGGAAAGAACTGTCCAGTATTTTAGAGAGCAAGTGGTACTGTTACGTGTGCAGTCCGGAGCCTCTTTTTGACCTGGTGATGGCGTGCGACAGCGTCCTGGACAACATAGATAGCCTGTGGTGTCAGCAGCAGCGAAAGAAGAATCGAGCTGAGCCGGGTAAACCTGAACTGTACCACATGTCTCCACACCTGCCACAGAATATTTCTTTGGATAAATGGGATCACAGCGGCATGGATGGGAATGTGGTCTTCAACTACAACACGCTGCAAGTTTCCAAAGACGCTACTAAAAAGGCCAAACATCTAGTGGACTCGACAAATGCTTTAAACAAAACATTTCTCGGTTTCATTCAGGAAGTAACGACAAACAAACGGAAGCCAGGGGTTCGTTTCTTGTATTTGAACTCTTTTCTGGCTGTTGTTAAAGGTTTGCGAAAGTCCCTCACGGCCCTGGAGGACAGCATAAAGGAAGAATTTAGTGACTTGGATGTGTTGAGCAACTGGGAAAAGTTGCTTAGAAATGATATCGATGCTGTTGTAACAGGAGGAAACGTAGAACTGGATGTAGCAGATGAAAGATGCTTGCTGGACCTGCAGAAACTGGCAACGGAGCATTTTGAAGATAACGATTCTGATTCAAAGGGATATATAGACACGGCTAGTCCAACTGACTGCTCTCTGAAGAACATGCATAAAGGTTTGAAAGAAGCTAGGTGTAGAGCGCAGAAGATCAGCCTGAACCCTTCTTCAAATCAATCTGACGTGGTTAAAAAGCTGGTAGTACAGCTCACACCTGTAGCTATGGAGCAGGAGCCATCTTCTGATTCTCCAAAGGTAGAGGAGGGTTTCCAAAAAAAGGACAATAAAACAAAGAGAGAGCATGTATCAGAGGCTGAAGAAACCGGTTCTTTAAGTCCTAAAGCTGACAGCAAGTTGAGCAGTGACAGCTCCAGTGCTCCTCTTTTCCTAGAAGAGGAACAGGGCAATAGACGGTCCCCTCGTGTGAAGACGACTCCTCTGCGCCGACCGAGTGACGCCAAGACCAAAACGCCTCTGTCAGCAGGGGACAGTGACAGCGACTCTGAACCTGAGGGGACGCCAGACACCATAACTGCAACAAACAGCAAAGAGCCAACATTGATTAGAGAAAGAGACGAGACCGATTCAGATGAAGTCCCTGCTGCCTTGCTTGAACGAGCAGCTATGACACAAAGCTCAGATGAGCCTCAGAGCGACGAGGAACAGGGTCAAGCTTCGTCAAACAAAGTCGCCAAGAAATGCCTGTTTTGGCTGACCAAGAGCAGCCCCATGTCGCCAGAGAAGATGCGGCGAAAACGCAAGATGCTCGATCGCTCCCCTGAGTCTGAGTCGAGCAGCAGACTGACCGGCGTTCAACAGGGAAGTGAGACTGATTCCTCCAGCGATGATCAAGACTCCCAGAAGAAAATACAACACTTGAATACAGTGAGGTCGATAGGGATGCCTCACCTTGTCAAAAGAGAAGAAGAAGGCGTGGCTAGAAAGCAGAGAAGACTGCAAGCAGGCAAGTCTACAACCAAACCTCATCGGGATGCAACAGATTCTTCATCGTCATTAAGTGATGATGAACAAGATGACGACTCTGGGAGTGATGGAAGTGTTCAGAAGATGAAGCCCATCACAGAAAATGTGGCCTCACTCGGAGTAGCAGCATTCCACCAATCGTCAGGTTTGTTAATCTTTCAGTAGATTTTCTCAGCGGTTTACGTTACAAAAGTCTTGTATTACTTAGCAGTATCAATGCTGCACACACTGATGTTGCAGTATTCATAATTTTTTTTATATTTTGAGGAGCGTTACATGTAACTTGAGCCAGTGGATCTTAAAGTCCAACACCCACCATTATAGTTTCAAAAGCTCGTAAGGGGTAATCACTGTAGTAGAATACAATGGTCAGTGTTTCCCCATTATTCAAGGAGGGCGCCCCACCTTCCAAACCCCCACCTGTAACGCATCTCTGTCACTTCCAGGTGGGGATAGGAGATTGTAGCAGCTCAGCTCGGGCTCCAAACCAGGCGCAATAGAAATGCAGAGCTCAGCTATACCACTCCCTGTCAATCCGTCGAAAAACTGGCAGTACGAACTTAGCGCTAAGCTGTCCATACCCTGCACTTAATACAGATGTAGCGCTTTGCTTCATACAACACACACCTGTCAACAACAAATTAAAAAAAAAAAAACCTTACACAATCACCCTCCCAAGTAACCTAGGAGAAACACTGATGGTTATATGTTTGTTTGTTTTTCCACATTTGGGCCAGGTACGTGTGAAAATATTAATAATAAGCCCGTTATGGAAACACCCAGAGGGCTGAAGGCTGATGACATAAAGCCAGGGATGGGGCACAGGCAGGAGAGTGTATTCCAGATGGAGGCATATTATAGTGAGGACAATTTCAGTGGAGAAAATTCAAGTGATTTAGAAGGGATCTGTGAAAAATTATCTGTAAGCGATGAAGACGAAAGAAGTGTTCGGTGAGAAATTATTGCTCAACAAGGCAACTCCACAAGAAGAGTCATCAGTTCAGGAAGGACTTCTTAAAAAACAGACTGGTATGTTCTTGTGTTTATAATAAAACAAACATTCTATTAAAATAAAGAAAAGAACAATAGGAAATCTCATAAAAACAACATTAAAAAAACAGTTTGGGTTACTTTTCAAGGTTTGCCTTAAAAAAAGGTACCGGTATTTTTTATGTCTCATCATATTTTGCTAGATATGTAATATGAGAAAATGGTGGGTGTTGGACTTTAAATAGTCTAAAGGAGTCAATTGAAAAGTCAAAATGCATGCAGGGAAAAGTGCTTGATGAATTTAATCTTTTTTTTTTTAGCATAAATAGAAACTAAAAATTGCTCTTATGCAAGCTATTTTGTAATTTCCATTTTAAAATTATATAAAAGGATAACGATGGCAAAATCAAACTGTCACATTTTTTTGAGCAGGTTTGCAAAAGTAGACCACTCATGTCAGACTGGGAGGAGATTTTGAAATAAATGAACTTGTTCTGATAAAAAAAAAAAAACAGCTGCATTTATAACAAGTGTTTGCTTGTTTGTGTTTGTAGGGGATGAGGAGCAGTCCGGGCCCTCATGGGCAGCAGAAGATGATGATGATCCAGAAAATAGGTATGCTTCAATAAGCCCGGATGTTAAGTTTGTAAAACACCCTAGTTGTAAAAGTGGGGACGCAACTTCCGATCCTAAATTCTGTACAGAATCTGGCAACCCTCGAGTCATTAGAGCTCAGCTGCAACCTATCAATCAAAGACCTAAGCGTAGCTGCAGAGCACAAAATATCCAATACAAGTTCTAAAAAGACTGAGCCACGTGATCCACACAATGCTTTGGTCAGACTGAACACCGCCTGCAGCAGCTTTGTGACTGATTAGCAAAGAAAACCCAGCTTGTTTAGGTGGTTCTGAGCTAATAAAGTCTATAATATAAACACCAGAGGGGAATTTATTATATTGTTATTTGATTCTCTTCTCTGTGTACTTGTTTATGCAAAATTATAAACCGTTCAGTGGACTTCTTCACCTTGGTGCATTAACTAATGATTAAAGGTTGTTTTGCCGTACAGATTGATCTGTTAATGCAGCACAGAGACAGCGTTCTGATTGATGCATGTAGAAAGTGTCTGGCTCTGTGATTTTACAAACACACATTTTACCTGGTGTCCACCTTTGAGTACAGCTTAAAGAAACAAAGTAATGTTTAAAGCTAAATGTAGAGTTCAAAATCTGGCTCCAGATATTATCGATATTTACAGTAAAAACTAAGTGCAACTTTTATGCAAATGTGTTTCTATTTAATTTTTGTTTCTGTTTTATTGGTTTGATTTTGCAAAAAGAAAAAGATAAAAAGGCGAGGCTTGTGGAGATGTGGGTCTGTTGAAAAGCTTTGTGCTTCATCATTTTGTTCCTTAATGTATTCTGGTTGTGGTGTGACAACTGAATTTTTCCCCAGTTTTGAGGAAAAAATAAATAAAAAAACATAAAGGCATATGTTGAATAAAAGAAAAATCAGATGCAATGTACATGACTCCTTAAATGCACTTTTGACTGATTTTATTCAGCTTTTGATTTATTCTAGACTTCTTTTTTAGTAACTTTTTTTCCTCAAAGCATTTACCGGTACAGGTGACCCCCGGTATCCGGCGTTCCCGGTAACCGGCGTTTCACGTATCCGGCCCCCCCCCCGCCCGTGACGT
>JAVCKU010000031.1:12034587-12046167 GCA_032273985.1 Hypsolebias coamazonicus | reverse complement strand
ATAGAATAGAATAGAATAGAATAGAATAGAATAGAATAGAATAGAATAGAAACAGCCTTTATTGTCCCACGGATGGGCAATTCAAGTGTAACAGCAGCAACAGATAAAAAGATTCACACAAAAAGTTCCTAAAATGTTCAAAACGACATATAAAGAAATAAGATAAACAATATCAATAATAATATTCAGTATATACTGGAACATCACCGATGGTAAATTTTGCTGCTGAAACACCAGAACAAACCTAAAGGCAATGTAATAATCTTTATGACACAGAAAGCCATGTAGACAGCATGCTAGCTGTGTGGTAAAGGGATAGTTCAGAGTTTTTCTAGTGGGATTCTGTAGAAAAATGTTGTGAAGAAAGTATTCGTTTCTTGCTGCAAAGCTCTTTGACTGACCTCAGTCTGACGAAAAAGAGCTGAAACCAGAGTAAATTTCCAGGTATCTTTAGAGGCTGGAGTTGTTCTGAGTCAGCAGCAATCCTCATTCTTCCCTCAGACAAGCTGTCAGCTCCTCTGTTTCTTGCCCCAATTAAATTCTGTTTCTGCAAACAGGTAATTGGAAGAGTGTCGACAACAGGAAACTGATTTTTATTATTATTATTTTTTTCCTACAAAATCCCACTTCAGATGATCTGAGCAACAACTAAGAAACACTTGCATCACATTTTTGTAAATACCATATGTCAGTGGTTCTTAAACTGGGGTCCCCTGACCCTCGGGGGTCGGCAGGCCGGTGCTCGGGGTTCCGCAAGAAAAAAAAAAAAAGGTTTTCATTTAACAAGCACAGATGTTTAACAACCCATCAAAATACACCAAAATGCAGGAAATCCCATCTGCTTTATTCAAAATGTTCTGGTGGAGGACCCCCAGATTTCCCCTGCTGCATTAATAAACAAAAACTGACTGAAAAGTGCTGGGTGGACTAAAACTGAAGATCTATAAGTTCTGGGAATTAAACATGATGAAAAATAACCAAGAAAAAGCAGTAAACATCTGTAAACAGCTGACATAAGAGCTGAAATAGTGTCAGAGCTGCACTGTGCTCTCCTGCCGCTCATCAATGCTGCTGATTGATCCGGACCACAGCTGATACCTGCACACATGCTTCCAGCCCACATCGATCCCTCTCCTCATGTCACCGTAAGGAACATTTCGCCATCTCTGCATGAATGCACTTCACGATAATGTCCGAGGCATGATGATCTGCATTATTGTTTGTTGCTGTGGACTGTTGCAGCATCCTCAGAGTCGAGCCAGAACCAGTCCACAGGGGGCGCCTTGAGTAGGCCCTCGGAGTATAAAAGCTGGCTCTTGCAGGCAGCAGGTCACAGAGCTGCAGCCTGCAGAGGTGAGAGAACGTGGACGGCTTGTTTCACACTTTGAAAAAGAAATGGTGGTAATACTTTTTGAAGAACGTAATGCTGATGAGGCTGTTCCTCGGTGTTGTGTTCATGGGCCCGTCTGTGAGACTAACTGCAGACCCTCAGTTGGAGCACAAAGCTTGTCTTTGTCAGAGGACTGTTTGGGACGCACCGGGGTAATTGCAGACAAATGTCTCGGTTGGATGGACTTGAGAAGACATTTAGGGGGTCCCGGTTTGTGACTGGGTCCAGTTTGGACCAGTTTGCTGTGTGATGTTCTGTTCTTATTAATGACAATGTGATGCTCAGGCTTTGTTCCAGCAGCCCAGTGATGTAATAATCTCTTTTTTTAATCTGATAGAATGTTAATAATTGACCCTCAGGACCATTTGAGACCACTTCCTGTCTGTGACTAAAGGATAAGACTTTTTATTTAGTCAAGCAGTGTTTGCTTAAAGACAACTAACTGAAACATTAACGCTTTGTCTTGAGTGAATCCTGTCCTCCCATAAAGCCAAACCTTCCTGTCCTCGTCTGACTTCAGATAGGCTAACTATCAAACCTCCCCCTCCCTCCCCCTGCCTCCCTCCTGTACTTCTCCTTTCACAGATAAGTGATCGGTCTCTCCTCATCCTGAGCGTCAGTCAGGGAGGCTCTGCTCTTCAAACTTCCCTCCTCTTCTGCTGCTCGCTGCTTCTCTCTGCTTCGTCCCTTCTTGGCCTCCAGGATGGCCCCGACCCTCGCCACGGCCTTCGCCAGGCGCTGGTGGATGGCAGTGACTGCCATCGTGGAGAACCTGCTCTTCTCTGCTGTGCTGCTGGGATGGGGGTCGCTCCTCATCATGCTGAAGTCAGAAGGCTTCTACTCCTACCTCTGCAATGAGGACGGTGAGTCCAAACAGAACCTTGCTCTCTCTTTCTTTACGTTTTGGTCAGAAAATATAAATGTTCTGCCTTTGTATGGTGTAAAAATAGGTTTTTAGGTTTAGTTTCTGCCTGAATTGGGTTCAAAGTAAAGTTAAGGGGATGGATTCTCTCGTTTAAGGAGATGTAAATCAATACTCCTGTCTGCGTCTTTTAGAAGAAGTCTTTTCTTCTTCTGTGAAGTGTGAACCTGTTAGTGGGACTCCAGAGACTAAACCTGATCAGTCCAGTTCAGGAAGACAAAGACGTCCAGAGTTAAAGGAATCAAAGTGCGCAGTGTTTCCTGACTCTGAACCGACAGCAGCTCCAGACTAAGTGGACGCTGGCTGACAGAGGAGGGTTATAACTCAACTTAAATCACCCCCTCCCTGACAATTTAGTTCTTCTCCGTCTCTTACTTTAAAGTTTCATTTGTGTTTCTGTAAACAGGATGACATCTACAACTGATTAACACAATATAAGATGGCTGCCACAAACAAATAAGTTTAAAAACACACAAAGAAAATGGCTCAAACTATTTCGTTTTTACAGATACTGGCCTAAAGTCTGGTGTGGTGGCAGCTGAGACTGAGCCTCACCTGATTTTTAATCACTTGTTTTTTATTTTAACATTGATTTTAGTTGCACCTTGTAGCACTTTGAGATTTTTGTTAATGAAAAGTGCGTTACAAATAAAATTCATTATTATTATTATTATTATTATTATTAATAACTTCTCACCTTGGCTCTAAGGGAGAGTCCAGCTTCTCTGAGGAGAAAAAACTTTGGCCGCTCGCTTGTATCCAGACATGGGTGAGGGTAGGAACATCGTCCGACTGATAGAGAGCTTCTGCTTGCAGCTCAGCTCCCTCGTCACCACAACAGACCGGCACAGAGTCCACAATACTGCAGAAGCTGCACCGATCCGTCTGTC
This sequence comes from Hypsolebias coamazonicus, assembly GCA_032273985.1. Classification (NCBI taxonomy): domain Eukaryota; kingdom Metazoa; phylum Chordata; class Actinopteri; order Cyprinodontiformes; family Rivulidae; genus Hypsolebias; species Hypsolebias coamazonicus. Next base: position 12,042,965 of record JAVCKU010000031.1, on the reverse strand, counting down.
AATCTCACGTTCCATTCTTCCCTCACTCGTGAACCAAACCCTGAGATACTTGAACTCCTCCACTTGAGGCAGAACCTCACCCCTCAGAGAGCAATCCCTCCTTTTCCGAACGAGGACCATGGCCTCAGAGTTGGAGGTGTTGATCCTCATGCCAGCTGCTACCAACTTGCCCGCAAACCACTCCAGTGAGAGCTGAAGATCACAGCACAGTGAGGCCAACATTATTTTTAAATTTTTACAAAAACAAATTTACAACAAAAAAAAAAGTGAGGAAATTGGTAAATATTTCAGAATACTCTCAGAAACTCAGCGTTTGAGCATCCATCAGACATGAACACTAACATGCTCTGCTGCGTTCAGTCTCTGATGATTGGTGAACTTACGTTTGCACGCTAACCACAGCACAACTCCACCATCTTGTCTGTTCATCGCCGTGACAACGCACGCAGACATTCATGCACGCACACACATTCAACCCACAGAGGATCTTTTGCTGATCTGAAACTGTAAACTGGCTCTAAGATCATTAGGATCATTAGGTTAGTAATGAAAACAATAAGAACATGTTAGAACATCACCTACCAGCTGTTAGTTTTAAAGGCAACCATCAAACATCGTGAACGATCCACGTCACTCCCACAGATTTCCGGCTCATCCGTGCATTTGCTCCTCATTAACTGGTGTCTTTCTCCTCCTCTTGTCTCTCTGCAGGATCCTGCTGACAGTGGTGGTGATCTTTCGCATTCTAATAGTGGGAATAGTGGGCGAGAAGGTGTACGAAGACGAGCAGATCATGTTCATCTGTAACACCATGCAGCCTGGCTGCAACCAGGCGTGCTACGACAAGGCCTTCCCCATCTCGCACATCCGTTACTGGGTCTTCCAGATCATCCTGGTGTGCACGCCCAGTTTGTGCTTCATCACGTACTCTGTCCACCAGTCCGCCAAGGCGCGTGACCGAAGCTACTCCCTGCTGCACTCTCACATGGATCACCACGGCCACCACGGCCGCCATCACGACCACCACGCCCGCAAGCTCCACTCTCGCAACGTCAATGGCATTCTGGTGCATCCCGAAAGCAGCAAGGAGGATCACGACATGGAGGTCAAGGAGATCCCCAATGGACCTCGGGGCGTCACCTCGACGCACAAAAGCTCAAAGGTGAAACGGCAAGAAGGCATTTCTCGCTTCTACGTCATCCAGGTGGTGTTCCGCAACGCGCTGGAGATCGGCTTCCTGGCCGGCCAGTACTTCCTGTATGGCTTCAACGTGCCGGGGATGTTTGAGTGCGACCGCTATCCGTGCGTGAAGGAGGTGGAGTGCTACGTGTCCCGTCCGACAGAAAAAACTGTCTTCCTGGTCTTCATGTTCGCCGTGAGCGGCATCTGCGTGCTGCTCAACCTGGCCGAGCTCAACCACCTCGGGTGGAGGAAGATAAAGACGGCCATGCGAGGCGTGCAGGCCCGAAGGAAGTCCATCTGCGAAGTGCGCAAGAAGGACGTCTCGCACCTGTCCCAGGCCCCGAACCTTGGCAGAACCCAGTCTAGTGAGTCAGCGTACGTCTGACAGAGGCTTCTCCGCCTGGGAGCTCGAGGACCTTTGAACTTTTGGACACGAGCGTTTCCCCGGCCTGCTCAGTAGGGCACAGAACTGTAGTCTTATCCAGGAGCACAGACTCTGTGTGGTCACAAGTGTTTCACAAGTCGAGTTTTCAGATAAAAGAATGACCTTCATAATGAAGAGACAACTGTTGACGTCACAGCTAAAACTTCTCTTGGTGACTTCTCAGCTCTGCGTAGGCGACACTAGGTGCCTTCAGAGAACCGAGTACATGAACCTGAGCAACTATAAATACATTCAACACGGTAATGATAGTTTGAGGTCGAATATTCTTAGGTTCTTTATCATTTGCCTTTGCTGTAGGTGAGGAAACAGATAGAGCTTAAGGCGTGTGCATGCATACGCATGAGTGTGCGTCAAAAAAAGAGCCCGTGTCTGATTAAGTCAGAAAATAGAACGGAAATCTAAAGTATTTACAGAAAGAAAACGATATTTCTCATTGTTTGAGAGTAGGCTTTATGTGGATTCAGAAGCACCTTTTTCTTAAAGAAATACAAAAGTCGGGCGAGCAGAAACTGGAACGCGTGTTTTGTCGCCGCCGCAGGAAATTCTTTTAAAAGTCGTCGATGTGCTCCGCGAGCTTGGAGAACGACGACGATTCAGGTTCTGTTTCCAGCTCTGTACTGGTGCTCTGCCTCGCTCCCCAGTGCCTACGAGGCGCAGCTGCTTCACTTTCAAAACGCCGGAGGGAAAAGTCGACGAAACCTGCGGCGTCTCGACTTTACGTCAAGAACGGGATCGCCTGCAGACCTTTAGGGTTGAGAAGTCACAAACGTTTTGAAGTGTGACATCGTTTTCTTTTGTTCACAAGCACATTTAGTGGCATCTTTCAAAGTTACTGTACATAGATGAGCCGTAGATCTGACACTCAGCCTCCCCCCACAGCGTTATGTGAAGAGGTTTGAATGGTTCTGAAGATTAATCATAGATTGCCAGCTTTAACAATATGTATCTATAATGTGCTCTTTGTTATGCCTTCACCCCCTCCTTTAATGCAAAGCCTTTTACCCTCTTTGGACTTGGACCTAGGCATGTTACAGATGCATTGATAGAACGGATAAAGTATGACATGTAACTTGAAAAAAAAAAAAAGTCAGTTTTATTTATTTATTTGCATCCCGTTCCTGTAAAATGTATTACTCATGCATGCATGAAGATGAAAAATATAAAGAGACTCGGACAATATGGGAAAATTTAAAGAGAAAACCTGAACGGCGCCTCAACTGCAGCAATAAGAGACTATATAATATTAAATAATATGTGAAAAGAAATATGTGAATAAATGATTATGCAGTGATTTTGGCTGTGATGTGTTTTACAACGAGGCCATCGTTGGTAAGTTATTTTGTTAATAAGAAAAGTCAGAACTGGAAAACTGCACAACTAAATTAAAACGGAAAAATATTATTGAAGCAATGAAAGCAAGAAATTACTATTTTATGAAATATCTTCACGCGTGGTCTATATTCTGATTAATTATTGGTGTCAACACACAAGTAGTTAGCTCCTTTATTTGGTCAATGAGCTTCCATTTCCGTCACAATGTTCGGTTTCCTCCTGCTTTGGAGAAAACAAAAGACCTAAAACTGTGCGGCTCAAACAGGACGATCGTGTTATGACATTTGATGGCGGTTTATTGGATGATGAAAAACAAAATCCAACTGATTTCCACAGACACAAAAATAGGATTTTGATGATGAAATAGGTGGGAAAACCCAGAACTTTCTGGAGCTCTACAGCTCTATGCTTCAGAGCAGAAACATCTTTCAAAGCTTAAGTGATTCATCAAAGGTTGAGTTTTATGTGACAGAAAGGCGTTTTTGATATCTTACAGTTTTTACACAATCTGATTACAGTACCACAGCCTAGTGCAGGAGTCTGCAAACCTTTTTCAGGAAAAAGAGCCTTTCCTACACCTTCGATCACTAAATAAATAAAATGTGTCCAGAACTTCAAAACCTGCTGCAGCTGCCAGAATCAACTGGTGGTCCATGGGCCACTTCAAGCTCCATGGAGGGACTTTTTACAGCTAAAAATAAATACAGTATTTTAATATTTAATTATCTTTTTTTTACATTTTAGGACAAAATAAATGCCATTCATGTAAAGATGGAAAAAATATATAGTTAATGTCAATTTTGATGAATTAAAACACTGAACTTTGCGGCCTACGAATCTGCCTTTTATCCGATGAAAAATTAAGTAATTGAAAGTGATAAAGCATAAAATTAAATGCATTTTGTTAGATATGTTAGTATGACATTGCATTTTCAATATAGAAACAAAAACTTTAATCATGTTTTTGCTTTCTAATTATTCTTTTCATCAGTTTGACTCCTCAGACTGGCACCATCGAAATATGGATGGAAAAGGTGAAGCACCCACACCTGCCTCCACCCTTATTTACCCCACTCTGGGCCCTTAAGCAAGGTCCTTAACTCCTCCCCCCACTCCCAACTGTCACACAGATGGCAGAAGTGATGGCCATTTATATTTTACAAGTTTTTATTTCAGGACGACTAACAATTTTATCAAAGTGGTTGTTTAACTGAGGCTTACTTTTTAGTCTGGTTTTCAGTCTGCCTGTCTTATTATAGGTGCTGTCAGGGACTGAGAGACACAAAAGTGTGGTTACCATGGTGATAATATAGAGCCATCTTTACGTTTCTTCTGATCTTGGTTCATTGTTACTGTTTTATGCAGTTTGTACATCAAAACGTATGTGTTTTGTCAGCTTAGATGAGACGTTGGCAACATCTGGCCTGAGGTCCAAAAGTGGCCTTTGGACAAACTCCATTAATCCCCCAAAATTCTGAATTAAAAAGAAAACCAAAAATGTGTTGGAGAAAACCTGCATTTTTTTTTCAGTGAAGCTTTAGAAAATCTAAATGAAACATTTTGGACAAACACATTGAAAACATTTGGATTAAGATGATCTAAAACTTCTTTTACTTTTCACAAGTTGCCATGTTTCCAGACTTAACATTAAAAAGTCTTCCAGATGATCAGTGTTACAGTAAACTTTAAAGCTTTAAATATCTTGATTTGGCCCTCTGGAGAAAACATTGCCCACCCCTGCCTTGGACAAAAGTCGTAAATTATTAACTTAACAGGGTTTTATAGTAAAAAGCTGATACACTCGTTTAAATATCCTAGCATCATTTTCTAAATGAGCCTATATGACTCAAACAGTAAATCCATCTCCATCATCTTTACCCGCTTCTTCCTTTTCGGGCTATGGGGGTCACTGGTGCCCATGTCCAGCAGTCACTGTGCGAGAGGCGGGGGACATCCAAGTCTCCAGTCCATCACAGGGACACCTATGGGGACAATTTAGTCACCAATCAGTCTAACATGCATGTTTTTGGTCTGTGGGAGGAAACCGGAGCACCCGGAGAAAACCCACAAATGCACGGAGAGAACATGCATACTCCACCCAGGAAGGCCCCTGGACGAGATTTGAACTGGGGCAACCTGCTCACTGAAAGGCGGCAGCTCTACCAACTGATCCACCGTGCTTCAAACAGTAAATGAATTCAATACTTTATCACAATTAGAAAAAAAAAATTTTTTTAAGTCTCATCAAATTTATTTAGGATTACAGGACTTTGCTTCAATGTTTGGCCTCTGGTCAGTAAATACCAACAACTGAATTATTTCATGTCCTGGATGTCTTGATAAAGAAAACGGTCCGGTTGTAGAATAAATGCGGATCTTTCCTCTGTGTGTGCAGGACGGAGTGGTGTTCCTGTTGCATGGACTGGGCTCACCACAGACAGCATCACTCTCATTTGCTCCAAACCTGCTTCAACATTCATTATTAAACTCAGAGAAACAATATGCCTCTTAGAGAATCTCCGGGTTTCTCTTGAATTATAAATGCTTAATCTGTTCGTTTCTATCATACAAGGCTCTTGAGCCAAGTATAAACATCTCCATGAAGGCGGCAGGAGCCTCCCGTTGTGGTCTTGCTCGTTAGCTGCTCCTTCTTGTGTGTGTGTGAATATCGTTTTCACTTTAGGAGGATTCTGACGCCCACCGCTGTTCCTCAGACTCGCCGTGACTCATCCAGCAGGCAGGTGAGTTATTAGACGGGACCTGATCATTTCAGTAATGAGGAAGGCTGCTGGGGGGGGAGAGGAGCGAGGTGCATGGGGGGCGGTGAACCTTTTAGCATTATTAAACCTTCAGTCAGCGGCGGCGACGTGCGGCCCCAGAGCTGACAGCAGAGTGGGACCAGAGGAACAGGGACAAAAGGTGATGAGGAGGAGTGTTAACAAAATGGATGCAAAGTAATGAACGCTGCGGTTATTTGTCCCCTCGGAGGCCACACGGTGATCCCATCGACACATGGAGTCACATGGTTGACTCTGTGTTCTACAAGTCTGTGTCAGGAGCGCAACGATCAAACACATAGATGCCTAAACAAAGGAGGATGCGACCGGGCTGGTTGCTGTGGTGACAGGAGGGCAGTAATGATGTTAAGCTGCTGCAGCGGCGAGGAGCAGGAGCAGCTGCTACATCGTTCCACAGGAAACACTGGAGTGCAGACTGATTCATGGTCAAAGTTGGGCACGCACTGCGCTTTGCTTTCTGCTGCAGCACTGCAGCTGCATCACTGCAGCGCCTGCAAGGACAGCTAACCGCTGAAGATAGATGAACGTTTCACTGTCACTGACGATATGTTCGTCAAAATTTGGTGCAAAAACGATTGAGCAGATGAGCTATAGACAGGTTCTGACTCAAAGAGTTCAAAAATTAAAGTTTCTTTTAATACAAATTTTTTTAAAAAATAGAGGCTAAGCCTGTCACGATAGCAAATTTTGATGGGCGATTGTCTCAGAAATTATTGCGATAAACAATAATATTGTTTGAAATTTGAAAATACTTAGTAATTATTGTCAAATTTAAGAAGAAATGTTTAAATTGTTTTGCCTTTTTTGACCACCAAATGGCAGTATAAGACTGTTTATTGAGCATGCATCAGGGTACAAAGGATGGCTAGTGAGGGAGTGAGCAGCGTGTCTCTTTAAGAAAAATGGGAGGGAGGCCCCTTGACATGACATGGGCTGTCTCTCTTTGGTTCTCAAAATGGCGGATGCTCGGTGTGGTTTGAGCTCTTTAGCATAACATTTGTCACACAAAGCTTTCAATAAAAAAAAAAAAATCTGTAAACAAGTTCTCAGCTTAGCCGCTTTTAACGATACAAAAACGCGATTTTGGATGGTTAAAATGGATTTTAAAGAGAGAGGGAGGGGTCAGTAAAGAACACCAGAGTTGAGTTTTTTTGTCATCCAGTGTCTTCAGAAGAAAGAGAGAGATGAAGAAACGATGAAAGCCGATAAATGAAAATGAGGTCGATAATTTTCATTCATCGTGCGATTAATTGATTTATTGTTTATCGTGACAGGTCTACTTTAAAAACACAAATGCAGTAAATTATATAATTTATAAGTGTAAGTAAGTAACTCAGCACAAATCTATGGGAAAGTTCCACAATGCTAATTTGTGCAATTTTAGCTTAAGCACTTTTCTTCACGGTAGCTTCACTGGTGTGATTTTATTCCTCGAGTGTCAGTAATACTGTAGTTCTTAACTTTGCATTGCATTTACAAAGTTATTTGTTTTGCGGTGGCACTTGTTGATTTAGCTTCCTGTTCAAAAGAGATTCTGCACGTAGAGTCAACGGTAAATGTTGCTTCGTACTCAAACTGAATCTAAATGCACCTGGCTGTATGAGAAGAGCAGATGCTGAGTCATTTTTAGTGTTCAACAATCTGTTGCATCACTCCTCGGTTGGAGTTGCAGGGTTAACAGGATGGACTTGTTGACTGGCCTGCAGGAAATGAACTGGTTCAAGCAACTGACAGGACAAATAAAACATGTGTTGTCCCTTAAAAGCAGTTTACTGCTCATATTTGTTTAACTAAACCTGTTTTCAGATGATTCTTTGAGCAGTATAAGCAACTTTAAGTACAGTTAATGCCTAAAACCACATCATAACCATGATGTAAATAAATCTTTAGCTACTTGTTTATCTTACTTAAATGAGATTTGTATTAAATGGAGCGTGGTTCTCACAGTTTAAACGTTGCTTCGCTTGTGCTGAATTTAATTTCTATTTAAGAGTTTAGTTTTTTTTAATGCAAATAAATCTCAACACATAAACACATTTTCTCCTTTAAAAATTTTTATGGTAGTGGTTGTGATTTTGCTTGATACTAAATGTTAATTTATTTTGCATGTACAATATTTTTGTGACTCAATTAAAGCAGTGCTCTGAGTCATTTAAGATGTTTTACTTTAAGTTCTACTTTTATTAAATACTATAAGTCGGTGTTAGTTTTTTCACATAAGGTCACTTTTTTGTTTGTTTGTTGCCTTTTAGCAAATGCGCTTCTTTTCTGTACATGTTGTCCCTGCAGCTCACTTTCTGCCCATAATATTAGAGGAAAGGCGAAGACTATTAGATTTTCTGAATTTGGGAAGTGAACGATCAGCTTTGGTGGCATTTGTGCTTTGGACTTTTGGTAGAACACAAACACTAAGCTAATCATCCATCCATTCCAACCCCTCATTCATCCTCTTGTCCTCTCTACTCACTTCTTCCTTTTTGGGTCGAGGGGCGGGGGACACCCTGGACAGGTCTCCAGTCCATCACAGGGACACAGAGACAAACCAGACAACCATTCACTCTCTCACTCACACCTAGAGACAATTTAGAGTTACCAATCAGCCTAACATGCATGTTTTTGGT
>JAVCKU010000031.1:12003784-12014503 GCA_032273985.1 Hypsolebias coamazonicus | reverse complement strand
CATGTATTTCCTCGACTTACGGCAAAAATCCGGACTTATGAACGGGTTTGCGGCGCAGTATAATGAGTTCCGACTTATATTAAAATCAGGTTACGAACGGTTTGTAGGTACGGCACCCGTTCGTAAGTCGAGGACTACCTGTACTCACTTTAACTTTATGCTTCATTTCTATACTTATTTTTTAAGAAATTTAAAACAATCACATAGGTCTGCATAGTTTATAGTTTGTTTAACTAAATAAAAATTGATTAAAAATACAATTTATTTATTTTTTCCTTATTTACAAGAATCTGCTCTTTTGTTTAAAATTGTAAAAATATTGATAAATGTTAAAAATTATTAGATATTTTTTGCTTTTTAATATGTGGTGCCACAAAAGCTCCCTCCAACACATCTAAAGTGGTCCACGGGCCTCACTTGATAATCACAGTTGTAGAAGGTTGCTGCAGCTCTGGACACATTTAATTTAGTGAACGAAAGCACAAAAAATGATCTTTTGATCATAAATGTGGCAGACCCCTGCACTAGACTGAAACTGCCATCTTGAGGGTCAACATTTTTTTAAATGTCTTGTGAAATGTGTCAGCGCTCAGGGTATGTTCTGAGAATGACTCTCGGCTACTACCACTTTAGATTTTTGATTGAAATCTGAAAAATTATCTACATAATTTAAAATCAGGTTTTTGTTTGCTAAGGTTGTTTAGGTGAGGTGGTCTTCCCCAGAAGGTCTCAGCTTTAGAGCTGAGGGCCTCGTAGGGTCAGTCTGATCCAAGGGCAGCAGGGGGGTTGAATCATATCGACTCCAAAAACTAATCAGTTGCATCCATTCATCACTTTGAGAGTTTTGTTCAAATTAGTTTAGTGGTTTATGAGAAAATAAACAGGCTATGAAGACAATGGTGCAAATCAAGCAGAATATGAAGCTCATTAAATATAAACATTTAAAATGTAGATTTTTTTTTTTTACATTTTTATCAGTTAAAAAATATGTTTTGTCTTGTACTTTTTTTCTCCTTGTTATGACTTAAAAAAAAGCTTTACCTCTTTTGGGCTTATTGTGATGTAATGGGTTTTCTCCATATGTTGACTTTTTTCTCCATTTTGCACATATTTGTATTAAAGTTTGCCACTAATAATAGAAAGACTCTGACTTGGAGCTGGAAATAGAAGACGGATGAACTCACAGTTGATCAAAATCAAAAAGGAGAAAATGAACTTAGTGATATATTTCTCTAAAATTCTTCTGATTTAATACGTACATATTCAAAAATACAAATGTCTTAAACTGAGCATTCTAAGTACTATTCAAAGGGTTGAAGGTCTGTGACTGAACTAATGCCGTTTAGTTTCACATTAGTTCTACTGATTGTTTCCACCTCACATGAAGTAAACCAAAAATAATAAATTAAAAACAATAATAATAACGAGGGTTGTTCAAGCCATTGCATTCCTGATGTTTGTGTCCTCCATCGTAGAGCAAAGAGTGGCGTTGGAAATACCCTCCATCCGTCTTTCTATTTATCTTGTGAGCTGAATAACTTGAAAAATAAATGAGGGGCTGACTGCCATTTTGGTGTGTGGCTGCATCTAGGTGTAAGAAAAGGTATACCAATCTACAGTATTTACTATCAAAGATTGGGTTGCCATGTCAAAATCCAAGATGGCCACTACTGTACATATATGTAAACTGGCCACCAGTTTACATACAGTATATGTAAACGGTGAAGCTGTTGATGTGGTGCATCAATATAAATATTTGGGAACTGTTCTCTATGACAAACTGGCCTTTGAAACCATTCTTTCTAGTTTTTATATTGCTTAAAAGTTGTTTTCTCAAATGACTGGGGCGGCTGAAAATTAATCTATAGTGGCCCAGGTCACCAGTGACCACCCCTGGTTCCACCATTTCATCTGGTGGAGGATAAAATTGCTCCCTTTACTTACCAGGATCCCTCACTCTGTGTTGCCTCTGATGAGAATAAAAAAAAAACCAACCTACCTCTGTTCTTCTCCACAGTGTAACTTCTACCCACTTTAAAATCTTGCACCAAAAACATTAAGGATTACTTGCACTATGATCATTCACTATTCAAATCCTTAAGCGACGAGGACATTGGCGTGCTGCTTGTAGTTTCTTGTTTGTGTAAATATTACCCTATTTTCTTGTGACTAAGGGTGATTTACTTTAAGTCATATATATTTGACTGATTTCAGTTTATGTACATGATGTGTTCTCCACATTCACCAGAGTAATGGTGTTCCACAGGGTTGTGATCTCGGTCCACCACTATTTTTTCCTTTTCAAACCTGCTTTGGTTAATGTTATCAGGAAGTGAGAATAATTTTCCTTGCTACACTGACAACACCCAAGGCCACCACTGGCCATCCCATGGCTTTGTCTATGCACCTGTTGGTGTGGTGGATAAAGTTGTTCCCTCCTCTTCAATGGTGTAGTCTACATTTTTGTACTGGTTATGCTGTGCGTCCCCTCTCCAGGAGAGGTCAGCAAGCGGTGAGAGCCATCGTGAATTGGATTGTTGAAATCAATCTACTGGTTCCCCTCAGGGCTGTGTTCTCTTACCCCCTTTATTTATTTTATACACAAACGATTGTTGCAACCAGTTCCCTCAACGTCACATTTTAAGATGACTCTGTCATCCTGTCCCTTCTCAGGAGTGATGACCCAGACCCCGGGCCTGTGGTCAGGGACTTCACTGAATGATGTGAGTTTTTCTTTTTAAAATTAAATGTTTCTAAGACAAAGGAGATGGTCAGATATTTTAGAAGACTCTTTAGTTGCCACTCAAGGATTCAAGGTTCTTCATTTGTCACTCCTGTGGTCATTAACAGTGAAGCTGTTGAGGTGGTGCATCAATATAAATATTTGGGAACTGTTCTCTGTGACAAACTGGCCTTTGACCCCCATGTGAACTCACTTTGTAAGACCCACCAGAGAATGTATTTTTGTCAGAATCTCTGTGGTTTTAATGTTGATTCTACTTTTATGAGAATGTTTTATTGAGTCTCTTAACTTTCACCTTCATCTGTTGGTTTGGACTTTTGACATGCATAAACAGGAACAAACTCTTGGGGATTGTCAGGATGTGCAGCTAAACTGCTGGCATAGCCATACAGAACCTCACTGACCTACACAAAACAAGGTTAGTGAACAAGGCCAGGATGATTCTGGCAGATCCTGATCACCCACTCCATGGTGAGGTCAGGCTGCTTCCATCTGGATGCAGGTGTCTGCTGCACAGATGTAAGACAAAGACTGAAAAATGCATTCATCCCTGTAAGGATCAGGGTTCTCAGTGATGATTTCTGTTCTGTCTTAATATCTTGTCCAGTATGGAGGTTTTATGTGCCTACTGACTGTGAAACAAATTGCCTCTTGGGGGTAATAAAGATACTTGAACTTGACTCTAATAGTTACTGGTAATCAGTTTCTGAGATTTGATCAAAACTTGTCCACACGTTAAGAAGATATTTTGCAAACAAGCACAGACATCAATGTCTCTTGCCTTTGGCAGAGCATGATAAAATCACTGGCAACACATCAACATGATTTTATCTCAAACAAATGAGGCCAACAAGTGGGTTTATTAGAAGATTTCAAAAGTTTTGGAACCTGTCCAGATACATATACATATAAAAAAAAAAAAACTTGCTGACATGTTTAAAAATACATACTTCTCAAAGAAATATTAAATGTTTGCATATTTCTCCCTCAGGAGAGTGTAACATCAGGTGATCCAAAGAAAATGGAAGGAACTGCTTCAAATAACCAGACTGGAACACTGATCAGTCGATTCATGAGATTTCAGAGAAACATGCTGCATCAAGACAACAGAATGACCTGAGCTGCATTTACATGCGAATATAAAGCAGACAAAGTAAACGCACATTCTGCACACCTTCGAGGCGTGGCTGCAGAAGACGAGAGTTTGATTACAGAACTGTAGACACAACCTGTCCTGAAAACTGAAACGCGTGATGTCATCATTTGCCGTAGGCTTTTAATAGCACTTAGAATAAAAAGTAGCAACACAAACCACCCCACACACTGAAAACTGAAATGTTAGATTCACTCATCTTTATCTTACTGAATCCACTAAACTTTGGTGTTTAAATGTAATATTTCACCAAACTGTTTGTGAATGACAGTGATTTATGAAGATTTGTGGTTCTCTCAAAGGTAGACAGTTTGTTAAAGGTTTGCAAAAAATAAAAACAATAAATAAAAATACAAACCCTGGTCAGGAGATGTGTAGATACGGAAAGCATCTTGGGACAATTTTAACTAAAACTTTTAAAATTATACATTTTTTAACTAATGATTTTTTTTATATATATTAATTGCTATAAAAGCGACTTCATTTAAATGTTTAAAATTAACTAACAGCTTTAAACTCCACATGACAGTTGCACGGGTTTTTATAAAATGTGTTCTTGGCTGGAAATACAAAATTAAAATGACTTAATTTTATTTAAATTACTTCCAGTTTATTTCACGTGTCAGCCCTCGATGTTTGAGTGGGATTTCCCAAATGGTCGACGCTTATTTGTGTCACTAAATAAACAAAAGTTCAGGAGTTTGAGGGCTGAAGCAAGGCCTCTAGGCCGAGGCGAACATGGACCAGGAGTCCCAGGGCCGAGGAGGAGGTGGTGATGACTTGAGTCCAATATGATGTCTAAAGGAGGACTCTAATCACATCAGAGGAAGAAGCTTTTGCTCCACAGAGGCTGAATGAGGTGTTTTGTCTGTACTGAAGTTAAAACTGGTCATCTGTTCAGACGGAGCTCAAAAGCACCTCCGTCTGGCTGGTGGAGGTTCCTGCCACAGGAACAATAAAGACACCTCAAAACCTAAGGGTCAGAACTAAAACAGGAGATCAATCTGACTTTTATGACAGATTTCTTTTAATCGTTTGAATCAATAAACAAAGACCAGGGAGACCACGTCCTGTTTCACTCTGGGCTTGGCAAATTGAAAACATGCCATGTGACAAAACGTGTAAAATTATGTTTTATGCCAAATTTCTAAATCAAGATGCTTTCACTTTATAAGCAACATGTCCATATCAATTGCTTTAATTATTTGTTTACAAAAAAGTCTGAGCTACCCCTTTATGTTAAAAGAATATTTTACAGCAGACCCATCACGTCAGACTGAAGGTTTTATTAACACTCCTTCAGTCTGCAGAGCTCCAGATGGATCAACTGTTTTAGTTCAAATGGACGAGGAAATGGTTAATTAGATCTTTTTTTTATATAAGTTGCCAGCGATTACGTTCGCTCCTGCATGCCCCAACAGTTTAACGAGGCCAATTAAGGCAGAGTTCACGACGCCTCTAAGCTGCTGGACTAGAGATAAACTTGGTGAAAGCAAATGAATTAAAGAATGAGCAACTCTCTGGGTAACAGGAGGCAGAGAACAAGCAGAGCCTTATTAGTGTATTTATTTCTTGGAAACTCTTTGTTGCTGAATGAGTAATGTACCAAGTACTCCAGATGTACTGCATCGCCTCCAGTTGCCAAAAGACTAAATGAGTCAGAAATAGACAACACAGATTTGGGTTTATTTTTTACTGGAATGTAACATTACAACAAGCCAAAACAGTGCATCGTATCACATCAAACACAAACACTCAGTCTGACCTTGTGCAAAACCCTCAAGTCCTGATCCACAACCGGGATCGTTTCTACGCACTCGCTCATCCAAAGTCCACAATCCAGAACCACACGTGCTGCATACAAACGTCCCGGTGAACACTTAAGGCACACAGACATACACTATTTACACTGAACACACCGCACGAACACAGCAGGGATGCTGGGCCCGTTGACGCTCGACAGGAAGTGAGCCGTGACCCAGCGGCTGCAGCCGAAGCTCACTGATCTGTGATCGGACTCGTTTTAATGGCAGCCTGCGATTGTTTTATAGCAGCTCGCACAACAATATTAGGTACAACTTCCTCATGTGGATCGGCTTTTTTTTTACCTAAAAATGTTCAATTGACTACAGCGCATGGAGCGGTGAGGACTGCAGGATGGAAGTGGATAAATTACAGCAATGACGCAAATCGACATCTGCTTCCGGGAGAAAATATTTACGGAACAAACATGAAGGAGACGGACATCCGAAGTTTGACTCTTATGAACCGATGGCGTTTCTGACACACCACTTCTCAGAAAACAACTTATTTACAGTTTCTGGATGAAACAGAAGCTTTCTGCTTGTTGAAGTTGTTTGGAAGACGAATAGATTATCAAACATATAAAATAAGACAGGGTCCATTATTTCTGGCTCGATGCGTCTGATCATTAGGGAGCTCAATCAACGTGCATGCAGTGAAGAGCTACGCACGTCTGAAGACGTGTAGTCGCCTGCGTGACTCTGTGGACAAGAAGCAACAAGCGTTTTCACAGATATACAAAGACCAGAGCAGCAAACTGTTTGAACTAATGTTTACGTTAAATCAGTGTTTTAGATACTGTTCTGTGACAAGCGTCAGATTATTAGAAACTAATAGTGACTTCATTTTGGGTTTCTTTAGGCTTCTTGTTGCCAAGTTTTAAACGTGATAGTTTGTAAAATTGTAATTTTACTTCTTAAAAAAATCTTCTGAATTTAGGATTATTTGATATTGTTTAATCACATTATAAAATGTTTGGTAAAGTTCTGACTGCAGTGCACTGGACTGTTTGTGGTTTAATAAAAGGAACGGATGATTCTGTTAGCATGTCTGAAAGGATAATATTGTTTTTATGTGGTTTTATTCACATGAAGATACATCTGTGTATGAATCAGTAGTAGTCTGACATTCGTGAATACTAAATCTCACTGCTCCAATCACAGTGTTTATGTGTAGAACACCTCCACCCCATCCTCTTCAGCATGTCTACACACCCTTTGTTCCCTCTAAAAAGATGAGATTCTCCTCTGGGTACCGAGAACAAGGTGCCTGGAGGAGGATGTGCAGCCTGTCCCCTCAAACCAGTGATGCCCTTCTCTCCTCTGGCGTTTCCTCCAGGATCTGAAGCAGCAGGTCGCCGAGGGGTTTTGCGATGGCACGGTAGCCCGTTGGCGTCAGGTGGAGGTAGTCGAACATGTCTTGTGAGCTAACGCTTCCGTCCGAGTGGACGAACTCTTCGCTCACGTCCAAGAGCTGAGCCTGGCCCAGTCGGGGCAGCCAGGAGCGCAGGAGCTTGTTCACAGCGGCGTTCTTCTCCCTCAGCGGGTTGGGCCGCTCGCCTCGTGGCAACAAACCCTTTAGGGTCATAAAAGTATGTTCAAAGAAACCAACGTGTTGAAGGACGTTCACTCATTCATTGCTGCAAATCACATATCCAGTCACAATGTTACTGTTTGATCACCGGATCAATTACCAGTTCAGACTGACGAAGAGCTCCCTCTCAGACATCACGCTGGGTTCAGTGAGAACTTTACACGTTTTTACAGAACTTTCTTTAAAATGGTCTTCAGTGAAACTTCCTGAATCAGTTTAAAAATCCAACAAAGACACTTAAACTTACCAACACAACTATTTTAGCTTTGGGAAGGTGAGAGGTGAGCAGCTGTGCGATGGCAAGGATTCCTCCAGCAACTTGCTCTGCTGTGTGTCCGTAGTTGTTGGTTCCTACCCATAAAACCACCACCTTCACAAGAACACAGACAGTTTATTACTCCTCACAGTCCGGTCTGACTGTCACAGAACACTAACACGGTGTACTATAGTCCCTCGCTACTTTGCACTTCGACTTTCGTGGACTCGCTCTTTTGCGGTTTGTCAACGATTGTCAACGTTAATATCACTCACGTGATTGGGATGTTATGAGATAAAAAGTTAAAATAAAAATACTTTGGACAGGCGCCACCATTTTGTAGTTTTCTTTCAATAAGCCTACACTGTATCACCAGTCAAAAGAACTACACTACACAGAAGCCAACAGTGTTTCCGGCCACTGCTTTCTGAAGAAATGGAGGGAAAGTTTTGCAACGCAAATCTATGATATCTATTATTAATCTCACAGAACTGGGAGGAAAGTAACAAATATTCTGAATTTTCCTGAAGATCAATTATCCACGTGCACATCAGACTTGGACGGGGCGGTGGGCTTCGTCGCTGCAGGGTAGGTCCACAGAACCAGAACAGAGTTGTTGTCCCGCAGAGCTGGGGAGTAAAATTTTGCAGTACTGTACAGTATATATATGTATGTTGTAGGGCTGGGCGATATCGCGATATTTAAAAAAATATCTAGATGATTTCATTTGCGATACAAGATGAGACTGTATCGATATAAACGATATAGCGTTATGTATACTGTACTTGAAAATTGGCCTACTGTCTTCTCTTTCTCCCACACAGCCCGTCCTCTCCCTCTCAGACCAGCGTCCCCCCCCACCCATCTCCTGCCCCTCCAGGTGGGACAGCACATAGCATTTGCAGAGCAGCTTGTGAGCAGAGAAAAAAAATACCGGCTCTGTTATTTGGAGATGGTTTGGATTTAATTTGTCAGATGTGCAGCAGAAAAATGTTTTCTGTAGACAATGCTGAAAACAAGTCCCAACGAAAAGTTCAAGCACAACAAAACTTTTTCACCATTTAAAACACAGCGGTATAAAGTGGAGTATGAAGAGTGTGTTAAACTTTGTGCTGCAGCTTCGACTGTGTGAAGTCTTCCCAGCTTCCTTCTCTGAAACAAACTACGGTCTGAAACTCTTTTACCTGTACTGTGCCTTATGAGAGGAGCAGTGAGGTAGCGTGACATTAATAAAGCAGCAGTTTATCATATCACTAAAGAGACGGTCCCCGTCTCAACTGTGGAACAAGACAGCTTAAGTTAGTCATGTTGTTATCTGCTAGGGACTGTGTTTTTAGCAATATGATAAACTGCTGCTTTATTAATGTTGTGCCAGCTCTCACTGTAAGACTTGAAAATCTGTGTACAGTAGTTCTCCTTTTTCTTCCTGTCCAACTTCACGCGACCCCTCCCTCTCCCTCGCTGAATACAAGCAGCCCCTCACTGCTGCTTCACAAACGCTGCTTAACGTCATGAAGGCGGTGCAGCTGGGGAGGATTATTATTAAATATATGTAAATAAATGTCTAAAAAACACATTTTAATATACGTAAATAATTTATTTTTAGATATTTATTTTGTATAGTTAATAAATGTGCCTGTGTGACAATCTGGGCAAAGCTTTGACTCACAAATATGTTTTTGTTATTACTTCATGGAAAGAAAAAAATAGTGAGATGTATAAAGTATATTGTGATATATCTTAAAAATATTAAGTTATTAATTTTGGTCCATATCGCCCAGCCCTAGTATGTTGTTATAATTACGTATGTTTAGGAGTTTAAAACATGGTTTAGAACATTGCAAGAGTGTGGGAAGGGTTTATAAAGCCTTAACATATACTGTATATATAAATACTAAAATAAATACAGCGTTTCTACATCGTGGTTTTTCCATCTGCTGCAGCGGTGTGTGGAATGTAACCCCTGTGTTAATCGAGGGACTACTGTAATAAAAAAAAAGACACTGAACAAATTGGGAACATTTTATCAGACACACAAGGTGATGTCAACAACTGTTACTAAAGCAATAAAATGTTGTACACTATAAAAAGTATGCCAGGATTCACACACTTAGCATTTAGCGTCAAGTAACTTTTACTTTAACGTAACTGTTAAAAAATAGGTTACCCTTTCACAAAAGGGCCCTAGCTGCTTAAAAACAAGGAAAATTATAAGCGCGTACTGACATTAATATGCTGAGATGAGCCTCGCAGGTATAATAACAGGCATGATAATGAAAACGTTAAACTGAGGTGGGAATTTAAAACTAAAAAGACCAAAATAATCAAAATAAAATATTGTCTGGACACCTTGTGGTAAATCTGGTTTGAGTGCATACAACTGGTCTTTAGCCACTCTGTATTTGATGCACTCTAAAGGTTTAATTCCAGAATGTATTTTGATCAACATTTGCTGTAGTTCTCCTCTTAAACAGCAGGTGTCGCAACTGAGAAAAGCAACTTCCTGCAGACTCTTGTCTAATAAATAAACTCATCCATCAGCATTTATTGGTGCAAACATGTAAAACTGATGCATCTCAGTTTCACAGCTGCTCCACTGCACTGTCCCTCCCTTCTGAAGGTTGTTAGAGTAGTTGTTCCGGTCACACGCATGAAGCTGTGAGTTGGTGTCAAACTGTCTGGGGGTAGATACTGCACTACTGCACTCCAAGTAGTGCAAAGTTGAAACCTGAGACCTTCTCTGAGGAACTCATTCTACTTTGAACATCTCAGATGAGCATTGAAACGTCTTCAAGAAAGAAGAAAAGCCTTCCAGTTGTCATTAGAAACACTTCTGATGTGTTCAGGAGGGGATTTTGTGTTCAGATGTCTCAACAGACTGCCCTCACCTTAGGACGGATGTTCTCCAGCTCTCCATTTTGAAGCCTCCACAGAACATTACAGGTGTTGTCTCCACCAATGCCAAAGTTGAGGGCGTGAAGAGGAGAGAAACACTCCCTCCAGACCTGTAAAGAGAAATCAAACCCCTGTGTTTTCCATGAACCTTCTTCATTACAGATAAAAGGTGAAAACATTTCCACATTTCTGTCAGTGATGTCTTCTAACTTCTTATGAAACTCACAGAAACGTTTTAGCAAAAACTATATAAGAAATCTCAGCTTCACAGCAATG
>JAVCKU010000031.1:11882099-11895926 GCA_032273985.1 Hypsolebias coamazonicus | reverse complement strand
AGACTTAAATTTTTTAGATTCTTCTATCTTTATTATTGAGCATGCATCAGGATAGCTTAAAAGTATAGTTTCCTCAAATGATTGGGGTGGCCGAAGATGAATTTATGGTGGCCACGGTCACCACTGGCCACCCTCTGGCTCCACCACTGCTCCTGTAGTTAAAATGCCTCCCTCCACTCGCCAGGATCTGTCACTCTGCACTGTCTGGAACAAGCAATAACAAAAACTGCAAACCCACCTCCATTCTTGTCCCCAGTAACTCCTACACACTTGAATACATAGCACCAAAAACGTTAAGGTTTGTTTACATCCCCAGTTCAGTTCTAGTCCAGAAAAAAAAAAAACATTTAGAAAACTACAAAGCATTAAGTGTTCAAATCCCTCAGCGACGGGGGACGTCAATGTACCGCTCCTCCATATCAGAACACATTCATGTCTTGACTCTTGGCTTTCTCTTTATAGGTGAGTTCTGCAATCTACCGCTCTACATGAAGACAGATCCATTCTTCCGTAAGCAAGGGGACCTTCATGACCCCTGCCCAGCTGTGCCACCGCGGGAAGCCTCAATCCGCAGCCTGACGCAGCGGCCGTATCACACGCAGGGCCGTCACAAGACTCTCGACCCCACCAAGCAGCAGGCCCTGACGCTGGGCCATTCTGGGCTGGGCAGCCTGGGTGCGAGCTCGGGTACCGCCACCCTGCCCCAGAGGACTCTCACCATGCCCAGCTCTAACAATGCAGCAACAGCTTCCACGTCCAGCACGAGCAGCAACCCCACCAGCAGCAACAAGGTGGGGGGCTCCAGAGACTCGCTGCTAGAGAGCAGCTCCTCTGCTCTTGGAAGACTGCAGAAACAGAGCGTGGGGGCCTACTCCAAGTCATACACACTGGTGTAGCCGAGCCCCGCCTGCACAGACTCGCTTCGCTGTCCCGCTCCTCAGCCAGCACCACGCTCTGGTACTCACATACAGCTGGGCCAGAATGGCCATGCAGCCATGTTTCTTTAAACCAAACTTACAGTGGACTGCCCAGCTTCTTGTCGTATTCTCTTCAGCAAGAGGGATCCACTCACCCCCACCCTCCCTACCCCACAGAGACCCAGCTAACTCTACTTTTCACGTTCACACAAACGAACTACTAACTTCAACTAACAGTTCCAGCCGGCTGGTGCTCAGCTCCACTCAATTCCTGCAGGAGACACAGCAGAATTATTTAAAAAAAAAAGAATGTGATTTCTGTGTTTAGAAATATTGGCTGCAACCGAAGAGCTTCTGAAGCTCTGTGCTCACGACGATAAAGACTATAAGAGAAGCTGTGTGGCCATCTCATTTCTCATAAACACATATACACCTACAATGAATGCCCTCCATAGTTGTTGTTTATTTTGCCAGTTTGCAAGACTTCCAGTTGAGTTCCTCGTTTCTCTCACCCTCTTTGTGTCTCTTGAAGTCCCAACTCTTTATTGGCGGATGTAATTTCCAAAGTAATGATTCAGGTTCACTTCCACGGTCGGTGAATTTCCACATAGACACTGTCCACTCATCTCTGCGCAGCTAAACTCTTTCAATTAAACCATTGCAACCCCAACGAACCAGCTGTAACTTCTCACATCGCCATTAGAGAATATTTGGTATTATAAAGAATTTTACATATATATTTCTATGTAGGTATATTATTGACATTTAAGTAAAAAAAAATATGAGAAAGTATAAACTGTACGTGCTACGACAACATGGTGGTGTGTACAGCAGTTTAATATTATGGTCAGATCTTAATAACGAGACAATCGCTCAATCGTAAAATTTTAAAAAAGGAGAAATTTAAAAGAGGCTGAACTTAAGAAAACTAAATGTTTAATATATATGTGAGATATTCTGTATATTACTGTAAATTGTCCAGCTTGGAGAGGAGGGGCTGGATTAGAGGATTACGCCATCCCTGGGCTGTGACGTCTTCTTGGTTGTGTGTTCGATGGGAACAATCAGAACACGAGGCCTTCGAAGGGACTAACCTAGATCGAATCTTCTCGACTGTAACTTTTCTTTTTGCCAACCCTGCAGATAAAAGAATCAGTTCAGATCTATTAAAATTAGATTCTATGTAAAGGTTATCAACAATAACTATCTTACCTGTTGTAGATAACTCTTTGAACAACTTAAGTTTGGAGAAATGGATTGATGAACTGAAGGTCCCCACATACTCGGGCGTACTTCACTCTGCGGAGCTCCACACATACTCGAGGCGGATGTCCGCCAGCTATGTCCGCGCAAAGATAAAGTTTTACGACCGCGTATGCGTACTCGTGTCACACAATAAACTGCCCAGTGATGGTGTTCACGTCGAACTGTTCTGTATGCGACACCAACCGCTCTGTTCCGAGCAACCAGTCACAAGGATGCACACGTGACAGGTGTGCAGTGGCTGCCCTGGTGGTACAGCGCCCAACAAGCTCATCGACCTTGCTAGAATCCATTCGAAAATATTCTAAATGTTTGTCGATGTCCATCGTCTTCATGTCCTTCTTTATCCCTGCTCTGGTTCATGTACCACCTTCTTTTCTTTTTCTCTTTTTTTTTTTTTTTTTAAACCAATGAGCAAGTGATCTCTCCCTCCTCGTCCGTTGACGCCATGACTGAAACTGTGAGAAATGAAGGAATTTGACACGAGAAAATTAAAATCTATACGCGCGAGTATGAAGTCTCAACTGTCTGCGGACAGTACGTGCGGCTCTCGGAGTACGTACAGTACGTCCCGAGTATGTGGGGGCCTGAACTGTTCAATGCGGGGATGCAACACAAATGGATTGCTGCTGTTTTAAAACAACAATCTCAAATGTTTTATGGTGTTTTATTTTATTTTATTTTTTAAATAAAAAGCTATTTTATGAACATTTTCACCCACGTCAGTTGTGTTGCGTTCCATGTATCTAAGAAGTCAGAACTGGATATAGGGATGCCATCGGACCTGACTTCACTGTGTTCAGTCGCACCTTGAAAAAGCCGTAGGATCTCCTCATTGTCGTGTTAACCATGCTAACTAGCATTAGCAGTGCAAGTCAATAATAGTGGGTTTCTGTGCGTTAAAACATTGTAGCAACATGTTCACTCATAGACGTTAGTCATTATTGTGTGTTTGACTTGATTACTACAATACAAACCAACAGAAATGGTAATAAACGTTTGTTGCTACAACTGGTTTTGAGCAGGGCCGCCATATTAGATTTTGAGGTCACGCCTGGTCATGAAGTTCCAACTTTTTGAGTAGAAATTCTGATTTTCAGAGTTGTTCAAGTTGATTTTTGCTGACTTAGAGCTCAAAATATGCAATAGTGTTAGTAGAACATGGCTTTTTTCCTGCAGGAAGTGCTCCTGGTGACACAGGAAATGCTACAGCTAGTTGCTGACGTTTGCTCTACCTGTACAATTCCATGTAATTACGTAATGGTGGTAGTATCAAAGTTAATTATTTAAACTGCTAAGAAGTTTTGAGTTATTGTTGTGATTTTAAGGCAGCAACAATACACTTAAGTCTTTGCCTGGCTCTAACTAGCCATTAGCTTGTACTCTAGTCAAAAAATTAAACTAAACTATAGCTATCTACAACAGATAAGATATTAATTGTTCACTTTTTCTTGGAACAAAATATGAACTATTGTTTTAAGCACAATACCAAAACATGTGAGACAAATCAGTGTCTCATTAGATCTTTAAAATGTGTTTCCTGTCCCAGACTTCGACCTTCTACAGCGTGAAGGCCTCGGCTTTTGACCATCACAGATGTGGTTTCCGTCAGCTGTGACACTCAGCCAATCAGTAGCTGAACAAATGCCAAGTCACGGTGTGAGCGAAGTGAAATCCTTTCAGTCGAGATGATTTATGTCAGGGAGTTCAGTTTAGACATTTCTACGACGTTCACAGAATTGATATCTTTGATGTTGTCCTGTCTGAAGTACTGTAAAAAAAAAAAAATCCTTTTTATTCCCACTCTTTTTTTTTTTTTTTTTTTTTTGGGGGGCGCTGTTGTACGAGAACCTATTG
Organism: Hypsolebias coamazonicus; assembly: GCA_032273985.1. Classification (NCBI taxonomy): domain Eukaryota; kingdom Metazoa; phylum Chordata; class Actinopteri; order Cyprinodontiformes; family Rivulidae; genus Hypsolebias; species Hypsolebias coamazonicus. The sequence continues at coordinate 11,891,889 of JAVCKU010000031.1, read as the reverse complement.
AAATGCCTTTTTTTTTTAAAGCATTTCTATTATAGTGTTTTGTGGTTTTAGTTCATTTATTCTGTTTGTTTGTTTAGGCGAGGGGGAATCTGTTGATTTGTAATGTTCACATTATGTTTGGGACTTTGTCCAAATTCTGGTTTCAGGGGTTTAAGAGCGCAAGTCTTTTTGACGTGTGGTTCAGCCAAGTAAAATCAGGGACTCGCAGCTCTTTTGGTCATAAAAACTACTAATGTACTGTGTATATACTGGACTGAAGTCAGTCTGTAAACCTGAATCATTTAGGCTTTTGTCATTTTCCCCACTGATTGAGGTACAAATTCACCACCGTTACCATGCTCCATCATCTTTGTCAGTGTTGTTTTTAAATTGTACATACAACAGATTTTGTATGAAGAGCTATTTTCTTCAGAATAAATCAGGGGACACATCAAGCATTAAATGTCCCACTTTCAAATCTGAAATAGTATCAAAAGTAAGATGTTTTATTTCTGAAATAGGGAAAAAAAACAAGCATTTGTTCTTTGTCCCTTTGTTTTTGATACCAATTTGTTGGATTTTTATTTTCTTTTTTTTTAAGAAAAAGTCATTTGATGTTGTCATTTGCCCTCAATACTTTTTTATTACTATTATTTTGTATTTTGTTCATCCACAGAAAAGTCATTGCATGCTTGCTAAAAGGGAAAAATTGATGGGGGGAAAAATGTGCGAAAATCAAAACTTAAAAAAAAAATGTTGAGGGTATCCCGAACATTTCTTTGAGTTGCTTGTTACAGCAATTGCTTGTGTTCAAAGGTACATTTTCTATGAAAAGAAAGCAAAAACTAAAAAGATCATTCTAACACCTTGTGCAATAAAGCTATCTTTCATACGTCACGGCTTCTGTCATTTTCCACAGATTTATTTTGGTCTCAACTAAACTTTTCTACAGAGTGAGCCGAAACCAACCTGTTTAATATTTATGAACGGGTCAGATAAGACTGAAGAGGAAAAATCCCTAAAATATTGTGTCTGAATAATTAAATTTAGTTTCAATTCACTTTATTTATATAGCACCAAGTCCCAACAGAAGTCCTTTCAGGGCACTGAACAGAAATATTCACATACATAAAAAAAAAAAAAAAGTAAAAATTATCTATCTAATGAAGGCAGCAGATTATGTGAAATCTTCACTTCATTACCGTCTCCCATCCTGAACAAGCACAAAGAACAGTGGAACAATAAAACTCCCTTTTAACAGAAAGAAACCTCCAACAGAATGAGACTCAGGACGAGCGGCCATCTGCTTCATCCAGCTGAGGTTGGAGAGGAACAGGAAGGAGAAACGAACACGGAACACCAGGTCCAGGTGTACTTTCTATTGGAGAGAAGACAAAAACACATGTTAAGGATAGAAATAATTACAAATAAAAACAGGTAGAGTAAGTAAATACAGCAGCAGAATGAGGAAATGAGGTCTAAGCCTATAGCAGTATAACTAAGGGATATCTCAGGAAGCCCAAGCCAACCCTAACTATGGGATTTATCAAAAAGGAAAGACTTAAGCCCAGTCTTAAAAGTACTTTAATTTCTGGATTATTGAGCACAACTGAAAATAAACTGCACCCAAAAAAAAAATATTAAAAATGTTTATAGGCCACACTTTATAAGCCAAGGTGTCCATGTTGTAGCATGAGCTATTTACACATAAAGAGTTGTAAAACTTTTAATAAATACTGTAGCATGGCAGCACACAGCTACTGGGAGAGATGTGCAGCTCTTTAGCTCACTGTTCACCACACACAGACAGGGGTGAACCCCACAGGTCTTCCTCTGAATGGCCCAACACAAACTAACACCTAATGAACACATAAACTAGCCTAACAAGAACACACTAATCACTAAAAGATCAATGCTAAACAACTAACCAAAATGATTAACAATGAACATAAGCTCATAGTCCCACCTTGAGGCCATGATGTGACTGACAGTCAGCCACAGCAGAATGCTACAATACATACTGGTCACATACTGGTCACACACAAATACACACGGTACATGTTTTCTTCTGAACAGTGTTTGTAATACAGGGGAACAACGTTTCCACCACTCCGCAGTCGACCATTGAAACCAAGTTTCATTTATCAGGCTCCTCTCTGGTGGAACCAACTTCCAGTTTCTGTGTGTGGGACTGACACATGGACATTTCTGGACTATAAGCCGCAACATTTTTCAGACGCTTTGAACACCGCGGCTCATGCAATGCTGTGGCTGATTTATGGATTATTATTTATGTACTTTTGGATGGGCTAACAAGCTTCATGCTGCCAAAGCATTTAGCCTCATCACACCCGGGTGCTCACATAGCTGTACAATACTTGGGGTGGGGGGGACTCAGTGAGACTACCTGTATAAATAAAGGTGGAGAAAAACATCTGACCATTGAAATTAGTGAACAAGTCACTGTGGACTACTGATCTTCCTCCCATTCTACTTTTGGAAACTCTAGAAACCACAAGTAAACCTGCAGTCTGAGAGTGAAGTGCTCTGTTGGGAAAATATGGAACAATAAGATCTGTAATACTAGGTGGAGCTAGGTTGTTGAGAGCTTTGTAGGTTAGAAGTAAGATTTTGAATCGAAATGTCACCAGCACAGTGTTTGGGTTCACCCAAAAGTGGGCGTGGCCTTTTAATGGGAAACACACATGTGTGCTGCCTCATGGTAACAGAAAATGTCACAGCATTCCCAAACTGGACCTGTTGTGTAAAAACAAAGCCAAACGGGAGCAGGGAAGTTCCTCTCAGTGTGATCACGTGACAGCTTGCTGCCCTGTTTTATGTGTTTTGATGTTAATGTACAGCAGCAGCCGTCACGACTCAGTCGCTTTGTGTGCAAACATCTTTAGACTTTGGACATAGGAGTGGTCGAGGTCTCCTCCCTCACTCTCAATTTGATTGTGATAAAATAAATGTTGGTTACACAAAAATCTGTCACCTTCAGTGAAACACAAACTCTCTTTCAACAAGTTGAGATTTGTGAAAACAGATGATACTACACTGTGTGGGTGTTGATTCTCCACAAAAAGCGTCAAAACAAGGAAACCCACACTCTCAGGTGTCTCAGGTGTTGTTACTGCTCAAGCCCTCATAGTTTCAGGTTCTTTTATTGTGACTGGAAGGTGGTGGTGGTGGTGGTGGTGGGGGAGTGGGGGTGGTGGTTGCAACTCCTTCATTAAGTAAACAAGTTTTATTTTGTAGGGCACAAATAATAGATTGACGAGATCCAGAAAGAAATCTATCACGTGACATTTGTGTCTCTGAAATTAGTTAATCACCATTCATCAGCTTTATGGATATGATGAATGTGTTGACAGCATGTGAGTAAAAACAAACCTTCTGTAAACAGTACAACCACCAGAAGAAGCCCAAACCGTGACAGACAGACAACTTTTCTGATCCCGGACCCCGAGACTGACACTTCTCCACACAAGCATTTTACAAGCAGCATGTGCTCAAATACAGACACGAGAATTGTTGCTGCAGCTCCAGAGACGGCTCCCCTTGATGTCGGCAGGACCACAGGTCCAGTGGGTCTGGACACTGTATAAAGGGGTCCTATCGCTGGGGCTGACCTCAGGAGAGCAGCTAATAATTAGGAGGGCAGAGAGTAGAAAAGAAAAAAGTTTCACTAAACCTCTTAGAGAGCTAATTGAATTGTGCTTCAAAGAGGCACATTCTTCACACGATGGGGGCTGATGTCAGAGGGCACACTGACCTGGCAGCACTCTGAGGAAACCTCCCTGAGCCAGCCAGGATGGGGGAGCTAGATCTGACTGCAGACTTCTGAGGACTCATGCCTCATCCACACTGGACCTGCTTTTGTGACCACATCAAAGAACTTGTGTCCACACAGGAACAACATCCACATGGAAACAGTGTTTAAGGAGCCCCTGGTGTTTTCAGAACTGGGAACCAGAGTGACAGCCATACCACCGACAACAATCCTGACATATTACAGTGTCTATAAAAACGATTATCTCCTTGAATGTTTATGTTTTTATCGCTGTCATAAATTAATCACCTACTTTAAGTTATCTATCTAGCAGACTGCATCAACTCTACATTTTGTCCAAACTCCCATCCTGAGCAGCACATTTGAGAAAGTAAAAAGGAAAGATTCCCTCCTAACATTAGAAAAAACAACACAACCAGAACCAGGATTAGGATGAGCAGCCATCTGCCTAGACAGGCTGGGATTAGAAAAGACAAAAAGACAAACACAGAATAGTAAATCCAGCTGCAGTTTCTATGGTCCAGGTGTAATTTCTATGGTCTAGATGTAGTTTAATTTGTTCAGGTGAAGCTGATATGGTCCAGCTGTAGCTTATATGGCCCAACTACTTTGTATGATTTCTATGGTCCAGGTGTAGTTACTTTAATCCAGGAGTAGTTTATATAATCCAGCTGTAGTCTCTATTGTCCAGGTGTAGTTTCTATGGTCCAGATGTAGTTTAGTTTATTCAGGTGAAGCTGACATGGTCCAGCTGTAGCTTCTATGGCCCAACTATGATTTCTATGGTCCAGGTGTAGTTACTATAATCCAGGAGTAGTTTATATAATCCAGGTGCAGTTTCTATGGTCCAGATTTAGTTTATTTTGTTGAGCTGTGGTTTCTATGGACAAGGTGCAGTTTCTAAGGTCCAGCTGTAGGTTATTTTTCCGGGTTTAGTTCCTAATGTCCAGCTGCAGTTTTGTTTTTTCAGGTGTAATTTATTTTGACATAAAAAATATGTTATTAATATAAGTAATTACAAATACAAACCAGGTTGACTGAAGTTAGTAAAGACAACAGCAGGGTGAGGAAATGTGGTCAGTTTGTCCTCCAGCAGTCTAATCCTATAGCAGAATACTGTAACTAAGGGACAGCTCAGGAAACCCAAATTCAACCTAGGATTTATCAAAAAGGAAAGACTTAAGTCTAATCTTAAAAGTAGACATGGTTTCAGACTCACAGACAGAAAGTGGAATTTAGTTTCCTAAGAGAGGAGCCTGATAACTGAAATCTCTGCCTCCCATTCTGCTTTTGGAAACTTTAGGAACCACAAAAAAACCTGCAGTTTGTGAGTGAAGTACTCTGTTAAGAAAATATGTCAAAGTCCAAGTTTCTTTATTTGCTGTTTGCACCACTTGTGGTACATGTGGTGGAACGAAATAGTGTACATAGTGTCCCAGTTACATCCAACAAAAGTAAAAATATAAAGAAAAACAGTCATAGATCTAAGAAATATGTTTAAATAGTTAAGGGGCAGATATAATAAGATTTCTTCTTCTTTCTGCTCCTTTCATTTTATCCTACTTGTATTCTTGTATCTGATGAAACTGTTTTGTATTGTTCTTTTTAAAATGAATAAATAAACAAAATCAAATCAAATTTCTGCAGGTTTAAATATTATTTTTGACTTTCTTGCCTTCATGATGTAGTTTAGGATGTAAAAAGTTATTTTTATGCCGTTAGTTTCTCAACTGCAGAAAAGATTACGAAGCACTCGAGTCAAAACTAAAATGTCCAGTTCATTCTGCAACAGGAAACAATTACAGCCCTCTGGAAACTGATCAGTTTAACCCACACATTTTATTACAGTTTTGTATATAATGCCAAAAAAGTAACTTCCCAATAAACATACATTATAATTATCACATACCGGTATATATTTGATTATTAATGTTTTTTCCTTAAAACATTGCAATCAACCTGAATCAGATAAATTTACAGAACAAAAAAAAAAACTCAAGTTGAAGATTTAATAAAATTTATGTTCACATATTTTTCTAAGGTTGTCTTTAGATGTTCATAAATTAAATAATGTCGTTCTTTCCAGTCTGTCGCTCTGTTTGTGTCTTATTTTCAGGCAATCTTTGATGTGAGCAGTGTAGAGCAACTGAACATTTATATCCTTGAACCCAGGTAGTTTGATGTGAGCACCACCCATCATCACTAAGCTCCACCTTTTGGATCCAGGTTGATCAAAGGATAATTTTTTCAAGTCTTTAGATCTGGATCACAAGATTCTGCTCACAAAAATCAATGATTTATATTTTAAAAATGTGATTACCGGTACATAAACGAACAGAAGACTGTGATGCTTCTGTCTGAATCCAGATCTTCCTCTTGTAAAGTCTACAAAGAGTTCCTGAATTATTCTGCTGGTCTAACCTAAAAAGGCAGACTTCATTCTGTTCTCAGTGAATGAATTTCTCTGCTTTAAGTTTCACTTTCTGCAGCCTTGAATCTTTTGAGCCAAAAATGTCACCAGAAACGTCTTCATTTAGACCAAACTGATTTTACATTTTGTTGAAACACAAAAAAACAAAAGAAAAGTAACATGTGGAGGTTAAACTTCAACATTTCTATAACGGTGTAAAAAAAAAAAAAACACAAATGGAAGAACATTTAAAGTCATATTCTTTATTTTATAACTAGATTCTAGGTGTAGGATTTGTCCTCCAGGGCTAAAAAATGCTGCCGTAAACTCCAGCAACTTTCAAAAATGATCACTATTACATCCATGAGGCTGACTGAAGCTGTTAAACAGATTCACTGTTAATGCCAAAGTATAATTGGAAAAAAAAAAAGTCTTATGCAGTTTGTGGGTAAACGATGTGTTGAACTCAACTCATTTATCCAAAAACACAAAAATATTTAAAACCTTCAGATTCTTCAAACAACTTAAAACACAAAAGCTGGTTAGACTTATTGGCACAGCTGAAATTTACCATCAAAACCTTTAAATATCTCCAAAAGTGAATATATGAGTAAACAACAATTAAAATGTGAGAATTTTGCTGGTTTTTTTTTTTTAACAGCTGGTTTTCTGTCTCAGGAGTTGAATCAGAGACATTTAAAGCTAAATGTGTTCTTTATATAAAAAAATCATCTGAGATGAGGCATTCGAGTCCTTTTATAGTTTAAAAATTTTTTTTGCTGCTTTTGTTTTAGTTGTACATGTATATGTTTTTAGTTTATACAAAACAGACTTGTTTGCATTTCTGAAGGTATTTTGTGTGTTTCGTGTTCAAATGGGCCAATAATTCTGACCAGGACTGAAAACTGTTCCCGAGACCAGCCTGTCCTGATCTACTGCTGAGATCAATCCGGAGGCATGACTGAGCTGCCCAGAGGGTCCTGCTCCACAGGAATGGACTTCTCACCAGCTGCCCGATCTTCCTCATCGTTGTCAGAGCCCCAGCCTGTGATGACACTCATCGATATTTCCCCTAAATGACACAAAACACACAAAAAACTTGTTTATTTGCCAAAAAACTGCACAGAACAGTGCTATACCAAACACATGATGTTCGTCCTGGTATCCCAAAAATATCTAAAGTTGATTTAAATGAGACTAACAGATTTTTAGGTTGTTTAGGTATAAAAGGCAAGTCAGACACTCACTGGTTTCGTTTTCTGTGGGAATTTCTGTCCCGTAATGAAAATTATTCTCCTTTTCTGCTGATTTCTTAAAGTTCTCCAGCTAAACAAAACAAATAACAATAATGTACAATGCTAATACAAAATCAACAAGGTGTGCATGTAAACATTTATAAATCAGGAACTGGACATGCTCACCTCTGTGCATATGGAGTCTGATAGTCTGCTGCTGAGAAGACATTTGCTGCCAAACTTACAGAAACTGCACAAAAGCAGAAATATTTATTCTCTGAAAAAAAACGTAATTAAGAGAAGCAAGAGCAGCGTTACCTTGAACTTTGTGATATTGCTGGCTCACAATTAATTGAGGTCTCTTGGCTCTTCAAAAGAAAAAAAAACAAAAACATTTTTACACAGAAAAGGAAACTAACAGATAAATGACAACAAGAGACAAAAGAAAGCTCTCACCTTTGCAGCGTTGCAATTTGTTTTGGACTCACAAGTAGTTTTAGTTTCTTTGCTATTAGCTTCTTTTTGGCGCCTTATCCGTACAAAATCAAATGTGCTTATGCCTTTATAAACTGTAAAATAAAAACAAAAAAACATGAAGAAATCACAAGAAGTCCAGAGAGGAGGTGTAAGAAGCAGTCACTCACAGAGGTAAAGGTGAAAGGCCAGCAGATGACAGAGCAGCAGCAGGCAGACGGCGCTCAGGATGACGGTTATGAACGTTAATATGAGGAAACCGGCTGCGGTTGTCCTCACAGGTGCCAGCGGTAAAAACACCAGCCACGTTGTATTCCCCAGCATTGCTTTGCAAAGAAATACAATTAAAGGATATCAATATAATGTTCCATTTGCTCAAATGTTGGGAACTCACCGTTAAACTGCGGCGCTGTTCGCAGGCTGTGTGGATTCAAGTAATGCTGGATGAACGTGAACAGGATGACAAGGATGAGAACAAACATGCTGACGGTCGCAGAGACAAGTGCCCCGAAGAAGAACCTGAAGGGAACACAAATCTTGTTCTGTACGTGGCATGCTGGGTTTTTATTTATCAATAAAAATAAAATAAAAATCAGATGAAGGGAAACTGGCTCATCCCAAACAGTATCTCACCAGTAGTTTCTCCGACCCACACAGGTGTTCAGCCATTTGCAGTGATGGTCGAAGCCTTCCACGCATTTGTTGCACGTGCCGCAGTGTTTCACTTTGGGCCCACTGCAGAACAAACGTGACGCCTTTAACTTTAACGCACTGCTGTTGTCAAAACATTACATTTTAAAAGAGGCTCAATGGGATTAACCTGCCTAAATAAAGGTTGAATGAATGAAAAAAATACACACCCTAGATTGTGGGGTCGATTACTTTCCGTAAACTAATTTGCTGGAGATTAATTTGTTTTTCTATAACCTGATTTAGTTCAGGGCTATGGGCCACAGTTTCTGAAAGCCAGCAGCTCAGACATATAGCAATTAAAATCATAACGTAAATAAACCAAGTATTACAGCGATCTGTTACGTTTAAATTTGTTTGTTTTATTGTATTGAATCATAAGTGCAATAAACAGAACCCAAACCCAGAACCCCACCACCAACACCAATTTTTTTATGAACTCATTGGTGGGCCGGACTAAAGTCACGCGCAGGCCAGAAGTGGCCCGCAGACCGCCAGTTGAATAGCCCTGATTTAGTGTCTTTGCCTCAGGTGGAGGAGTTCTAACTAGTGATGGTAGGATAATGCGGTAGATGGCCTGGTGGCCTCGTCCTCAGTAATGAGGGCGTTGCTTCAGCTGGTCGTGGTGAAGAAAGCTGACTCAAAAGGCAAAACCTTTGATTTAATAGTCTGTCTACATTCAAACAACCAGCTGTGGTCATGAGGTTTAGATCATGATTGAAAGAACTCAGATACAAGCTTCTTTCATAGGGTGGCTGGGCTCAGCCTTAGACAGAGGGTGCGGAGGTCCATCATTCGGGGGGGAGCTCAGAGTAGAGCCGCTGCTCCTCAGCATCAAAAGGGGTCGGCCAGTTAAGGTAAAATGGTAAATGGACTGTACTTATAGCACCTTTCTATCTTATCAAGATACTCAAAGCACTTTACACCAATCTGTGCCCCCATTTACCCATTTATACAGCACTCTACTTGATCTAGACAAAGAATGATCAGAGCTTTATCACATTCATACACCGATGCGACACACATTGGAGGCATTGAGAGGTTCAGTGTCTTGTCCAGGGACACTTCAACATATGACTGCTGGTGGAATCAATGTGGCTGTAGCATTTGATTTGGATGGCTCCTGGATGTCTGATTTTCCATGTACTGTATGTCCTACTGGATGGAGACTGAAAAGACCAGACCTGGGAACAACTTGGGGTCCCCTGG
>JAVCKU010000031.1:11853065-11863132 GCA_032273985.1 Hypsolebias coamazonicus | reverse complement strand
TCGGTACTGGGGCTTGAACCGGCAATCTTCCGATCACAAGCTCACCTTCTTAACCTCTGCGCCACCACTCCCACACATGAAGAAGTGTAAGAGTAAAATCAAAAAGGTCAAAAGTATGAAATGTGCAGATGTAGGAAATTTCAAAGTAAAATTCTAAGTGATGTGAAAAAAGACATTTGAAAGTCTGGTTGCAGGTTTTTCTTCATTGTGTGGTTGTGTTGTGTAACCCAGTGTCAAACCCAGTTGGTTTGATGGGAATTGAGCGTGCCCTTCAGGAGGCTGACAAAAAAAAAATTGTGAAGTGAGGTGGTTCTCGTAGATAACAGCCTCAGTTTAATGGGTGGGGTGGGGGGGTGTTTCTAGAGGTTTATTTCTGGGTGGCAGGGGTCGACAGGTCTCCTCCTGGCCCACCTCAGTGTGCAGGGGGTGTGTAGATTCTGGATTTCTAGAGAATTTGTTTTTCTAACTTCACTTTTAGCCACTGTTGTGCTGATTTCAACTTTTAGCTACAGTTTAGCAAGTTTGCTTTTAGCTACTGTTGGAGTCATTTTTCATTTAGCTTCTGCTTTGCACCTATTAGCTTCTGCTTTACTCTTTTAGCCTCTTTTCTGCCTCTTTTACCTTCTGTCCTCTGTTTAACTCATGTTTTGCTTACCATATTTTTCACCCTATAAGTCATGTTTTGTTGCATAATTTACATGCCCTGCAACTTATAGGTTGAAGCCACATATTTATGGATTTTTCTCATATTTATAAATCTTTTTTTGGCTGCAATATGACGGTTTTCATTAATTCTGATTGAAAATATTGAACATTACCATTTTCAGTCACTAAATGGCACTTGAGTTGTGTCATGTAATTGGGAAAAGTGGCTATTAATGACACAATCAGCTTGCCATAGCCTGCCACCTTCATCCAGCTCTGGGCTCATGCCTGGAGCAACCGTCAAATCAGCTTCATTTCACTGCGCCGCCCCGGCAAAATGCAGCTAATTTGACCATTGAAGTGCATTTATTAAGTAAATGTTCAACTGAGCACACCTTTCCTTCTGCTTCTTTCGTTCTTCTTTAAATTCTGTTTTGCTCAATTTTTTTTCCCCTTTTACCATCTGTCCTTCTCTGTTTAGCTCATGTTTTGCTTATATGAGTCTCTGTCATGCTATTTTTAGCCTGTTGTCTGCTCAGTTTGCTTCTGTTCTTCTGAGGTTCTTCTTCTGAAGCTTCTGAAGTGCTCTTTTCAGTTTCTATTTTGTTTCCTTTTGCTTCTTTTGTTCTTTGGTTTTGCTCAATTTTTCTTCCATTTTGCCCTTTTTACCTTTTGTTCTTGTTTTAAGTTTAAAACTGCTGTTTCAGCTTTTTCATCAAATTTCAGCTGTGTCATTCAACACTCAGCATTATATCTCTATTTATATTTATTTTTCATTATTTGAACTCCTTTTGACCATAATACTGTCCTTACAGAAAGTCATATTTGTCACTTAATTATTATTATTTATTTACTTATTTGTCACATGCTGCTGTTGTTTGGCGTATTGTTACTACTACTTAGTATATTATTAGTTTTAGCGTATTTCTTGGCTCATATCTTAGATCTTATTACTGTTTTTCTTTTACAATATATACTTTTGTTGGATGTAACTGGGACCCTGTGTACACAATTCCGTTCCACCACAAATGCCACATATGAGAATGACAATAAAGAACCTTGACTTGACTTGACTAAAAGTTTCCTTACAGTTGCTGGTGTTTTTTTTTTTCCCTCATCTGTACATGTCATCAGTTATTATTATTATTATTATTATTATTATTATTATTATTATTTATTTATTTTCCTTTTTCTCCAGCTATGCCATCTCAGACAACACATACCGGGCCATGAAGACAGAGAGGAAGGACCAGTGTATCCTTATATCTGGTGAGAGTGGAGCAGGTAAAACTGAGGCCTCCAAGAAGATCCTCCTGTACTACGCTGTCACCTGCCCCACCAACAGCCACGTGGAGACCCTCGGTGATCGCCTCCTGCAGTCCAACCCAATCCTGGAGGTGTGAACACAACATCACCTGACTGATCTGAGCTCCGTAGGAAAGCTTAGAGCTCAACTGGATGTCATATCTTTATGTGCAGGCGTTCGGTAACGCCAAAACACTGAGGAACGACAACTCCAGTCGCTTTGGAAAGTACATGGACATCCAGTTTGACTTTAAGGTGAATATTTTACTGCCCGCCGCCGTGAAAGGTTGCTCCTCAGGCACAAAAACAAATGCTGAAGCCATAGTTTTAACCTCTTTAAGGGAGCTCCAATAGGAGGCCACATCCTGAACTACCTGCTGGAGAAATCCCGAGTCGTGCACCAGAACCACGGAGAAAGAAACTTCCACATCTTCTATCAGCTCCTCGATGGAGGCGATACCGACCTGCTCAACATGCTAAACCTGGAGAGAAACCCTCAGAACTACTGCTACCTGGTCAAGGTACTGAGGGTGGGGGGCACATTGATGGATTACTGGTTTTCCAGTGGAGGACAAACAGTTTTTATTTTTCTACAGGGTAACTGTCCCAGAGTCAGCTCCATAAGTGACAAGAATAACTGGAAAGCTGTGATGAAGGCGCTGGGTGTGATCGGCTTCAGTACAGAAGAAGTTCAGGTAAAAAGTCCCACGATTATTTCCTGTTTATAGTTTCCTCAGAATGTTTTTTTTTTTTCTTCCTGTAATTACTTCAGCATATTTTTCAGCTATATTTGTACCATTTGTGTCAAACTATTTGGCATGTTCAGGACATTACTGCTCTGACTTTAGTTTTTTCGTCTTTTTATATTTTTATACAGTTTCTTAAAAAAATAATCTTTGAAGTACTGGTAGATGTGGAAGTCATCAATTCTTTGAAAAAACAGTTCAATCTAAAATGAACTTTAGTATACTTGCTTCATTATTTTATTTTTTTGTTTGTTTGTTTTTAGCTGGTAATTTGATCATTTCAGCTGTTTGCTCCTGTTGTAATATTTTTAGCTTTTAGCAACTGTTTTACTAATTAGCTCATAGCTGCTGTTTTGCTGGTTGCAGCTTTTAGTGACTGTTCTGCTCATTTTAGCTTTTTTGGACTGTTTTGCTAATTTTAGCTTCTGTTTTGCTATTTTTAGTTTATAGCTACTGTTTTTTGCTCAGTTTAGCTTCATGCTGCTGTTCTTCTAATTTTAGTTTTTAGCTGCTGTTTTTTGCTCAGTTTAGCTTTATGCTTCTGTTCTTCTAATTTTAGTTTTTAGCTGCTGTTTTGCTAATGTTAGCTTATATCTGCTGTTTTGCTGGTTGTAGCTTTTAGCTAATGTTCAGGTTATTTTAGGCTCTTGCTACTGTTCTGCTAATTTTAGCTCATAGCTGCTGTTTAGCTAATTTTAGTATAGTGCAGCTGTTTTGCTGGTTGTCGTTTTTAGCTACTTTTCTGCTCAGTTGAGGGTTTTGCTCCTGTTCTGCTAATTTTAAACTTAGCTGTTGTTTTGCTAATGTTAGCTTATATCTGCTGTTTTGCTTGTTGTTGCTTTTAGCTACTGGTCTGCTTATTTTAGGTCTTTTTTAAAATTATTATTTTAGGTTGTTGCTCCTGTTTTGCTCATTTTAGCTCTTAGCTGCTGTTTTCCTAATTTTATTATAATGCAGCTGTTTAGCTGATTGCAATGTTTATCTACTGTTCTACTTAATTTAGTTTTAGTTTAGCTAATTATAGCTTTCATTCTGATTATTTTCAACTTAAAAAATTCCATTTAGCTGCTTTAACACGTTTCAGCAGTCATTCAGCTCTTGGGATTCTCTAGTTTTCTTAGAATTTCTGTCATTTTGCAGCCGTTTTAAAAAGTTTATCCCCAGGGTTGCTTTCAGATGTTTTTTTGTTCTCGTGTCTGACCTCAGATGTTGCTGAACATCATCGCCAGTGTTCTCCATCTGGGTAACACTCTCTTTGGGGAAGGGGAAGAAGGAGAAACTTACATCACCACTGAGACCCAGCTATCCTGCCTTACGAAGGTCAGAGCCGTCCCGCCGGTCTTACTGAAAGCTCAAATATGCACAAAATCCACAGCGCTGAGAGCACACGTGTTGTTGTTTTTCAGCTGCTGAGCGTGGATGGCTCAGCGCTGAAGGAGGCACTCACTCATAAGAAACTGACAGCTAAAGGAGACGAGGTACCTCAGACCCTGACCCCTCCCGTTTTTACCTCATTGGTGCCTTGCTGATTGATTTCCATTCATGTCTCTTTCTGTTTTTGTGGATTCCAGATGATCAGCCCACTAACTTTTGAGCAGGCGGTGTCGGCTCGGGATGCATTAGCCAAGGCTGTGTATGGTCGGACCTTTAACTGGTTGGTGGAGAAGATCAACCAGTCGCTTGCTGTAAAGGTGCAGTAAAAGGAGCTCGAACATTGATTCAGTAACAGTATGTTTTGGAGTGCCGGCTGTATTTTTGTCCCCCGTCATGAAGCAAAAAAGGGAGAATTGGAAATACCCTCCGTTCATAAATGCATATTGTGGGCATATTAACTTGAATAATAAGTGAGGTACCGACTTCTGGTGTGTGGCTACATGCAGGCACAAGAACGGTACCTTTCCAAAATTGGGTTGCCATGTAAAAACTGAAGATGGCTGCCACCATATGTAAACTTTCCAAGCTGGATAACTTGAAAAGTAAGCAACATGCTGACTTCCATTTTGGTGTGTGTCTACATCAAGGTGTAAGAAATGTCTTTATTGAAAATTGGGTTCAGTCCAGAAAAACACTCACCTCAAAAGCTACAAACATTCTCTACTGAAATCCCTCAGCGATGGGAGACATTGGTGTAGTGCTTATAAAAATAAAGTGTGCTTTGTATTTGCAGGATGAAATCTATCAGAGCAGCAAAGGCTCATCCGTCATTGGGCTTCTAGACATCTACGGGTTTGAGGTCCTGCAGCACAACAGGTAGGACTTGTATTGTTCTCCTCTTTCTCCTTCATCCTATTCTGCTCACTTCTTGTATCTCTGCCTCCAGTTTTGAGCAGTTCTGCATCAATTACTGCAACGAGAAGCTCCAGCAGCTGTTCATTGAGCTCACGCTCCGATCTGAGCAGGAGGAATACGAGACAGAGGGGATTGCGGTGAGCTTTTTATTTTTATTTATTTATTTATTTATTTATTTATTTATTTATTTATTTTAGGAATCAAAACAAATGACTTTGACATGTTTGATCATGTTTGTAACTCCATGGCAACACATATTGCTGTCCTTAAAATGTAGTGGGAGCCAGTGCAATACTTCGACAACAAGATCATTTGTGACTTGATAGAGGAGAAGCACAAAGGCATCATCGCCATTCTGGTGGGTGTAACATCTGCCAATAAACACCCATGCTTTGTTGTGATGATCTTTTTTCATCTCTTAATCTTTAAGTACTGCATGTCTTTCAGAACGAGGAGGGGCTGAGACCCGGAGAGACTTGCGACACCTCATTTTTGGAGAAATTGGAGGACACAGTGGGCGGTCATCCCCATTTTATCACGTAAGAATAAATTTGGTATGGTATGAAATGATAGTTCCTCTTCGCTCCCCATTGCAGAGCGAAGAGGGGGAATGGGAAATTCTGTCTGTCTATCCATCTGTCCGTCCATTCATTCATGTTGTGAGCATGATAACCCAAAAAATAATTGAGGTTCCAATTTCAGATTTGGTGTGAGGCTTCATTGAAGCATAAGAAAGTTTCCTTTTGAGAGTTGAGATGCTACATTCAAGATGGCCACCATAGGTATGCCATGTAAACTGACCACCCCTATTATTTGAGGATACTACAAAAATTGACTCAATGTCTCGTCTAGTGTGGATGTTTTCTGTGCCTACAAACTGTGAAACAAAGTGCCCCTCGGGGAGAGTAAAGATTCTTGAACTTAAACTTAAATAATTTCCAGACTATAATCTGCTACTTTTTTCACACACTTTGAACACAACGGCTTATTCAATGCTGCGGCTAATTTACGGATTTTTTTTTAACAGCTGTGTTACAGGCATGGTTCAGAAAAAACATTTACTGTACGCATTTGTGTGTTACCAGTACGTATTTGATTAAAAGTTTAAAAAATATTTGTGTAAATATCTCATGTCACAACATGGACCCTCAGCTTATAGACAAGTGAGACCAATGTATGTACAAATAAAAAAATAATTTAGTGGGCGTGGCTTATATTCCAGTGTGCTCAATAGTCTGGAAATTACAATATGCTTTTCTAGTTTTTACATTGCTTAAAAGTATACCGTAGTTTCCTCAAATGATTGGACTGGCTGAAGATTAATTTATGATAGCCGAGGCCACCATTGGCCACCCCCTGGCTCCACCACTGCACCTTGTGGATAAAATTGCTCCCTTCCCTTGCCATGATCTGTCACTGCCTCGGACAAGCAAAAAGAAACAACAGCAAAAACATTAAGGTTTACTTACATTCCCTGTTTAATACCAATCCAGAAAAACATTCATCTCAAAAACTACGAACTACACTAATCCAATCCCTCAGCGATGGGGGCCACTGGTGTACGGCTTGTTATTCTAACAAAGAGGGTGTTACACGTGGAGTACCCCAAGGCTCAATTCTTCTTATTCAGTTTTCATTTAGAAACATTTGTAAATCATTAGCATGTTTAGTGTGTACAGTCAGGGGAGAAATAAAGTCCACAATCTGTCAAGACCTGGTTTCCAGGTTCATTAAGAATTGATTTGGTCCTTACTAGGTTTTAAAATTATTAAAATGTACAAAACATAACACAGATTCAACCATGTCATTGTTTATAAAAATAAAATTAAAAAACCTAAATAGAAACTATAAAAATCCAAAACACTACGGGCCTGTTAACAGGTTAAAGGTTCTGGTTCATGACAGGACAATTAGAAAGAAAGACTGAACATGTATGGCACGTTTGAAAGGGTTGCCAGGAGAGAGCGCCTTCTCTCCAAAAGGAACATGGAAGCACAACTTGAATTTATATTGTTTAGTGTGAATGGACTGATGAGACCAGAGCAGAGATGTTTACCCATATGCATGCATGCACAGACTGGTAGGTCTTCAGAAAATCTGCTGAAAATGAGGGGGAGCTAGACTTGGAGGAATACACAGCCTCAGTCCTGGGCAGTGGTGGCTCCAGAGATATTTTTCTGCAGGTGCTAAGGGGTGGGGGGCTAAGCATTTTACTGAGGGTGCTGTGAAGGATCATTTGTTCTTTCAGTTCTCAAGGTCAAGGTCAAGATATCTGTACTGTCATTCACATCACATGTGGTACATGAGGTGGAACGAAACTATGTACACAGGGTCCCAGTTACATCCAACAAAAATATAAATTGTAAAGGAAAACAGTAGTAAGAGCTAAGATTAGACCTGTCACAATAAATCAATTAATCGCATGATGAATGAAAATAATCAACATAATTTTCATTTAACAGCTTTATTGTTTCTCCGTGTCTCTCGTTCTACTGAAGACACTGGATGACAAAAAGTTCAACTCTGGTGTTCTTCACTAACACCTCCCTTTCTCCTTAAAATCTGTTTTAACTCCTATTTTTGTTAAAGAGACACGCTACACAACCCCTCACTAGCCATCCTTCAGTTCAAACAGTCTTATACTGCCATCTAGTGGTCAGAAATTGTACTACACACAAAATTAACCAACATTTCTTCTTAAATTTGACATTACTATTATTGTCAAATTTCAAACAATATTATTGTTTATCGCAACAATTTCTGAGACAATTAATCACCCAGCAAAATTTGTTATCGTGACAGGCCCATCCAAGATATGAACTAAGAAATATGCTAAACTAATATACTAAGCACTAATAGTACAAAACAATGTGCCATAACACCTTACATACAGTAAATATTAACTAGCAAAACCAAATACATGGGACAAATGTATTAACATTTTTTTGTTTCTGTTCTCAGAAAACTACCATAATTGTGTAAAATTATGATGTCTTTCACTGTTGTTCAGGCATGTTTTTTCTATTGATCTGTGATTTTTCAACTCATTGAACTGACTAATATACTGTGCACTAATGCATGACTAGGTATATACTTAAGAAGAAGTAAAATGAAAAAAAATCTTTGAGCTTCACCTGTCTTCAGTGGGTCACCACAGCGAGCAAACTTGCATGAAAGACTTGTCAATTTTTTTACACCGGAAGCCCGGAAGCCCTTCCTGACGCAACCTGGGCTCGAACCCACAACCTCAGGATTACAAGACCACGGTAATGACCACCAAGCTATGGCAGCAACAATAAACAGTAAGAATTATAGATTAATAAAATTCCCACCACTGACAACAACCGTTCTTATCTTGTTACAGCACAAAATTCAACAGTGTAGCTTGTGCATTTGTTATTTGGACACACATACATGTTTTCTAAAGTTTTAGCATACTTTCTCCAACAGCATCAAGACAGCAGCCATGCCAACACAGGAGTGATGAAAGTTCAAAGGAGTAAAAATAGTCATTTAGTTTTTATTCAACTAGAATTTATTTTATGTTAAACCCAAGCTTAAGGGCAAAACAAGTTGCTTGGCTCATGCTGCTACTGTGAAGCAGAACATAAAATTTTATACATACAGCTATTCATAAAATCAAATTGGAATCATGACAGAGTGTTAAAGAAAGCACTCCTTTCTTCCCTCATATTGGTTTGTATGATAAATTGTTTTTTTTAGTTTGGAAATATTAACATCCTTTCAGTTATTTTTGAGAACAGCTGTCCTTTGTACAGCTGTCAAACAGGCTGCAGCTCTACCAGAAACAAGATTCTCCAGGATTACCAGTAAATGTCTGGCGTTCTCATCCCATAATGGGCCTGACAAACTCCTGACTGCATGAGCCAGCTGCATCAACTTGTAATAATGAAGTGTTTGTTTAACCCCTGCAAACACTGCAGTTAAACAGAACTGATAGGGCATTTACAATAATACTTGTTCTCATATTTAAAATGTAATACTTGTAGTAATAATAAATTAATTAATTAATTAAAAAAGCTTTCAAAGAATGCATAATGTCATGGGCATTTTTGCTTGACTGTTAAAATATATTCAGTGTTTCCCCTAACATTAGCCAAGGAGGGCGCCCCGCCCTGTCAACAGAACCGAACGCCCCGCCTACTAAATCCCCCACCCACCCATGCAGCTACACCACTTCTGGATGGGGGACAGAGGTTGTAGAAGCCACTTTGCCATTGAAGTGCGACTCAACTCGGTTCTGGTATCATCGGTTCTTCTCAGGTGTAGGTGATTTGCCACTGTGACCCGTTTCCCCACTCTGGGGGCGGGATTGTCAATTCAAAGAGGGTGGTATTGTAACAGGTCATTGTGTTTGAGACCCACCTGTTCTGGTCCTTAATCGCCCCATAATCAGACTTCAGTTTCTTTAGCTTATTCTGACAGCTTATGAATCCAGGTGTAGCCATGCTGAGCCATCATCTCTATTATCTCTGTAAATGTGCTGTTTTCTTGTGGGGCCATCCAGTTCATGCTTAATCGTAACATCGGCCAATAAAGTTCAAAAAGTGTGTACTTCATCATAGGTCCACAGCTCTGTTTTTGGAGCTTGCATACCAGAAACTAGCAAAAACAAGACACACTGAAGTTGATCAGAGAGGAAATGGAGGTTCAGATGTAATTTGCAGTTTTGCTGGCCGGGTCATCCAGTGACTTTCAGTAGATCCACTGGCCAGTCAGTGACTGCTGTCTGCTTACATCAAAATCATCACCTCAGAGCAGTTCTCTTGGAACCATGAATAAGGTGGTCCCACTAACTGGGCTGAGTGGGGCAGGGTACTGACAGTGGGCAGGCCCTTCACTGGTGCAGTGTGGTGCAGGACAGATGAGAGTAATAACAGTGGCAAAGTGCCAGTAGAGACAAACGAGACAAGCCATTTGCACTCTCACCTAGAGACAAGTTAAAGTTGGCAGTTACCTTGACATGTATGATTTTAGTCTGTGTGAGGAAACCAGAGAACACAGGAAGAACTTACAACTTACTTTTATTCAAATTTTCAAAGAGCCTGATCCTGGATTCTA
>JAVCKU010000031.1:11730242-11740880 GCA_032273985.1 Hypsolebias coamazonicus | reverse complement strand
GTACTGTGTTAGCTAACCACTTGGAAATACAGTACTGTACAAGTTTAAGGTACAGAATGTACGCTGGTTTTGTGTTACGTTGAAAAAGAACGAGTTTACGGCGCCGCATACCACGCATTTCCGACTTACGTCAAAAAATCGGGTTATGAACGGTGCGTAGGAACGGAATTCGTTCGTAACTCGGGGACTACCTGTATATCTAAACAGCTTCCAAAAAATGTATTAGAAATAACTTATTTGTGTTAAAAACTTAGTAGTTTAAAAGATGAGCTTTAAATGAAGTTTTCTTTAAGCAAAGTCAACTCAGGAAATTATCACAGTTAATAAATTAATTTGTCCTTTCAGCAGCTCCCTGTCTCCAGGGGGCGCTGTAGCGAGTGAACTCACATTAAGAGTTAGTAAGCGTCCTCGCGGGCCGCCATCGGACACACCTGTGGGCACTTCACTGTTAAACACAAATGTTGGAACAGTGGGGGGAATTGAACCGGCGACTTCTCGATCACAGGCTCGCCCTCTGTACCCTCTGCACCACCACTCACCCTGATAAGTTAACATAAATGATAAAATAAATCACACAAAGAACAGCAGAATGCGCAAAACGGGAAACATGTTTTCACTTTTTAATGATTTTGCCGCACAATGTTCAATCCAACATGTTTCATTATTATTATTCATATTAACGTTTTGGTTTAAAAAAAAAAAAAAAAAAAGAAAAAACTGAACACGTTAAAACAAAGCAGCCAACAGAAAAATAAAATTTAAAATACATTTAAAAAAATTCAAAGGCACAATTTAGAGTTTGTGTGGGAACTTAATAAATGTGTTTTATCAGGCAGAAATATTAAAAAGTTTTTTAAAGTCTTGTTTTGTAGCTAAAAAAAATAAAATATAGCTGCTCTTCTCAATCTTTTGGCTTCATATTTTACATTTTGTGTTAACTTTTTTTGCAAATTCAAAATTTTTTTCACTTCTGGTTTGCATTAAAAGGTTTTTAAAAAAAATAAAATTAAATTAAAAAAAAAAAAAAAAAAAAAAAGGAAAATCGTCCAGTTTTCAGCAAAGTCTTCCCTCCTCAGAACAAAATTAAAGCAGTGGGCACTTTAAATTTGTAATTTTATTTATCAGAACCGTCATAAGAGTTAGGCATCTGAAAATAAACAAAAAAGCACATTTTGTTCTTCAAACATCAGGTTTCCCTGAGATGAGCGTTTAAATAAATAGTTTAAACACTTTTCAAAAAAAATGTTGATATAAACCGCATTTCACTGCTGCTGTTGTCACTTTTCACATAAAAACACTTGAATGAGTAACTGGACGACAGAACTTATGAACGCTCCTGTGAACAAGCCTCAAGATACAAATAATCCACTTTAAATGACCTAACTCTCCACTACTACTCCAATAAAATATTGATTGCAACAATTATTTCCTTTTATCTTTATATGTTTAATCAGTAGCTTCAGGAAATAAATAAAAAAATTAAAATATTTGGAAACATTTCTGTTCGATTCAATTCTTATTAAATTTTCTTAAAATTAAATTTAAATCCAAGTAACATTTGTTTTAAAAATATTTTTTATATAAATAATGTTTATATTTTAGGAATATATTTTGTAAGTGCAGTGCTGATATTTGATGGTAAAGTTGTTTTTATTCAGCCGAGAAAGGTTTTAATCAATCTCATCTCTCCATCTTAGATAAAACAGATGAAAACTTGTAAAAATCAGCTTCATTTCAATAGTAAATATAAAAACTAATGTGATTTAAGATATTTCAGTATTTCTGTAATAGTGACTTGGATTTGAGAAGGTCACAGGTCCATGAAACATCTTTAACGTTCTACCTCTTTGTTCTTGTTAGTTTACATCATGTCACCCATTAAACGCTCCAACAAATTAAAAACACTCTTCATCAAACACACAGATTTATGTTGTTCGCTTACTCCTCTATTTTTTTTATTTTTTTTAAGAAGATGGACGCTCAAGTTCTACAAAATATAAACTAATTCTGCTCATCTACCTCATTTGCATGAAAGTGTTTTAAAATTATTTTTTAATACAGACTCGCGTTCACTCAGCTCTTTAAAACTGGTGATAAAATGAAACTTATGTCGAAGTAAAATTTCATACAAGTCCAACAATAAATATATTCTAAAACCTTTAAGGCTAAAGTAACCCACAGATTTAAATAAGTCACAAAAAGTGCTTAAATAAAAATAAAAAAGTCACTACAAAGAAGAATTCAGTGCAAACAGAATCTGAACAATATGAGAAGGTTTTTCTTTTCTAACACGATTCTTCTCCTGCGGCCACATCTGGAAGATGAGAAGATCAGAGAATAATGTTTATGACGCAGTCACACTTTTATGATTCAATTTTCTTCTGCATGTTTGTCCACGTGATTCTCCTCCTGCAGTTTTCAGCTATTCCAACAAATCATAAATCAAAACGTTCAGCTCTTAAAGGACAATCCTGTGTGACCTTTGGTATTGGTGCAACTTTAGCTTTTTCAAATATTTAGCCTTTTTGGTCTTTTTTTTTTTTCCTCACAGAAAATGAATTGAGCTCATTTACATCCTTCAGATCTTTAGATCTGTTTACAACCGTTTACTGCTCCTTTTACATTTTGTTCTGCTTCAGCTTCTTTCAGCTTCCTGTGCAAATTAAAATTGTTTTCGGCTACTTTCAGCCAATTTCAGCATGTTATAATCCTTACAAGCTTATTTCTGCAAGTTTCAGCATTTTCAGCTACTATTTAGCTGTTTTATACTAATTTAAGTTTTTCAGCTAATTCCACATTTTTTGCGTTAATTTTAAACTTTTTCAGCAAAAATGTGCTCTCTCAACTTCCTTTTGGTAATTTAAGCTTCTTTCTACCTTTGTAGTTACGGTACTTTTCAGCTGTTTTTTGCTGCTAATTTTAGCTTTTTTCAGACAATTTCCACATATTTTTGCTTCTTTCAGTCTAACTGGGCGAATGTGTTCTGTTTTTTTCTGCTTTCTTCTGCTAATTTCTGCTTCTTTAGCAAATTTTAGCTTTTTTCAGATAAATTTCTTTTTCATAATTTCTGCTACCTTCAGAATAATTAACTTCTTTCTGCTAATTTCAGCTTGTTATGCTCCTTTCAGCCTTTTCTGCTTGTTTCAGCTTTTTTCTGCTATTTTAGATACCTTTTAGCTGTTTTTGAGCCAAATTGAGCTTTTTCAGCTAATTCCACATTTTTTTTAGTCCATGTCAGCTCGTTCCACTTCCTTCTGGTAGTTTGTTTCTTTCAGCCTTTTCAGCTACTTTTCATGTATCGTTTGCTAATTTCAGCCTTTTTTAAACTAATTTTGTAATTTTTGTGCCAATTTTTTATTTTTTTTATTAAAAAATCAGCAAATAAGTGTTCTTTCTGCTTTCTTCTGCTAAGTTAGGCTTGCTCTTCCATTTCAGGTACATTTCAGCGTAATTTGAGCTAATTTCAGCAAGTTCTTCTGCAATAAGCAGTCATACTGCATTTTTGCAGGAAACACAATTTCTCTAGCTCACAATTATTCTCATTTAACAGCTTAAGTTCTGGAGAATCCTCATTTTAAGTTTTTTTTTTTTTTTTTTTTAATTAAATTTTTTTTTTAACCCCAGTTCTCAGCAACGAGACGCTTCAGTCGTCTAAAATATTTAAGTATTACTTTTGGATTACTAGTGGAAGTAAACAGTTTTCCAATAATCCAAAAGTCCCGACCTGACAATAAAAACTGTCAGAGCTGAAGTAACATCAGAGCAGAAACAGCTGAAGGGTTTTTCAGCTGCCGTTAACCGCGGCCCTCCTCACCTCGCTGCTACACCGACATCGTTTAGCGTCTCGAATATTTGATGTGAAGAGAACTCATGGAACTTTCATCCATCTTGGTTTAACTGGAAAAGCTCCAGTACATCCGTTAGATTAGTCTTAACCAGCACCCTGACCTCGAGGTCATCCAGAAGGTCGCGCAGGAAAGCAGCGGCTGAGGCGGCGCCCTACGCCGCCCCCTGCTGGAGGTTCCTCTCGTAGTTTTCCAGGCAGATGTGGACGCGCTGATTGAAGTAGCTCTGGTCAGAAATGGCCCGGAGGAGGTCCGTCTGGACCAAGGTGATGTCGTAGAGCTCAAAGGTGGAGGCTGTGCGGGAGTCGGAACCATCAGGGTCCAAGAAAACCTGACAAACCCAAACAGGATGACAATCTGGATTTAGTGATCTACGGGAAAGAATGAAGTTTTCTTTTACGCCGTGCTGAGTTAAAACCTTCAAGAAGAACAGAAACCATCTTTACAGAACGACAGGATTAAAAATAACAGCCGAGGAGGAGGTGAAATACGGTTTTTGTTTCTGAAATAGTGATATTTAGATTAGCACAAAACCCTTTTTGCGCCATTTCCAGAACCACGGCTAATTCTGGTACCCAGCCTCACCACTACACCGATGACGCCTTTTGTCACGTTACCTGCAGCGTACTCTGAGCGCTACACATTATTTTTGAATAAAACTTTGGCTGTACCTTTAAGTGACAACTATCTGGTAGCAAAAAATAAAAAAAATCTGACTGGACAAATGTGACTGAATTTAAAGATCCTAGCGAACAGAAAAAAAAAAAAAAACATATGATTCAGTCGCGGTCGTAGATACGGAGCTAAACTTTGAGGTTTGATGGCTGCGCACTATCACATCCCACAACGTCTCACACTATCGTATGAAAATATTCATACAGGTTTGATCAAAACAGCTATTAACTTCTATAAAATGATTTTAGTGTAAAACTCGGCGATGAACAGTGGGGGGGTCCTTTAAGGGATGCTAGGCCTTCGATAGTTGACCACGTGGCCTTCAGCAGAAGTGACTGCACCTTGGGGTGTACGATGGTGTCCTCATCGTTCTGCCGGATGTTGTCATCGATGAAGATGTGCTGAACGTGTTGGTCGAAGGGGTCGATCCACATTGGCTTCCCCCCACGGATGGAAAAGGTGTTGGAAGCCCACCTGGACAGAAACCATGACTTTCAAAATAAAACCAGAGCAAGAAAACCAAAGCTCGGGTCAGAGCGCCTTCGGCTGCTAGCCATAGCACTGGACGCTCAGTCAGTATGGACTCCCCCCCGCAGAAAGCAAACCCATGCAGCTCATTTGAGCCGACTCGGGAACCAACAGAAGGTGATGGGTGGGGGTGGATGAGGACTACAAAAGCCACTTCCTCAGCTGACATGTGGAGGTCTGTACGTACCAATCAAAGTGGTCCTGGAAACCTCCCAGGCCCTGCACAGAACTCAGGTACTGGTACAGGACTCTCTCTCCTTCCTGAGACGACACTCGCTCCTCCCCCCGGCTCAGGACGGTCGCCCTCTTGCTGCAGCGGATCTTTCCTGGAGTCACATTCACACTCAGCTGAGCCGAGGGCGACAGAAAGAGTCGAGACCAGTTAGAAGAGCAGCTCTGGAATGATGAGGCGTATTAGTCCAGAATTTATTTTTTTTTAAATATTTTTGTTCCCACTACACAACAAAACAGGTTTATAAAGCTCTTATTTTAACATTAAAACTAAACAGAAACTTCAGAGGATACAGATGTGTTAAATACTAAATCGTGTGACAAAGAAAACTGGACTCTTATGGTTTTGTTGCTGAAATAAACTGTAGTTAAAACTAAAGTCCACATTTAGCTGCCAGCCATCGTTTCAGGGGAAAGACGTATGTGGTGGTTGTATCTTATGAACAACTGAACAGATTGTGATGAAACTCTCAAAGCAATGATTAGAAACATCTAAAAATGATGCATTTGTCACATCTAGACTGGACTGTTGCAATGGTTTATTATCTGGGTGTCCAAAAACTTCTTTAAAAATTCTTCAGTTCATCCAAAATGCTGCTGCCAGAGTCTTAACTGGAGTTAGTGGGAGAGATCACATCTCTCCAGTTTCAGCTTCTCTCCACTGGCTCACTGTCAAATCCAGAATTGAATTCAAAAACTTACTTCTAATCTACAAAGCTCTCAACAACCTAGCTCCATATTATATTACAGATCTTATTGATCCATATTTTCCTAACAGAGCACTTCGCTCTCAGACTGCAGGTTTACTTGTGGTTCCTAGAGTTTCCAGAAGCAGAATGGTTTGAAGATCTTCCAGTTCTCAGGCTCCTCTCTTGTGGAACCAACTTCTTGTTTCTGTTCATGAGGCTGACACATTGTCCAGTTTGAAGACTTTCTTTTTGATAAATCCTATAGTTAGGGTCGGCTTGTTATACTGTCTTAAACTTAGACTACTCAAGGACAAATTGACCTCATTTTATAAATTAATTGTTAAAAGTGAATAGTTTTCATTTGATGCTATTTTTATCTTAACATTTGATTCTTGACCTGCCATTGTGTATCTGTTCCTCTCAAACCCAGCTGGTAGAACCAGATGGCCTCTTGTCCCGAGCCTGGTTCTGCTAAAAGTTTCTTCCTCATGAGGGAGTTTTTCCTTTCCACTGTCGCCTTCATGCTCAAGATGAGAGTTCTGTGATGGAGTTAAATTCAAAGCAGTCTGCTCCTCAGATAAATAATGTTAAATTGTAATTTTATATATGAATGTTTCTGTTCAGTGCCCTGAGATGACTTCTGTTGTGACTTAGCTCTATATAAATAAATTAATTTGAATTAATCAAAGCTAACTGCTAAAGGAGGTCACACACAAATATTTTGATGGAAAACATTATATTGTGTGAACTTTGTTGGCCAGGCAGTTTATTTAAATGAAACTGGATGAAAATGAGCATTTTAAAATAATGTAGTTATGAGTACAAATAGTATTTTTTTCCATGTTAATTTTGGTCAAAAGTCTGAATTTTCTCTAAAGACACGATTTTCAGATACCGTGGATAGTTTAGGCCTTTTGTTGAACTTTAAAATGTACACTGCTCTGTGTGCTGAGTGAATGTGCAGCCAAAGTCCAAATCAAAAAAATTCCAAAGATTTTCAGAAAGCCTGGAGAACTGATGATCACTTTAAGATCACGAAAAATCAGTCCACCTGGAAGCAAAGTGAAAATAGAGGGTTGATTAAAACCTTTGCACAGCAATGTATAATGCATGCTCACAGCCTTATTGTTATTTTTTAATCTCTTTAGCTTTCTTCCTAAATCCTCCTCTAGAAGTTAAACCATCTTTTGAGCTCAACATAGAAAGTGCGACAATGCAACCTAAAAAAAACAACAACCAAGAATATAAATTAGGGATGCACGATATTATTGGCATGGTATTGGTATTGGCCAATATTAGCGATAAAGTTATATATCAGGCATAGGCCATTCCATCAAAATAACTCACTGATTTAAAAGGTGCTGTAAAAAAAAAAAAAAAAAAAAAAAATATATATACTGTATATAAATTATATACTGTATTGATATAGTATTACATAATTTTCAGCCCCTTTTTTGGCATCTGCATTTGGTAGCGGGTCAAATTGACAAAGACCATGCAGAATAATGTAGTATTTTAATTCCACAGTAGAGAAAACTATGTAGTCTCTGTAAGTAGATCTAGGAAAAAAAAACTATAGGTATTGGTATCAGTTATCAACCAACTAAGTTTAAACATATCGGCATATCAAATATTGGCCAAAAATCCAACATCTTACATCCCTACCATAAATAATATACAGTATATTAAAGTTACCGTAATTTCCAGACTATAAGCTGCTACTTTTTTCACATGCTTTGGACCCTGTGGCTTATACAATGTTGCAGCTATTTTATGGATTATTTTTTATTGATGGGCTAACGAGATTCATGTCGCCAAAACATTTAGTCTCATCACACCTGAGGGCTCACATTGCTGCCCAATACACATCTATCTTGGAGGGGTGGGTCCTCATGAGTCAATGAGACTACCTGTATATATAAAGGTAAAAAAAAAATCTGACCAATAAAATTACTAAACAGGTCATAGCAGACCAGTTACACTGGTCCACTGGGACTCCCATTCTTCTGTTCTCTCCCCCCCCTCTCCGTTGTGTACGCAGGGAGGGGGGGGAACATGATGAAGGGCACAAGCTCATGGGCGCAGTGCACAGGAGGAAGATTTCAATTCAGTTTATTTATATAGTGCCAAGTCACAACAGAAGTCATCTCAGGGCACAAGATGAAGATAGTGATCAATGAATTCCTGATAGGCTACTGTATTTTATTTTATATTTTTAATCAGCTGTGTTACCAGCACTGTTCAGAAAAAAAACATTTAATGGAATATAATTACTGGTAATTAAAAGTTAAAAAAAAAATTCTGTGTAAATATCTCGTTACAATGTGGACACCTGCGGCTTTTACATAAGTGCGCCCTATACATGTACCAACTTTTTTCTTTTTAAATTTAGCGGGCGTGGTTTATATTAAGGTGCACTCAATAGTTCGGAAATTATGTTAATCACTCAGAAAAGCTGCAACTGTTTTCAAAGGTTTAAGGGTTTACATTTCCCCTGAACATGAATAATTTCTTCTTTGTTATAAACAAACATTAGCTAAAGCTGCATTGTCACACATTTCTATGTGGTTCGAAACCGGCAGACTTCTTGGGAAACATCCGACCAACATTAGAGGGTTCAAATCAAAGCTTCTTGTTCCAATAAAGCCTGCGGGCACATGAAGGACTTACTAAAACTGGGTGAGAGGATGTTAGACAAACATAAATAAATAAATAATTATCCCGTTTTTGTCATTCTTTCATTAGAATTCTCACGTTTGCCTGAAATGCTTAGTCCCCTCAAGACAACGCTGTCTCCCGTGCCTTCCCTAACTCTCAGGTGGCGGATCAGAGAGTGCTTTTATTTTAGTTTTTTTACTTCGGGGAGTAATTAGAATATTCACTGGTGTTGGTATAAGCACACAAAAAACTTATTTAGTGGCCTGTGGATATAAAAAACAAAGGAGAAATCTGTTTCTGTCTTTCGTAACCACAGGTCAACAACAACTCAGCCACAAGCACTTCAATTCCTACTTGTCCGTCATAAAAATCACTTTTTTTTTTTTTTACTTTAATTAGCCAAGAAAAGGGTTCCCACTTGATTCCAGTTGTGCAACAAAAAAATGGCTAAAACACTATTTTTTTTTTTCCTTCTTTTAAAATAAATCTTGTTCAAAGGTGACGCCAGCCTTGCCGATTACTCTGTTCTAGGATACCCGACTTTGGTGACATCGAGGCTGACCTTAGAGTCACCTCCCCCGCTGCCGCACTCTCCCTTGTCGTACCACCATTTGTTTTTCAATTTGTCCAAGAGGCCTTGCTCATTCAGTTTTAACACTGCCAGGTTAACAGCATTTCTTGAAACGATAAAACATAGCTTGTAAGAAAAGGAACAGGTCCGTGAGAAATCTAATAATCAAATATTAGTGAGAAATAGTGATAGAGAACAATGGTTCATAGAGGGGTAGCACGGGGTGGGGGGGACAATTTGAAAGGATAAAAAAGGCTCTACAGCAAAGAAAATGTTAAATATTCGAGAGGTGGCATGGAGGATTACATATTCTCATAACTGAAGTGTGCGGGAAGGGGACATTCTGTCATTGTTGAGTTAAATAGAACATCCAGCATGCAGCTTTACATTCATCACAAGTGACAGAGCAGCTTTTTAACTAGCAAATTAATACGAGATTTCAGAGGTGATGCAGAAAAACAGGGCGGCACGGAGAACAAGAGGAAGGAGGAGAAAAACAAAAACAGACAATCAGGGAGGAGGAAATGCACACTGACATTCAAATGAACCGAACATGTGTCATATACCATGAGCTTCAAGGAAATTCAAGAAAAAAAATAACGTAAGGAAAGCAGAAACATAACAAGACAGGACGAAAAAAATGTGCTGCAAGTCAGATGACCCATGATACTGTTCACCTAGAGAAGCACTTGGAAATAAAAACAACAGAATTAAAGAGTGAGGAAGAAGAGAATGACCAAAGGAAACATCAGGGTAGGTAGAATACTATAACAACGTGAAGGATATTGTTATAATATCCCACCCACCTTAATGCTGAACCTTTCGGTGTGGCCACGCCGTAGCCCTTCGAGTCAAGGTTTCCGCCCACTTTCATGGTGTCGCACGGCTTCCGCTGCTCAATGTACTCGTTCATGGTGGACTCCAGAAGAAAGGCAAACTTGCCCTTCGACTTTCGCACCCGGGAAACCCCGTCTGGTGTCGTCTTGACGAACACTGAGGGTTCGGCCGATTTCATGTACGACCACATTTTCTCATAAACTGCTATTTTGGAGCGCTGTGGAAAAGAGGGAGACAGAAAAAAAAGAAAGATTAGTTATAGACACTGACTGCTGTGAAACAAACCACATAAATATTTATTTTAGGGTTGGATTTTACAATTGTTTATTATCTGGGTGTCTAAAAGTATTCAGCTGATCCAAAATGCTGCTGCCAGAGTCTTAACTGGAGTTAATGGGAGAGACCATATCTCTCCAGTTTTAGCTTCTTTAATTGGCTCCCTGTCAAATCCATAATAGAATCCAAAATCTTACTTCTATCCTACAAAGCTCTCAACAACCTAGCTCCATCTTATATTACAGATCTTGTTGTTCCATATTTTCCTAACAGAGCACTTCGCTCTCAGACTGCAGGTTTACTTGTGGTTCCTAGAGTTTCCAAAAGC
>JAVCKU010000031.1:11706854-11716991 GCA_032273985.1 Hypsolebias coamazonicus | reverse complement strand
GTATCGGTTTAAGTCTAAATCGGTATCCGAATCGCCCGTAGGAACGGAACTCGATCGTAAACCGAGGTATACCTGTACAGGAATTTTCCTTTGGACCTAGGATGTTGCTGGTTTGCTCCTACATGCTGCAGGGTGAGTAGCACAAAGAAACACTGTTCTATTCCATTTATTGTGACTGTTAGTGCAGAAAAACTGACTGCATGTTCGACTTCACACCTGCAGAGTATTTCACACGTCTGAGGGGGGTTCCCCGTAAACCACTACTCTGATATTGAAGGTTTCTGAATCCTAGTCTCAGAGAGATTAGGTGCTGTTGTTGTGTACACAAACAATTCAACAGTGACAGAAAAGCTGCGGTTGGACTCAAAAAACGCATCATGTCAACAGAACCAAAGAACCGATGCTGAAGGTGAGAATCCTTGGAGACGAAGAGCAGGTCATCACAGCAGTAATGAGTCAAGTGATGGATGAATGGGCAGGTGGGTGAGTGAAGGGATGCTGGACTATCACTATTTTGTAAATTACAGAATGGGATGTGTTTCTGCACAAAATATGTTATAAACGCCAAGTTGATGACCGTAAAATGAGACATGCAGCAAAAACACGGTAGCCCTCCAAGAATCTTGGGGAAAGTCAAGCTGTTCCTTTGAATGAAGTGTAATGACCCCTGTGCATTTTACAGCCCTCAGCATGGTGGATATAAGTTATTTTGTGGATGCACAGCATCACTGCCAGCATGCAGCTTCAGAACAAATGGATGAACGACGGCTTCTTGCTCGAAAACAAAGAAATGAGGGGAGCATGCAATGAAGGGAGGCACGAGGTTAAGTGGGCAGAGGCAACGTTAATGCTCAAAATAACCCATATGCACCACTGCAGGATGGAAATGCATGTTTGGGACTATAAAATGCAAAATAAGAAAAAAGAAAGGGGCATTCTGAGAGATGGTGGCGAGAGAGAACACAACAACCAACCTTGGTGAGATATCGCATCCTTGCTGCATGAAGGCACCCAGGGAGAACCACAAACTATTGAAAATCCCAAAGTCATTTGGCGGGTCGGGGGGGCTCTGAGGGTCTTTGGCCTCATCGTTCTCATCCAGGTGCCACTCATAAGGGCTGAAACGGCTCACCAGGAAGAGCACCACACTTACGCCGATGTAGGCGAAAACTATACACATCCAGATCTCGTAAGCCAGAGGGTCGAGGAAGGAAAACACCCCTGGCTTGGATTTTTGAGGCTTCTTAATCATTATAGAGATGCCCAGGCTCATGAAGGGTTTTGAGAAGTCTATCACCTCTTCCCGTACCAGAGTTATTGTAAGTGGAGCCACAGCTATGTCAGCTCTCTGTTAAAAACACAAGATAAAAACAGGAACACAGGATGTTAGACTTAGAGAAGAAACCATAAATAACCAAAACTATTCTTCTTTTATAGAACGTATTGATCAAGTCCCAACTCAGTTCAACTCTACAATGCATGGGTAGAGTTAAAAAAAAAAAAAAACAACTAACTGGCTGAAATGCAGCATCTATACATATATTGAATAAAAAAAAACTGTTATAAAGCCCGTGGGAACAAATCTGCCATTTGAAAATGAGTCACTCAGCATTTGTGTTGGTTAATGCCTTTGTCTGAATCCAGATCTCCCTCATGAATCAAGCTGAGGGGTTGGAAGACAGAGGTGGGAAAGCTTGTGCAAGCAGTTTATAAATTGTAAATCAGCCTGTAACGTTCACCTCGAAAAGACCCTCTGCAACGCCTCGCAGCCGTGCGATCGGCGTTAGAGGCTGAACCGGCAGTGTTTGCAGAGACTCAGAAAGTTTGGCACAATCCCCCTCACGCTCAGACGTCAGGTTCACGCCTGAGCCGCTGATCAACATCAGTCATGACGTGCGCTTGTCAGGCCCGTTCCTTTCAAACGATTTAAATGGGTTTACAGAAATGTCAGGCGCCAGATCAAGAACTCTGCAGTGACACACTGTTTGCATGCTGATCTCTTCTGTTCCACCATTCAGAGCTAAATTTCCAGCATTACTCATTCAGCAGCCGAGCTCTCATTAAAGATGCATATCATCTTTGTAGAGCCGGATCACTTGTGAGTTCTCCATGAGAAGCATGATAAAACCCGCAAAGAACTCTTACTTCACTTCTGGACGCATCCCATCTTCTCCTGCAGAATCTCAGAGGAGAAGCTGAGATATAAACTCGTACGTCGAGCTTTGCTGCGCTCTAAACCACACAAGGACCACAAACTGCAGGTTTACCACTTTTTATCACCTGCTGCTGAAGGTGATGCACAATAATATTGTTGCTGCGTGAGTTCATTGTCTCAGTAAAATGTCTCTTGGAGCAGTGGACATGTTTAAATGAAGTTTTTAGAACGTTCTCATCATTTGCTCGTCTATGACTGATCAACATTTAGTTGACTTCTAGAGTTTTTACTAGTTTATGTTCTGTTTTTATTGTGGTTTCTTTCCCCACGTTTGTTTATTCCTCTTGAACTGACCTCACCCGGAAGGGATGCTGAATGCGCCACAAGGTCATTGTCAAAGGGGCGTTCAGGTGTTTTCCAACTTGATTGGACTGTTTTCACCCTGAGGGGGATTTTCCATCACATGCATGAGGCATCCATACTTGCAAAGGAGTATCTTGTGATAAACAGCCATGAACAGGGGGGACAGTGTCAGTGGAATTTACAAAGTAGGTACTGCCAATGTTAAAAGTGATGTTAACATGTATGATGTCAGAGAGGAGTTGTTCTCTCTCAGAGAGGAGCCTGCAGGCACCTGACGTAGTCTGGAGGAGCTGCTGAAGCATTATAAAAACATCAAAGTTCATGCTCAATCATCCAGGTACCAAATCTAATAATGTTCAGTCAGGTCATCTGGACAGTTTCTTTTTTATAGAGACGTTTCGCCCTCCATCCAGAGGGCTTCATCAGTTTGAGGAGTTCCAGCAAACTGTTTCCCCACCAAGCAGTAAACACCTTAAGTGGACCAACCAGTTTGCTGGAGCCAAGATGGTTTCCGGGGGTCGTCCTGTCCCCCGTCGACTCCTCCCTGGCAGTCAGCCACAGCCATAGTGGTTCAAGGCATCAAAGTTCATGCTCAATAATCCAGGTACCAAATCCAATAATTCTCAGTGGGGTCATCATTATCAAAACTCTTCCTGCTTTTCTGTCCGAGTGCAGGTTCTCACTGGCGAGGCTCTTAGCATGTAACTTTGCACATGTGTGAAAGCCTGTTTCGTGACCATCTGCCCTGGCAAGTAAACTTCCATAAAAATCTTCTCTTGTCCTAGTGTGGCTCCTTTTTGTAATGAATGGATTTTAATTTATTCAACATTCAAAATGTCTGCTGTATTGAATGATGTTAGGAAACTTTAAAATGAGTACAACGAAGTCCGTTTTGAAGATATTGAGCTAAAATTTGGCGTGGTAGTAGCTGAGAGTCAGTGGCTACACAGACTCTGAGCACCAACACATCGCTTGAGATCTTGACATATTCCATGACATACAAAGCACAACTTACTTTAAAACTTGGACATGAAATCGGTGATGTGCATTACTTAAAGGATCAGTTGGTCTTTCATTAGCCTAGTTTTATCTTGTTCGTTTGACTTAAACATTAGGGAACACGGTAGCTCAGTGGTCAGGGCTTTGATTGCGTAATCCTGAGGTTGCGGGTTCAAATCCAGGTTACAACATAAAGGGCATCTGTCGTAAAACCGTTACCGAATCGCTCATGTGAGTTTGCTTGCTATGATAAAGAGAGCAGCCAAACAGGGAAAGAGAAATAAAACTTGGCTTTGACATAAGAAGACGTAGAAGATGCTGTTAATTATTGCATCAAATTCACTTTTGATTTTCAAACCTAAACCTGTCAGATCGTCCTGAACTGCTTATTGAAAGCCATCTCAACCCAGCCCTCCTGCGCTCTCTGCGATGGGACATTCGTGCGTTGTTTTTAGGTCAAGATGAACATTTTCTCACTTCTACCCCACTCCTAATGAGACGAGGTGTCCTCCATCAGAGGCTCTGGTACCAATCAGTGCGTTCTGCTTCTTTACTGTCTGAAGCTGAGGCTTTTAGTTGGCTTTTTCTCAACATCAGGCTTTAACAGTGTTGGAGTTGTTCCCAGTGGGGTGCTAGAATATTAAAGAGACAGAAAGACAATGTTGGATTTGATCAGTCTTCCTCTGGGAGCTTTGTGTGTTTACTCTAAAACTCCTCTGTCCATAAAACAACTGCAGACGTTCACAGTTCTGTCCCGTCATCAGCTGTTAATCCACATCCTCTCAGCTAAAGTTTGCATAAAAGCACCAGAACGCTCGGTCAGTTGTGGCACCGGGTCAGTGAAAACGGTCCAGGCTTGAACGTGGGCCTACGTATTAAATTTGAACTCAAGTGTAATATCTGAGCATCTTTAATAACACCATTTTATAAGATTCATAACACACAGGAAATTGAGCTTTAGAAGACCTCCTACGACACAGAGAAAAACAGAGTGAAGATGGAAACATTAATGGGAATAATAACCATGCATTGTGTGTTATTGACTTGATTTGATCATATATGTTCTGATCATTAAGATATTTATTTTTATTTAAATAAAAATCAACAGCTTAAAGGCTGCACAGACTGGCTGATACTCACCCCGTACACCAGTTCCCCCACCATCCCGTTCCACGTCTTAGTCTCCGGATCTCTGGCTCCGTACTTCCCATCCAGCACTATCGAGAGCTTATATTTTATCCCCACATGTTTTGCAATTTCAGAAGCTAAATCGACACAGTAGCCTTCATATCTGTCATTCCCGTCCAGCTGCTTAAAGTTTTTCTTGTGCATCACGTACGGAGCTTCCTGTTAATTAGACGTTCATTTGAGTTCAAAGCACAGAAAGAGCACAACAACAGAGGCCGGACCTCAAGGGGTCAAACAAGGTCCTAACTGGAATGACGTGCACACATGCATGAGTGGCCAAGACAGACGTAGAGGACACGAATGGATGAACATCCACTAACATCTCACTGAGAGACTCCACAGCCAAAATGAGCGAGCTGAAGGAGCAAAGCATCTGACGGGTGTCAAAGGGAGCTGGCGGGCTCCCTCATGCTGTCTTTGTTCAGACTTTAAATCTGTGAAACTGGTTAATAAGCAGGGGAGGGAGTTGCGTTTACTTTGCATCAGCTCAGCACAGGAGGCAGGACAAACTGAATGGAGCACTTTTCCAGTTCATGAAGTAAACGTCAGCGACACCAGAGAGATTAAAGTCGTCAAACAGGTGGAGGTTTTCGTTCAGATTGTTCACATTAGGTGGGAAAAAGTCACCGGAGCAGCTTCATGATGAAACACATTCTAACTCTGACTCAAGCTGTAGCTTCTTTTTTTTTTTTTTAACAGGTTAAAAGCATCTGTAAGTTGGTCTCACTCACTTTGATCCTCCTCGTTTCTGTTTTAGATGCTACGAAAATCTCATCCTCTAAAACATAAAACGTGTTTGTCGTTAAAGATGCGCCACGAGATATTCATGAGCAGGGCTTTGTCACAAGGCGTGCACGTGCTTTTCAGAGGTTGCTTAGCTTTAATAAGTCTCATTCTGATAATAAACTGATGTCTTCTGATGATAAACATTTCAACACCTTCATTATTTAAATCAAAGCAAAGACAAAATGATTATTACTTTTGGTTCTTTTTTGTTCCTATATCAAAAGGAGTAAAAACATAAAAGTAATGCGATGACACCCCCTCTCCCCACAGGATTTTTTAAAATAAAGTAGATGTGATTTCCTGCATTTTGTTGTATTTGAAATAATGTGTTGTGTCAAGCACACCCTCCATTACTGGACGAGCCAGCTCTTCTCCACTGAGTTCATGATCTGACTCCACATGTGAAACCTCCAGGCGCCTCCTCCGTCCGTTCATGGCGGCGGCCTGTGGGGCCCCTGCTCGCGTACGACTGCCTGGTTAGCTCGGCACTTGCCCCCACCACTCGCTCGCTCCTGCTCCAATCTCCATTGGCACTGCCTTAAGGTGTTTCAATTCTCAATTAGCCAACGAAGGACAATGAGAAGACTTTTTTATTAAAGTAAATTGGACTGTCTTTTCGACATTTTGATCAATTATTTTGACAAATTAGCGCTGTTGTTTTGGTACATAATGTGAATAATACGCAAACATTTCCCCCGTATTTTTAATAAATAGTCAAAATTTTATTATCCTCCTAAGACCCGAACTCTTGCATGACATGCATTATTAATTCCTATAATGTTCACATATGTGGATGCCAGGTCCTTTGACCCGCTTAAACTGTAAAACTGATTTGCAATTTAGTTGTGTTGTTTAATTATATTTTTGAGCTTTATTTTTAACAAAATTACACAATGACTTAGGACTTTTAGGGGTGTAGGGTTTTTTAAGGGTAGAAGTGGAAATGTTTACTTGAAGGGGCAGCTGGTATTTGATATTAAGAAGCTCGTAAGGGCATGTTGTGTTTAAAATGAGTGTTTATGTAACTATTTTCAGGTTACAGATCCAGTTTAAGTTTTATTTGTTCAAGGCAATCATATTTGTTCATAACTTTATCAGTAATCCTGAGAGTTACCTGATCCAAGCAAACAGTTACCGAAACACACCCTGTCAAAATAAGAGCGTTATCGGATCCTGTTCCAGCAGGATCCAGCTGAAATTAAGTCTTCAGTTTGACGAGAACAATGCCATGACAAAACACTTCTACATTATGGATCTATAAAGTTCTATCTTGTCTTATTTTACCTGATCTGATTCCAAATATATGTTTAGCAAAAATCTTAGAAAAAATAAATAAATTTAGGGATTGTTTGCTTCCATTTATTCCAGCATTCTCCTTCATTCGATTCATGAACCTTTTCTGTGGTGTTCCTATTTTCTTCTTCCCTAGCTGCTCCAAATTCAGCATCCTCTGTGCAGCATGTCCACTGTCCCTCCTCTGCACGTCCAAACCATCTCAGCATCCAACAGTCTCAAAACCTGAGCTATCCCTCAGACATACTTTCACTAATCCTGTCGGTTTTGATAACTTTCAAAAACAATTTAAACATTTTCATCTCTATCAGCTTGACTTTTATGTTGAGCCATTGTTAAAACATCATAGCAGGTCTCACAACCATCTTGTATTTTGTCACTATTCACCACAATTAGTGACAAAAGGTTGACCTCAGTTACCAAAACTGATCCACCTTAATGAACCTACTTCTTGTCGTCTGTTTTCCTCTCATTCACACACATTCATTCTGTTTTCAACTGAGTTTCATTCCTTCTCTTCCCCTCTCTCACAGACAACAGTCACCTGTAAATATCATGAAAACTCCTATCTATCCTCATCAGTCCATCACTGCTGCAAACAAAAAGAGGATCAGAACTAATCCCTAGTTTAATCCCACCTCTACCCTGAACCTGTCACTCCCGCTGCACATCTCACCACAGTCTCGCTGTGTTTAAACTAAGATGGCAATGAGTTTCCAGACACTAAAATGGGAATGTGCGACTATCACCTTCTGAATTTGCCTAAGATGCAGACACAATAGACAAAGTCAGAAGGAAGGAGAAGCCATGATCTTAAATGTAAGATAAGGCACACCTTATCTTACATCTAAGAATGGCAGATGATTTCTAATCTTACCATCGCTGGGTCTAACTCTAAACCTACTTTGCGTCCAAGTTTGACAAATATTTTCACAGTGCAAATGAGTCTTTTTGGTCTTTATTTGCAGGTTTTTTTAATCTGGTTTTAAAGTGGCGTCGCCGACAGATTACTTAATGAGAGGGAAAGATTTTTACTTACTCAACGTGAACACGATGATGTCTATATAGTTTATCTTTACCAAAGCCGTTATTGTGATGTCACTACTACAACAGCCCACTGTGATGTAAAAAAATCAAAATGCTTTGGCACCCACACGGATACAGTTGAAACACTCTTGTGAGTCGACTGTTTCAACATGTAGTGAGTGGATGGAAAGCAACAGAAAACAAAATAATTCTACCCTCCCAGGACAGATTGCAACAATGGACACCTTGACCTTGAGTGGCAGAAATCTTAAGGAAAACACTTAAAACCTGCTCGAGAGTGAGTACCATAATAGTAGTGACCACAATTGTTCGGTTTTCCACAGAAGAGGACTCGTTGGTGACCTGCTGATCCATTATATATACAAACTTTTCGAACTCGTTCCAGTAGCCGATCTGAAAAACGACACAGAGGTTCACAGTTATCACAGGAAGCGGCTCGACAACAGTGTGTGTGTGTGAGATGGTCGGCTCAGTCTGTGCAGATGGAGACATTTAGGTTTTGCCTGATGTATGATTTAATAAAAATCGCTTGTAGTGGTGCTTCTCACTTCACCTGAGCTCCACTTCGGCAGAGTAGGAGTGATCTCTCTGGTTTAGCAAATGTTCTCTTACATAAGAAAGCAGCAGCACTAAAGCACTGAAACGTGCTGGTGTAGATTGTCGGTCATCCGGAGCATTGCAAATTTTAAAAGAACATAAAAAAATAAAACAGCTAGATTTTTATTGTGACGTTGAAGATGTTTCGCTTCCTATCCGAGGAGCTTGCTTAACTCAAAACACCTAACAGGTAACGAAAGCCAAAGAATGAAAGTGAGGATGAAGTGAGGATTTGAAAAGAGTCAAGATGGTGTAGAGGTAGGGTAGACAACTTGGGACCAGAAAGTCACAGGTTCAAGTCCCAACCATGCCCACAGGTTGTGGTGCTCTTGAACAAGACATAATCCCTAGTTGCTCCCTGGCTGCTTACATAGCTGCCCACTGCTCCAGCTGGGTCTATCTCACATGTGATGGGTTAAATCAGCATCAACGTGTGGCACGGGGGCTGCACAGCTGGAGAGAGAAAAGCTCTGCAGAGAGTGGTGACGGCTGCACAGAAGATGTTGGAGTCAGTCTCCCCACCATCACAGACATCTACACCTCCAGGTGCAGGAAGAGAGCCACCTGCATCATGAAGGACCCCGCTCACCCAGCACACACACTTTTTGCCCCGCATTCCTCAGGCAGGAGGTTGAGGAGCATTAAGTGTAGCACCACTAGACTGAGGAACAGCTTCTACCCTGAAGCTGTTAGACTCATGACTCTCTAACCAGGATAATCACTGTAATTCCACTTTAATTGGAGATTTGACATTTTATCCGTGCTGCTGATTTCTTACCCATCGCCTCACAACAGACTCATGTTCAGGCTGCTGTTTAATACAGTATACTGTATTATATTACATTAATATTGTTTAGCATAAATATTAGTTCCTTGTGTACTGTTTCTTTTTTATACTCTATACTGTTGCAACTTTTTGGGTGTAACTGGGACCTTGAGTACATAATTTCGTTCCACGTCATGTACCACATATGATGTGAATGACAATAAAGAACCTTGAACCTTGATATTCAACTTCAGACTTATCGCTCACCTCCAGTTCTCCATTCTCTGCAGCATCGTGGAGCGGGGTGCCCCCCCAGCTGTCGGTGACGATCTCCCCACCGTGCAGCAGCAGCCAGCTAAGCACCTTCGAGTGGCCCCGGCTGGCTGCAAAGTGCATGGCTGTGGCTCCATCACCGTCCTTGTCTGTCAGGCTGATGTCTGTGAAGCTCATCTACAAAAAGGGAGGATGAGGGCAAATCAAAAGGTTTTTGCCATTTTGAATATTTAAAAAGTTTGAAGCCGTTTCATCTAACGTTAAACACATGTTTTTGTGTTATCCAACACACCAGCCAGACTATGACGGTGTTGTGGCCCATCTGAGCAGCAGCATGCAGAGGCGTCATCCCATCCTTGGCTCTGATGCTCGGATCTGCCCCGCAGTCCTTCACCAGGAATTGGACAACCTCCAGGTGACCCTCCTGGCAGGCCAGGTAGAGCGGTGTGGCACCATTTTTAGTTTGGGAGTTGACAAAACTGCAGAATAAATAAGACTGTAAGTAAATGAAAACCAACGATGGACTGAAATACGTTCATTCAACCTTTATTTATACAGGTTAATCCCACTGAGCTTTGGGGACTCATTTACAAGAGAAACCTAAAATACATCAGACTAGAGACGTTGTTTTTAAAAAATGAATCCTGTGATGGACTTGCGACCCATCCAG
>JAVCKU010000031.1:11512753-11524248 GCA_032273985.1 Hypsolebias coamazonicus | reverse complement strand
TGGATGTAACTGGGACCCTGTGTACATAATTTCATTTCATCACATGTACCACATGTGGTGCAAATGACAATAAAGACACTCTGACTGACTCTGATATATGACTGGAATTAGTGTTCATACTAAAGTAGTTAATGCCCAAAAACGAACAGAAGAATCCATAAACATAAAAACCACCGTGTTATAATGACACTACACTGCAGTACATGTTGTACACTTGAATGTATCCAGGGCTGTGATTGGCTCTGCTCTATTCAAACTGTGAATGCCGCGGACGGATGTTGTGTCGTAAAAGGTTTCCGCTCCATCGGGAGCTGTCGGCTACTTCCGGTTACATGACGACTAACGGCGTTGACACACACACACACACACACACAAAAAGAGACGGAAAACACAAGGAAAATTAATTTTCTGGAGAGCAGCGGGAACTCAACCTCAAGGAGTTGATCGCTGGGAAAGGATTGCCTGTGTGGTGACTTTTCTAGAAACCGATGCGCACCCAGGACGGTTGTATAACGTAGTGACTCCAGGATATCTGGAGTTTATTGTTCGCCGCCTGCTCCCTCCAGCTGAGCTAGTTCTGGTTAGCACGAGCTAGGAGCTAGCTGGTGCCAACACTCGGTGTAGCGAGCGGCTCGAGCAGAAAACCGCGCGGTTAATCCGTTCACTTTGCAGCTGGACTCCCTGCTTGTAGCTCGACGGCCCCGGGACCAGGTGGACGAGACATGGCATCGTCGGCTCTGTACGCCTGTACGAAGTGTAACCAGCGGTACCCCTTCGAGGAGCTGTCGCAGGGCCAGCAACAGTGCAAGGTTGGACTGTGTGAGGGGTGACTGAAGACATAAACAAGCCTGGTGTTTGTGTGTGTGCGCGCGCGTGTGTTGTTGCCTCCATGAGCAGATTTAGCAAAGCTAAGATTATGTAACAAGTTGGAAAACATCCATTAATGCACTTGTCAACAGTGTCAGCTTTATCTATTTAACTGAAGTTGACCTTAATGCTGCTCAGCAAAGAAAAAGAACAAAATGTCACTTCTAAAACAATACACAGTAAGAGGAGAAGGCCAGGGAAATATTCATTTTGTACCTGTTGAAAGACCTTTTGTTGTGTTTTGCATTGTGGGTTGCAAAGCTGGGGCAGGCGGCCCCCAAACACCAAATCAATGGCCTTCAAATGATTTCCTTAAGTTTAAAAACATTCCTAGAGACATGTTTTCATCACAGATGTTGCAATAATTAAGACTAGTATCTATTGGTGAATATTAATTATATCATAGATGTAAATGTTTGTGTTGTTAGGCAATAACAAGAATGTTGTTAAAGTTATCAAATTTCACACACTGTATGGGGCTCACATATATCTACTGCTATCATCATGAGGGTTGACCATTTAAAAACTTTAACGCTCATCTAGAGCATTATCGTATTTTTTAGACTATAAGGCACACTTATAATCCTTTTAATTTTTCTCAAAAATCGACAGTGAGCCTTATAATCCGGTGCACCATGTATTAATTCTGGCTGTGCTTACTGACCTCGAACTAATTTTTTGTGGTACACGGTGCTCAAAAATCTGTCTAAATGAACTTGTTTGACTTCATGCGCCTTATAATCCGGTGCGACTTATAGTCCGAAAAATACAGCACGTTAGTCTAATCAAGGTGTGATTAAATCAGGGATAGCTTTTTACAGGTCACAGACAAAATGATACAGCTTTACCATGGCGATGTTCAATGGTTTACAACTGCATTAACCTGCTATTCAATAAAAAAATAGTTTAAAAAAAAAATCGCACCTGACTCCTGATAGAGTGAGTGCATGGAGCAATATGCCCAAAAATTGTAAGGGCTTTGTTGAATGAGTTGTTTTTATTTCTGAGTTAAGACTTCAATCATATTTTCTTTTAAAGATTGAGAAAACTTCAATGGATCTCAGTTATTATGAAACTGG
Source organism: Hypsolebias coamazonicus (assembly GCA_032273985.1). NCBI lineage: Eukaryota > Metazoa > Chordata > Actinopteri > Cyprinodontiformes > Rivulidae > Hypsolebias > Hypsolebias coamazonicus. The sequence goes on along the minus strand of JAVCKU010000031.1, from coordinate 11,522,302 downwards.
CATTTAAATAATGGTTTCAGTGGATGACGAGATGCTGACAGATACACCTGGACATACATCAGTGAAGCAATAAAGGAGATTTTCTTTTTCTATAAATGGCCCCTATGTGCAACATTTACTAAATACTGTATATATCAAGTACAAGGTAGCCTGCTGCCTTTTAATGTGCAATCTGTTTTTTGTTAATTTGTTTAAATTAGGGATGCACAACATTGGATTTTTGGCCGATATCCGATATGCCAATATGTTAAAACTTATTTGGCCGATAGCTGATACCAGTACCGATGTTTTCCCCCTAGACCTACTTACAGAGACAACACAGCTTTCTCTGCTGTGGAATTAAAATACATTATTCTGCATGGTCTTTGTCAGTTTGGCCTGCTACCAAATGGGGGCTGAAAATGATGCAACGCTTCAACTTGGATTATGTTTAATGTCAAATTTATTCATAAAATTTATTCTCTAACACAACAACAACACTTGAAGAGTGCAAATTTATACATTTTCACAAATCTAAACTTAACCTGTTCGACAAGCGACAAGTGAAAAGTACACATGTAGTAGTGCATTAATGGATATACTTGACATTTTCTTAAATTAAACATTAATTTAAATTGAAAGCCTTTTATATCGGTGAGTTATTTTGATTGAATGACCAATATTTAACTTTATCGTGAATATTGGCCAATACTGATACCATGCTGATAATATTGTTCATCCCTAGCTTAAAAATATAGGAAAAAAGCAGATAAAGTATTTAAAAAAATTATTCCCTTACTACAATATGCAAGAAAATAAGAATGATTATTGCAGTTTACTTTTCGTATAAATCACCAAAAGTCAGATGTTGACATTTCCGCTGATGTTGTGGCCGAGAGGCATTGCGCAACACAAACACTAACTGCGATGATACAGATCATGCTTCTTCATGTCCGTCACAACATTCATCAGGAAGGATGTGCCTAGGAGGACGTGGAGGAAAGGGAAACAACAAAAAAGTCATCTTTTGTTTTTGATCCCACAGGAGTGTCGCATCGCGCATCCGATCGTGAAGTGTACGTACTGCAGATCTGAGTTTCAGCAGGAGAGGTGAGACTGCACGCCACTAATTTTGATATGCATCTTTCACTAATGCAAACACTGTTTATTTTCTCTTTGGTACATTTGATGCAAATTCATTTGTTTGTTTGTTCTTCTGCAGTAAAACCAATACGATTTGTAAGAAGTGCGCCCAGAACGTCAAACAGTTTGGGACGGTGAGTAGCAGAATATTTCCTGTTTCACTCTGCTTCATTTTCTGCATGCATGCAACCAATCATCAACATAATGGTTTGGTGTCAATGTCAGCTGTATTTTGTTGATTATTTCATGTACATGTAATATGTAGTCAATGCTTTTGTTTTGTTTTTGTAGCCCAAACCCTGCCAGTACTGTAACATCATTGCTGCTTTTATTGGGACAAAGTGCCAACGTTGTACCAACTCAGAGAAGAAGTATGGACCTCCACAGACCTGTGAACAGTGCAAACAACAATGCGCCTTTGATCGTAAGGAGGAAGGCAGGAGAAAGGTGCAAACCTCACACGCATTCTTGTGATTATAGCTGCTGTGTTTTAGTGAGTCTTACGAGCCGCTGCGTTTGCTGCAGGTGGATGGAAAACTTCTTTGCTGGCTCTGCACGCTGTCTTACCGCCGTGTCCTGCAGAAGACTAAGGAGCAGAGGAAGGGCTTCGGGTCCTCCAACTCCTCATCGTTGAACGAAAAGGACCACCACTCCAGATCGCACCATCATCACCACCACCATCACCACCACCACCACCCACACAGACACAGCAGTTCTCACCACAAGTATGTCCTCTGTTGTATCACATTGCTCCATCCAATGATGATCGCAAAGACTGGAGATGAATCTCCATGCAGTATCTCAATGCGCTGCTACTGTTGGTGACTGTGCTGTGAACAGTGTTCTCCATTAGTCTCAAAATAGATTATTCAATTTCCTTGTTTCATTCTCAGAGGCACTTGAATTTTGAACATGCTCAAGAGATTTGCACAAAAAAAATATCTGAATTGTTGCACAGGTGTTGCTGGCTTCTCAGAAAGATCTCAGTTTAGTTTTCCTAATTTTAGAGCGCTAGCACTGTATCTTGACACCTATAGGAGCTCTACTCATGATGGAAACCATTCGAGGCTACAGCCACAAAAGTCCAAGTTTAAACAGATTGTTGATAAATATTACTTATTTAAAAAAAAAAAAAAAAAAACGTGTCCAAATTTACCAGTCTTTACTTCAAAGTGTGTGTGGGAATGGTTGTCAGGTGTGTACTAAATGAGCCAAGACGGATACAATGTGAGCAGAGGTTGGGTCTGAAATAATGTGAACGGCCTAGAATACAATGTGCAAGCCAGACACTGCAAGTTTTGAAAATTTGAAGTTTAATAACAACGTTTGCTACTGGCTAGGTTGCAAACGCTGATGATTTAGTGAGACTGCAACTGAAAATTTACCTGTTTTCTTGCATTTTGACTCCCCAGCCTTTGTCATCTTTGTGAGAAACTACAAAAACCTGTTTTGAACGACCAATTTTTTTCTAACGCACTGCATGATTTTGTGTTTGCGACTTGCACAACTGTTTTCTTGGCCTTGCACTTTACTTTATTGTCCATGATGTTTTGTTATATCATTTGTATGCTGACGACATACAATTACACACTTCTTTGCGGTTGTCAGAGATCAGCAAACTGAGCTCAGCAGCTGTTTGTCAGAAATCAAACTATGGCGGTGCAGCACCTATCTGTAGTTAAATACAAACAAACAAGACTGAATCTTTATTGCCCCTGACGGGAAAAAAAAAAAATTTAATCAGGCTGCATCTTGCTTCTTTAACTCAGTGGTTCCCAATCCTGGTCCTTGAGGAACACCATCCTGCATGCTTTATTTTTTTCCCTGCTCCAGCACACCTGATCTGAATTGATTAACAGGTGATTAACAGGCTTCTGCAGAACTTGAGGAAGTAATTAAATCTCTGAATCAGGTGTGTTGGAGTAGGAAAACAACAAAAATGTGCAGGATGTAAAATAAGTTTTAAAAAGGTTTTTAAAAATTATGGTTTTCCTCAAGAACCAGTGTTGGGAACCACAGCTTTAACTCCTATTGTGAAGTGTCATCTTTGACAGTTCCTCGTCTTTTGACAATCACTGTAAAAAGCCAGTTCCTAACTGTTTTTATCATAAGAATCATTTTCAAGCTGAGCTCATTTGTGTCAGACTGAGCTCGAGATGATGATTCATGTTTTCATATCCACCCGTTTGGGTTATTGTAAGTGTTTTGACTTGTTTAAACAAAACCTCGGTGTCTCGTCTTCAGTCTGTGCAGAATACTACAGCGAGGTTATTAACTAAGACCAGGCTCATTGCTCCTGTGTTTGCCTCTCTGCTCTGGCTCCCTGTGCATTTGAGGAGTCATTTTAAAAATTTGGTCCTAACCTTTTGAGCAATTCCTCGTTCAGGCCCCCAAATACATTTTGGATCTTTTGGTGCCTCTGTCTCCCTCCAGGACTCTGAGGTCTTAAAGTCAAATGCTGTTGGTGGTACCACATATTCATTCCAAATCCTGCAGAGACCGAGCATTTCAGGGGGTGGTCCTGAGGCTTTGGAACACTGTACCATCGCTGTTCAGACTCCATGGACTCTTTTAAGAAACATCTAAAGGCATTTTTATTGAGACAGGCTTTTATGATCCAAAAGTCTCAGGTTCGATTCCCAGTCATTGCACATCTCGTGGTGTCTCTGAGCAGCACACCTTATCCCCAAAATGCTCTCCAGGTGCGTTCAATAGCTGCCCACTGCACCACTTGATGGTGGCTGGGTTAATGCAGAGATCCAATTTTGCCATTGTATGGGAACATACAATGATGACAATACATACACATTATTATTATTATTATTATTATTGTTATTGTTATTATTATTATCTAATTGAAATAATAATTGCGAAGCACTTTGTGATGCTGTGTCTGTAAAAAGTGCTATAGAAGAAAAAATTTACTTACTTTGTTCACGTCACACCCACCTCAGTTCATTTTCGACCTTCCTTGGTAGCCGCCCCTATGTTTAGGACTTTTGAAATGAAGATGGGAAGATATTTTTTAATAAATATTTATTTTTCTGCACAGTTTTTGTGTGCAGGTGTCAAAATACAGCTACGACTCTGTGATTATTGTAATAAAAGGTTCACAACTCGAGCCACAGGAATGCGTGACTCTGCCACTTAAATTCAAAACCCTGCAAAAGTCGCGGACATTCTGGAGGTTTCCTCATGAAAGCCATTCACCAACTAGTCGCAGCCCAGAGAGACACCGCCTAACGGCTCATGCAGTGATGCTTTTGAAAGTTTCTGTATCAGATGCTGTTTGACTGATTTACTTGTCTGTTTCACAGACTGAGTGGGAGCTTGAGTCCTGAGCCGGAGCCGGGACTCTGGAAGCAGAGGTACAACTGTCCCTCTGGCTTGAACTGCATTAAGAAATCTATTGTTTGCATCTATTTATTTTTCTTTTTTACTGTCTGGATTTGCTTTGCAGCCATAAATTGTCTTCAATCCAAAAGGAGACTCCAAAGAAGAAACCAAAACTGGAGTTGAAGCCATCGAACGGGGACAGGTATGGTTTGGGTTACAGTTGGAGACGTATGAAATCTTCTGACGAAGGTTGAAGAATGCATGGATCCTTCTGACATAAACCTGCAAACTCTAACCCAACAGTAGTTCCATCACCCAGTCCATGGATTCTGGTGGAACAGACAACTTCATCCTCATCAGCCAGCTGAAGGAGGAAGTGATGTCACTGAAGAGACTTCTGCAGCAGAGGGATCAGACCATCCTGGAGAAGGACAGAAAGGTGGGTGTCCCCCTCCCAGTTCATATTAATCAATGCTGGCCAACTGCACGTTGCTCTTTTTTGCTTCTTGTGTTTTATGATACATTTCTCCAACAGCTTACAGAACTCAAAGCAGACTTTCAGTACCAGGAGTCCAACATGAGAGTGAAGATGAACCAGATGGAGAAGGCCCACAAGGAGGCCATGGAGCAACAGCAGGTGGGATTTCAAACACTATTACCTGCTGCCACATCATATTAACTCGTCTGTATTTTGATAGGAATGTTGCTGTTTTCATTCATTTATTTATTTTTCAATACTTGTGGTGTTGTTCTATTTTATTTATGGCTTTTCTCAGACAAATCATAACTTTCTGGAATTTATTTTTTTTTTCAAACACTTGCCGTAGAAAGGTTTAGTTCAGCAACACTGACAGCAGCATCTCAGTCATTAATTTATTGTTGGTTTGGAAGGTTGTCCCTAAGTGAAGAAGGGAAAACCAACGTTTTCCTTGTGTTCTCACATTTTGTGTGTATAAAGATTGAAACACAGCAAGTCACATTCACCTGGGAGCTGTTCTTTCATCTAACAATGATCTAAACAGTCTAATCTTCAGTTAGACACGATTTCAAGAAAAGCTCTTTGTCTTGTAACCTGGAGCTCTTTATGGTGCGACTTATTGGAGCAAAATTAGAATAATTTTTATCTATGGCTACGTTCGCTCTGCATGTAAATGTGACCCATACTGGATTGTTTTCATGACAGTCTGAACGTGACAAATCCATTTTTTTTTTCCACATCCACCACAGGTCTTTTTCATATGTGGTACTGAATTGTGTACACACCAGTATTTTTTAATGTGACTGCAGTCTGAACGCTCATGTCACATTTCATCTGACTTTTATGTCGTGAGATAGGGTGAGCGGATTGATACAAGTGTTATGATAATAATAATACCAACCTCGTGCAGTTTCAATCTTGCGTGTCTTCGGCTACAGAACAAAAGTCCAGTCACTTTGTCTTTGTTCTTTAAATTTCTCGTGTCCTGGATGACTGATAGTCTACAGCAGGGGTGCCCACACTTTTTCCATCATTCGAGCTACTTTCAAAACGACCAAGTCAAAGTGATCTACCTACTATAAGGCCCCATTTACACAAGAGCAACCTCTGGAAATGTTACATATTTTTTCAGTATTTTAATAGGGGTAATAAAAAATGAGTGGGTATGCACAAAAACATGGTAATTTCCATATCAGGGTTGCCAGATAAGAATTTATGAACTATTGTACTGTGGCTTAGTATTTTGACCTAAACTGTCATATGTGCTGAGTAAAGATATTCTAAGATGAGGTGTGCATTGTGTTTGTTGAACATGTGAAGACATTTTAAATTTATCTGGCAACCCTGATGCCGTGCATTGCATTCATTGTGCATGCAACTCTGCATGACACAGTTACATCCAAACTGGTGAATACACTGACGTCTCTTTGGAACTGAATTGTATTAGTTTTGCTCCTACATGCTAAAAAAGGGTGAGTAGCACAAAAACACTTTGCTCTCTGACATTTATTATAACTTTTGTTAGCACAGAAAAACTTTTGATCACAGCTGCCTGTAGTGCGTATGTGCAACTTCACATTTGAGAAGCATTTCACACCTCCGTGTGTGTGGGGGGGTGGGTGGGGGGGCTCATTACGGGGGCCTGTTATAGTGTAGGCTAAATGAATGACCAAACCACAGCAGAAAAGCTGCAGTTTCGCGTAGTGGGCCTCAGACTGGCTGCCCTGTATGTCAGTCAAGTGACAAATTTCATAGTGAGGATGCTGACGTCCATTTATTTTTTAATTTTTATTTATTTATTTAATTTCATGTGATCTACTTATAATGCCTTTGCGATTGATCAGTAGATCACGATCGATGTATTGGGCACCCCTGATCTACAGCAACAAATATTCATTTTAGTACTGGACTGTACGGTACTGACGTGATGGAATCTATATTTGAGTTTATTTGTACCTTCAGAACGTCGTTCCCCTTCAAAACATAAAACGCTGCGTTGGAGGAGCAGTCAAAAGGCCAGATTATAGCACTGGAGCAAACCGTCACGTCAAATAATTTAATCTGTTCTGATCACATAGCAACTTCAGAGTCACACGTGCCAACATGTGCAGAATTCATAATCATACAATATAATAGAATCATAAATTAGCTAACACAAACACAAGCAGTTACATGATTGCCTATCTTACCTGGTAATGATATAATACAAATTGACCAAGATTCCATTTGACAGCTAATTATATTATTTTTGTAATATTCAACATGTAGTATTCCTTATTATTTTATTTGTTGCATCACCTTTTTTTAACAAGTTTAGCATAACTACTAAGTTAGCATAGTGTTCAAAATCCTTGTATGTTTGCTGCTGTTCAAGTCAAAACCAGGATTTATTAAGTGCATCCATAAAAATGTGGGTTTTTCTTTCCTTTAATTCTGTGTTTATCTGTGTTTCCTTTGTCTCCACAGGCTAAGAACAGGGAGCTGATGAAACAAGTGGCTGCCCTTTCGAAGGGTAAAAAGTTTGACCGGACAGGAAGTTCTCTGCTGCTGCCCTAACAATAGGCCGGCCATCGGGTAATGACAACAGAGCGGCTTCATTTAATGTAAAACTGGACGTTTCCCTCGTGTCTCCTCTTTGTCATCTGCATCGATTGCTTCTTGAATTGCTGAAGCCAGAGGGCATGTTATACAAGGAAACCAGACATTAACATTAAGAGAAAGCTCTCTAAAAATCAACACGTTTTTAAATATTTTATGACGCTTTTCCTTTGGGATCAAAGGATGCAACTTTAGGTGATGTGGGGGAGGGAGCCCTCGTTTCTACACTGCCGGGCCACAACAAACAGCACTAGTTTGCGTGCTTTTGTGGAGCGCAGTCTGGTGACTCTGTATCCACTTGTTTTTTATGGATGTCATGCATTTATTTATTCAGCTGTATTTCTTAGCTTTGTTTTTACTCCTCAAGACATACTGAGAGAATACCCCACATTTTGGGGTTCTCAATAGCAACTAGTTCTATTTTTATAAACAGATGCGATCGTAGAAGACGAGCTCTCCTTAACGGAGACCTACGTGCAACTTTACGATGTATGCAAAACACCGGTTGGGTTACTGCCGAGCTGCTGCTCGGTGGTAGAAAACTCAGAACTCAAACAACCAATGAGCACTCTGAAATGGCTAAATGCCTCTTTGCTGCCCACTTTCTCACTGTGTGACAGCACTGCTGTTTCTTTTTACTGGAACGGTTTTCATACTGCATGATTTTACTGCCAGCTACCAGAGTGGTCACGCTTCTTTACCCTCCCCTTTTACTTAGTTTTTTAAGAATAACTTGTAAATGTATTTACTGGGGTCAGCCATTATATTGAAACCATTGCTTCTGTCAGTTTTAGTGAGTACAGTATGTGTATGGTATGGCCAGTAGACATTAACATGTCTGTAGAAGATGCTTTTCCAAGGAACACACCTATCACGTTACGTTACTGGGCTGGTTTCATACTGTGGTGTTCAGGATCACTTTTGTACTTTTTTCCCAATTTCAGATGTTTAAAACTATTAAAATTGGCTAAACTGTTACTGGATGCTTGCTTTATTGACTTTTGTTTATCAATTTAACTTCAAGGTTTTATAATTAAGACAGCTGTTAACACATAAAGCCAGAATGGTGGTGATTTAACACAACACTGAATAATTGCCACTTTGCACTTGTGTCAGTTTACAGTCAGTCATAAATAATCCAGAATTAACTGATTGACTATAATCTTTAGAAATATGAAAGACGTAGTCAGTACAAGAATATTGGCAACTTTTTGAGGAATTTAAATTAGTTTTTAAAGCAAAGTTAAGCATAACTAGAACTTTATTGTGCCAAATATTAACCCGACTAATAAAAACTGATATTACAGTATGAAAGGATGATTGTTTTTTCACAGCAGCAGAGATGAGCAACCTTTCTCAGATCATAAAAAATGCTGTTCTTTTAAAAACTATGTGGACCTCTTCGAAGATGATTAAATTTCTTCTTGAACAGTTCATGATGTTATCAAGATGTTTATGACCAACCAGTTGTTCAGATGCCTTCTGGATACAACTGTCAATCAAAATTAAAAAAAAGACCAGCTGTAATTTGTGTAAAAATAAGGCAGTTTAAAAAACACTGAGCATCTGGCTGGAACAATCTTTCAGGGTAGTTTAAGCTACTATAATTTACACTTAACCAATGGGTGAAGCTCATATCCACTGCTGCTAGAAGACGAGCAGCAATAGATTAGACTAGTGTTGACAAAATACTTTATTATTTGGGACACAATAAAAACCAAGAGCAAACTCGGCAAACGAACAACACAACCTAACAAAAATATGAATTTCTTATATACATTATTATTGTTATTACATAACAAATTAAGAACCAAGAGGACATAAAATATTTGCATTGATTTGCAAATATTAATGGATAAAGAAACAATACAGGTGCTGGTCATAAAATTAGAATACAGGTAGTCCTAAACTTACGAACGAGATCCGTTCCTACGCACTGTTCGTAACCCGATTTTGCCGTAAGTCGGACACCACACGAGCCGACACTTATACACGTACATGTACGGTACTGTACA
>JAVCKU010000031.1:11444359-11456817 GCA_032273985.1 Hypsolebias coamazonicus | reverse complement strand
GGAGAAGTAGTAGATGAGTGGATTGAGGCAGCAGTTGAAACTGGCTAGAGACAGCACCACGGGGTGCACGGACTTTGTCAGCTTTGCCAGGCCGCAGTGTGGCAGCAGTTTCATGTGTGTGAGGGTGTATCCCAACAGATTGATGTGGTAGGGGAGGAAGCACAGCAGGTAGACGCCCAGCACCCAGTAAATAACTCTGAGGGTTTGCTTTCGGTTGCGACGGTGGCCTCGGCAGCGATGTCTTTGGTGTCGAAGCACGCTCAGCACTTTGCAGTAACTGTAGAGGAGTAATGAAGTGGGCAGCAGAAACGAGCCCAAAACTAAACTCAGAGCTGCCAGAATGAAGGCTCTGTGGCGCCGAGAGGTCGGGTCCAGCAGGCAGGGCTGGTTTTGACGAGACGCCGCCAAACGCAACAAAGGCAGACTTACGCTGAGTCCCAGCACCACACACCAGATCCCTCCGCTTACCATCTGCGCAGCACGCAGCCTGCGGAGCGTCGGTGCCAGGGGGTGCACCACAGCCAGGTACCGGTCCACAGCAATGCACACCAGAAAGAAGATGCCTCCATATAAGCTGATGTATTTGAGCATGAAGGTGATCTGGCAGAAAGCTGCTCCTGGAGTCCAGTCGCCCGTCTTGTAAGACCAGACTCGAGCTCTTTGGTGGTAGTAGTAGATCCTCATCGGTAGAGAGATGACAAAAAACAAGTCTGCTGAGGAGAGACTGAACATGTAGATGCCTGTGCTGTTCATCGTGCAGGGTGACAAACAGAGTCTGCGCAGAGCCAGGCTGTTGGTGGCCAGTCCCAGCAGGAAGATCACGCTGTAGGACACTTGGTAAAAGGTGAAGCGGTAGCTGGTGTCCACAGTGCAGTTGGACAAGGTTGAGCTGGACTTCCCTGTCAGGTGTGTGTTGTTCCACAGCTCCATATTCCAACCGGTTTAGTAACGTGGGTACTTTAAATCACGGTGGTGCTCCCACCACCTCCAGAGGAGGACTGCTTGGAGGAAGTGATCATTTATCGGCAGGAAGGAACACGTTCAGGTGCTTCTGGTGGAACAGTTAAACCTGAGACAAATTAAAACACGAGACGTCTTTATGAAATGTAAATTTACCAAGATGGCATGAATGCACTGCTGCAACACAGGTGTTTTCTGCCAATAAAGATTTACGTGCAGCCTTCTCCCATAAAATAAGTAAACATTTGATTTAATTTTATTCAGAGTGAATAAAAGCGTCACATGAAATAACTTGTAAAAATCATCTTTGGTTGAGACCGTCAGGTCTTTTAATTAGAATTAGTTATCAGCTATATAGTTAAACATCTTTAAGGCAAGGTTATGAAATATTTTACTGTACGCTTTTTTATTAGTGTTTTCTGTTTGTTATAATAACAGTTCACCTGCTCATAAATCAGCTTCACTTCTTGTCAAAAGGGGTGACTAATGTCTCGAATCTGTGCTCTTTCTCTTTTTATAGATCCTAAATTACGTTAACCTTTGAAATACGAGCTTGTTTACTGCAGATCACATTTCTTGGTCAACTTTTTTCCCCTCAGGTCGCTGCAGCAAAGACATTGTGCATTATTAGTATAGTTTAAATTTTAAAGTTCAACAAATAAGTGTGTTGTCTTAACTGTTTCACATCAAGACTTCTATTATATACAGTTGTTACCATTACTATGCTGTTGCTATTTTAAAAAATATATATATTTCTTGATTACTTGCGATCACATCAAAACTTAGTTCTTCATCTATTCTTTTGCATTAACACAGCTCAAAGGTACATTGAAACAGGTCAAACTTGATCACTTACCAGTATCTGGTTCAGTTTCCCATCAGCTGGTGTTGAGCATCATTTAAAAGTCGCTGTAACTGATCATGGATTGAGCCGTTACCTCACAAATCAGAACCTCTTTCTCTCCTTTCTCCTGCTCTACCCCCTCCCTCCATCAGTGCATGCCCATGATTTGTTGCTACTTAGTTATTTTTTTGTCACTGAATAATTTTAAATGTTCTTAGCACCAGTTTATTTGTGGGACTAGATTTCTGATTAACTAAGTTTAGGAATTACCCTTTCAGTAAAGTTTATCTGATTTAACATAATGTTGGGAGTTATAATTACAGCGCCCGGTGATTGGAGTTGATCATTAACCATATTCACATCACGCTGATAGATGAACAGCAATTATTAACCAACAGAAGGAGCTGCAGATTTACAGCTGTTCAGTATATCTAATAAGACAGGCACTGTGGGAAACTTTTTTCCCTTCCAGAATGTACTTTTTTTATTTACTTCACAGTTCATAATTTATATAGAAACAGTATGAAATCAGTTGTATTTTTCCTTATAACACCCAGTATTTTTTGTTCTACCTTTAAGTTAAAATAAATCTCATTAGGCTGTAAATCCATGCATCTATCTGTAGTTCGTGAACAGAGTTTGTGAGGGATTCATGTCCAAGTCTAAAAGCTACTTTGATGATAAATGCTTTGTAAAAACTAATTTAAATCAGCCTGTCTTTATTTCAAATGTCCTGCAGTAGAGGAAATCTTAAACATGTGGGCAAGGTGTGAACAGGGCAAGCTGAGGTGGGCAGCACAACAATGTGCACGGCCTAGATCGGCGCTATTCAACTAAATTTCTCAGGGACCACACAGTTACTGAAAGCCAAGAGCTCAGGGGCTGGACAGCCAGTTGTTATTGTCATTAAGTTGGTTTGTTTTATGGTTTAAAATCTAAGTTTATTTAAAATGAACCCACCAGTGGGCCGAACTGAGTTCATCCATGAGCCCGATTTGGCTCCCGGGCCACCAGTTGAATAGCTCTGGCCTAGATTGTTTGCAAGCTGTGCACATGAACTTTCAAAAACTGACAGCATAAAACGCAGTCGCACAGCTTGCGTGGTTGGTTATCACTAACACATACTCAGATTTTAGTGAGACTACAACAGAGAATGTGCCTATTTTCTGTGTCGCCAACTCAAAATTGCAGTCCGGCCCAGTGGAAAAGTGACCTGTTTCATGCAAATTTATATATTTTTTGTTTCACTGCTGCATCAAGGCTCCTTGTGGTGTTTTTGCAAAAGTGTTCCTTTTTCAGGGAGCGTGTTGTTGCTCGCATGCTTTGGTTGCTTCGTCAGTGAAGGTGATGGGTCTACGCTTGTTATTCTGGACCGTCAGGCCAAGCCTCTGATCAGGAATGCAGTGATGCTCCGTCTTGTAGTTCTCAGGTTTTTTTTTTTTTCTCACAGCAATGAGCAAATGTTTTCCTAGGATTCAAGTTCCTCTGTATTCTATCTCACACGTGGGCAAACTAACCTTATGTATAGGTCATTTTCAGTAAAGCTTGACGGCAGGTACTCCATGTACAGTGATTTTGCGTGTGTGTGTAGTGTAATGACCGTTGAACTCTGCATGCTCTTTTGTAGTTTGTATCCATAAATCAAGTAGGGCAGGTAAAATTATGTGTGTGTTCTTGTTTTTACCCACCGTAAACTTTCTGCACTAGCTATCTATAGCTATATTTTTATTGGTCTCCTGCAGTGTTTGCACAGTACCGGTGTCCTTTAAAGGCTATACCTTAAATGTTAGTGTTAAAGTAAACTTTATATGCACATGTACATAAAAACAACACAGTCTTTGTAACTTAATTGTCGGCACTTTCATGCTTAAGCAGTATAGATAAATACAGTAACCTGGTTGTGCCCAGCAAGAGAAACTGATAGCATTAACGTTTTAAACCCCATTATTCAATCATTCAGGAAATAATTTGTCTTCTGAAAAGTGTAATGTTTTATTCACTGTCAGTTTTACGGGAAAATCAGTCACAGAATGTGTTGCTCTTTGAAGTGCACAAAGGTGACCATAAATTAGTAACAAGCCACTTTCTACTGCACCTTAAAAGAGCTATAAAACTGGTTTTTACAAGTACAGCATAATTTGTGCAAAAGCTGATACGTGTTTGTATCAGCCCTTGCCTATCATTCCTCAACTAAGCCAAGTGTTTTGTAGATTTTCTCACACATTTCTGCCCCTATCAAGAGTTTCATGTTGCAACACACTTATTTCCATTCTTTTATTGGCTTTATAAGGATCAGTGTCTTAAATCCCAGTTCAAAGTCTCTGTGACGTCCATTGGGCGAGAGTGACTAATAACCATTTTGTTTGTCTTTCAAAGTCACTGCTTTCGTTTCCGTTCTTTCATTCTGCTCAAGTTCTGCCAGTCTCATTGCACAATAGAAGTGTGCTCAAACTGTGGACTCGTCATATATTTTGGCTCGCATGCTCTTCAATGTAAGGCTTCTTTGTAAAGTGCTCGGGCTGTTTTGTGTGCTGTCCGTTTGCATCCTGTCAAATAGTTTGGTTGTTCCATTGTACCATACTGTAGTCTTTCGTTTAATGGAGCTCTGGATTGTCTCAGAAGTAAAGTAGTAAATGACTGGATCAAAGCAGCAGTTGGTCACTGCCAAGCAGAGAGCAATGGGGTAGATAGTTCGGACCACTTGTTCTATATAGCATCCTTTTAGGACGTTGGAGCGCACCAGGGCATAGAAAATGAGATTAACATTGTATGGAATGAAACAGAAGCAGAAAATCAAAAGATGTACGATGATCATCCTCAAGACCTTTGTCTTGTTAAGGGATCCCCCACGGTTGATGGTTTGGGGTCTCCTCAGCGTCCTTAACACCATGACTGAGCAAAACACATTGAGCATCAGAGGAAGAATGAAGCCCACAGTCTCAATGAACACTACCACCTTAGACAGCTCAGCCTTCCACTGTTTCTTCGAGTAGTTCTCAAAGCAGAAATTTGAGGTAGAGTTTGTGTTGTTTGGCGAGGTGGTGTCCAGAAGGAACCCTGTGGGTATACTGCCAGAGAGAACCATCACCCACACCATAAGGCAGGCTAATTTGGCATTCCTCTTGGTTCGAATTCCTTTGGACCGGAACGGGTGAACAATAGCCAGAAATCTGTCAACGCTGATACAGCTGAGGAAGAGGATGCTCCCGTACATGTTGGTGTAGAACAGAGCCACGGAGATCTTGCAGAGCACACTTCCAAAAACCCAATTCTGCTTGATAAAATATGCTATTCGAAACGGCAGGCTGAGGACAAAGAGAGAGTCTGAGACAACAAGGTTCATCATGTATGTCGTGGTTTCGTTCCGTATCTTCAGCGTACAGGTGAAAATATACATAGCCACCATGTTAAAAAGAAGTCCGATCGCAAACACCAGGCTGAAGACCACGCTGTAGAGAGGGTACTTGAAGTCATCGTTCTTGTCACAGCTGTCAGTGCTGTAATTCATCTTCAAATCAAGCTGGAAAGTCTGGAATGTTGTCCATGAAATGGAAAAAAGTTCTTCACACAGATGTGGTGAATTTGTTAATTAAGGCATGGTTCTCTGAAATGAAATGGAGATTACAGCTCAGCTGGTTTTCTTTTGTCAATAAACGCTTTGAGGAAAATCACACAGCAACTCAACAAATTACCTTCTGTTGACCTCTGAAGTCTTCAGTTTATATTTACCGTCCGTTTGAGTCGAGTTGCAGCTCTCTTTACAACAGAAGAAATGTTCCCCTCTCATAGAAGTGTCACGTGTTTCAACTATCAGTCCACTGGCTCTTCCTCTTTTCTTCTTCTCTTGTGTGTTCCTGTCAAGCCCTGAAGGCACGTTGTGGCTGTTCCTGCTTTACTGTAATTCAGACACCTCACAGCTCTCCATGTGTTTATCTATGGCGATCTGTATATGAAGCGCACGCAAAGAACTCTGAGGACTGTTGAAACAGTGGGCGGAGCCTGAACGGGGGCTGAAGTCCTCCCTGTGATGATTTGTTTTGACTTCATTTAAGATTTCATTCATCTAAACGCCTTTTTTTTTTTTTACCATATCACAATTAAGCATGTGAATATTCATTACTGATATGTATTTACCAGTAAATGTATTTTCTATATTTATCACAAGATTTAACTTATCCTTCTAACACACTGTATGTCACCTCTGTTATGTTTTGACTATACAGTATTAGTATTATAAAATATACTTGTCCTATCTTGTAGTTTATAAACGAATAAGAGCCACAGAAACATTATATAAGCATAAATTTGTTGGTGACAGAATTATTAAATAATTTAACTGCTAAATATAAGAAATTGCTGCAGAATTGCCACAAAACACTTACAGTATGTGAAAGTAGTTCATATCTTAGTCAGATCTTAGTTGGTTACATCTTAGTTCATATCTTAGATCTTATTGCTGTTTTTCTTTTACATTTTATTGTTGGATGTAACTGGTACCCTGTGTACACAATTTCGTTCCACCACATGTACCATATGGGGTGCGAATGACAAAGAACCTTGAATCCTTGAAATAAAGTGTGTTCTTTCGAAATAGCAGTGGCGTCAGCAGGGTGTAACAAGCATGACATAAGAAATGTACAAGTACAGTAACATGTCAGTACGTGCAGCCAATGTTTAAATTCTTTTTTTTTTTCAAATGCAGAGCAATAAACCACCAAAGTCAAACTCCTCCCAAACCACCCCTCCATCCATTACCACCTTTACACACACATACACACACTCCTTTCTACAAGTTCATCAGTCTTGCATCAGTTGCATGTTAATATTTGCACACCTATTTAACAGGTTCATTAAATTCTGTCTCAACAGGTCTTAAAACCAGTCGAGCGTCTACAATTAACAGTCTTAAGTGGGTGAAGTGAAATGAGAAAAAAATATAGAGAGTAGAGTAGAGTAGAAACAGCCTTTATTTTCCCATGGCTGGGAAATTCAAGTGTAACAGAAGCAAAAGATAAAAAGATTCACACAAAAGTTCCTAAATGTTAAAAACTATATATAAAGAAATAAGATAAAAAAAAATCAATAATATTGTTCAATATGTGTTGGAACATTGACAAGGACAGATTATTTACAATACAGCAGTACAGGCAGAGTGTGTGTTTTAGCAGAGGTCAGCATGTATTTAATCCTTATTGAGTTTGTTGGGAGCAGTGATGGTTATAAACAGCTGCTGGGAGGAAGGACCATTAAATAGTCAAATGTGTACAAAAGCACTAAAGTAAACTTAAAGAGAAGCAGTTTGTTCAAGTTACTAACTTTCAGTGCAACGAGGTCATTGTTGAGCGAATGGCCCACCAAAACGGCGTTGCCTGGCAACAGCATCATGAGCTGGGCTTGAACGTCCTTCAGGGTGGTTGTGATTGGTTGCAGCATGGCTGCAGTGATGCCTGAGAACCTGTCAGGAGGCATCCATCCACATGTTGATGGTTGAGCCCAGTGAGTCAAGAGAAAAAATGAAAGTGTGCATGTGTGTGTGTGTACTTGGTAAGGTAGTTGAGAATACGGCTTTGTGGTTTCACCAGTTCGTCCAACACACAGTTCCCATCTCCATCCACCAGAGACACACGAGTCAACTCATATCCGTTTACTGTTAGACACTAAAAACACAAAGACAAACCGTTCGGAGCAGCTGAACGAAGACACACGCAGAAAGATGCTGAAACACACAAAAACACCCTGAAACATGCCGAGTACAGCACAAGGCATACTTCTTATATTTTAATATGTGAGAGGCAATTCAGAATTTTGATACACTTAGCTTTTAACTATTTTACTCCTTCTATATGTTTTGTTATTTTTTTAGCTACAGTTCTGCAAATTTAGGCTTTTAGCTACAGTTTACTTATTTTATGTCATAGTCCATTTTATTTCTATAGAAACAACAGAAGTTGCCCAAGTACTTTGCAAATGAGCCAAACAAAAGATAAAAGCAACAAGAATCATTAAAAGACCAAGTCACACTAACATAAAATACAGAAGAACACCATAAAACAAGCAACTCTAACTGGATCTCAAATTCTGCATGAGTCAAACAAGGAAAAATGATGGTTCGAATGGGAAGAGAAGATTGACTGCTGGAGGACAAACTGACTGCATTTCCTCACTGCTGCTCTCTTTACTTGCTCTCCTCTACTGGATTGTATTTGTAATTACTTCTATCTTTAACATGTTTCTCTTTTTGTCTTTGCTCCAATAAAACGTTCACCTGGACCTGTCATTCTGTGTTTGTTTCTCCTCCCTGTCCTCTCAAACCCAGCCGGTTGTCGTTCTGAGCCTGCTTCTGCTGGAGGGTTCTTCCTGTTAAAACAGAGTTTTTCCTCTCCACTGTTGCCTTTGTGCTCGCTCATGATGGGAGACTGAGATGAAGTAAAGATTCACCACAGTCTGCTGGCTTCCTTAGACAGATGACTTTTACAAGTGGCTTTTATAATGGATGTGAATGTTTCTGTTCAGTGCCACGAGACTACTTCTGTTGTGACTTGGCGCTATAGAAATAAACTGAATTGAATATAAATAAATTGAATTGAATTTCACACACTGCAGCACAGACAGACAGGTTCAAGAACGTGCAAAAAAAAAATACACAAGTAGATGCTTCCAATTTACAGTAAGGCTCACTGTAATATTTAAAAAACTGAACAAAGTTAAAGGGATTTCACAAACCGTGTTTAAATCAACACCTTTTTAAGTCTGACATTGTTAAAACCGCGTCCACACAAGCATACTACTTGTTATACAGAAACATGATTCTCCAGAAAAAGCTACCAGTAACTCAAGTCATCTCACCATTTCACAGTCCAGTCCATAGAGAGGGCTGTCATCAGTGACATGAATATTCACCGTGCACCTGAAGTCCTCAAAGCCTGGCATTCCTGTGTCGAATCAAAGTATAAACCATGTCCAAGCTCAGTGAGCAAAATCTGAAAAGACACTTTGTTCTCCTGGGTGGATACTGTATTTTCCAGCGTATAAGTCGCAGTTTTTTTCCTAATTTGCATGCCCTGCGACTTATAGGACGAAGCGACATACTTGTGGATTTTTTCCCCCCCATATTTTTAGACCAATTTTTGGCTGAGATATGACCGTTTTTCATTCATTCTGACTGAAAAAAAATGGAGCAGTACCACTTTCGGCCGGTAGGGTCGACCGACCGTTCCCAGCTCATGTGTCCGACAGAAGCCTCCTCTGCTCGGACTCTGTAGCAGCACAGCCTCCTGCTCTCTGGAGCTCTGAACTACGGTAGTGTTAGCTCAGTGTTTGACTGTTAGCAAAATAGCTCATGAACCACACGACAGATTCATTCATTCAACCTTTATTTATACAGGCTAGATTTTGATGAAACTTGCAGAAAGTAATCACTGGATGGACATTTACAAATGTTTAGCGGCAGGAGACGTTTGAGCTAAAATTCGATTTATTTATAATTTATTTCGTATTTATTTTACGTTTGGAAGAGCCGTCAAAGCAAAACAATTTAAATCCAGCTGATTTGAACATTACGTAAATTTTTAAAGGTAAAGTTCAGCTCAGAAACACTTTTGCTATAATGTCAGCCAACAAATATATTTTTTAGGTGTTTATTTTGCTAAATTTTAAAGAAATGCAGCGTTCCCACCCGTGCGGGTGCACGTAGTGAAACAAATTTTTAAATCCAGCTGTTTTGACAATTACGTTCACTTATTAAGGAAAAGTTCAGCTAGGACACATCTTTGCTATAATTTTCAGCAAACAAATAATTGTTTTTACCATGTTAATCTTTTTAAAGTCCTTCCGTGCACTGCCGTGGCTGCCACAATCCTTTTTTGGCAAAACACCGCCCACATTTTCGGGTTGTCAGCGGTGACGCATAACATACGCGACGCGTCAGCGGTGACGCATAATAGATGCGACTTATACGGCGGTACGACATGTTTATGGATTTTTCCAACTTACTGGACATAATTGGACAATGCGACTTATAGGGCGGAGCGAATTATCAGGCGGAAAATACGGTACTTGCTTTTTTAACTTTTATTTATTTATTTGTGTCTTGTTTGCACCTTTTAGTTTGTTGCTAATTTTAGCATTTAGTTAAAATTGTACTAATTTTTGCTTATAGCTAATGTTTATGTCATTTTGGCTTGTAACTATGGTTTTGCCAATTTTAGCTTTTGCAGTTTAACTAACCATAGACTTTAGCTATGCATTTGCTAATTTAAGCATTTAGCTGCTGCTTTGCAACTTATAGTTACAGATTTGTTGTTTAGCTAGTTTTGTGAGTTTTTGCCTATTTCTATATTTGTTATGTTATGTACATATACATACTGGTGTGTTTATATATACTGTATATTCTGCTTTTTTCAAATTACAGTTCATTTTCAGCATCTTCAACAAATTTTGGCAATATCATTTAACATTCATCCTTCATACTTTATACGTGTATCATTTAGCTCCAATCTCGTGTGTGTGTGTGTGTGTGTGTGTGTGTGTGTGTGTGTGTGTGTGTGTGTTGAATTAAAAAAAACTCTGTGAACAGACTACCACAGTATCTTTAATTAGCACAAAGAAATGTTTCAAGTTCATTATTTAGTATTTCAGTGCAATTTAAAAATCTAAATGTGTTCAGAGCATTCTAAGGAATGTGACATTGGAGCATAGCCTCGTAAGGTTAAACATGCTGTGCAACCCTACCCTCTTTGAAACAACAGACCGTTGACCCCACCATCTTGACCCCCTTACTGCGCCCCCGCTGCGGCTCCTCCCTGCTCATTCCTGTCACAGGGATTAATAGCAGCACCCAGGCCGTTATTCTCTTGTGGCAGAAAGGCAACTGGACCTTATGGCTTCAATAAAGCCAGAAAGGCAGCATTAACTTCACTTGGTGCAACCCAGACGCAGAATTTACCAGACCCAAACCTGAGGCCTCTGCAGCTCCTTATCAAGAGCATGATGCCTGTTTCTAAGTACTGTACTACAATCAGGAAACATGACATCTGCTTTCAATTGGGTGCATTATATCACTCCCCCACCCCTGCTCCCGCTCAAAACACACTCATATACTCACAATGCCTGCTAAAGTTGCATTGCCTTGCGCTTTTGTGCAGGGTAAAGCAAACGTGAGCTTCAGTCACTGATTTATTCAGATAAGCTAATGTAATAATTTGCCCTCACGTAAAGTTGGTGGTGTTTGAAAAACAGGAAAAGTAACTCATCTAGATGTTGGACTGGAGTGGTGTTGGTTGGTTCTGTTTCTGAGACATTGATCGATGCCTTCAGGTTTTTGTTGTGCGTTTTGCATTCTGGCCCTTCCTTTTTAAAAATCTATCAGATGATCAGAATACACACCTCAGCTTATTTTACAATTCACATGAAAACTCATTTTACACACAGACAAGACACTAAAGTTCAAAAGACTGAGTTAAGTCAGTCTATATGACTAGAAATAAAAAAGAAAAACACTCCCTCACACGATGGAGAATGTTATGTATGTTTAAGTGTGTGTTTTTCTGTGTGTGCATGGGGGGTGGGGGTGCACCCAGATGTGCACCCAGATGTCTACTTGCCATAGCTGGCTGACTTGACCCTGAAATTTGGCTCAGCTCCATTCTTCACATGAGGAAAGAACCCTCTGTTGTTGACATTGTTTCTGAGCGTCTTTACTGCATCTGTTACATCAGTGACAACTATGAAAACAATGATTTACATAATTGCATGCTCTGGGGTTGGCAGCAAGTTTGGCCAGGGTTCACTGCTTACCCAGAGAGCCTCCTTAAACCACTTCACAGCGCAGGCAGAGCTTAAAAAGTTATTGCAAAATGCTTAAAAGTTTGGTTGGCATTTACTTTTGAAATCTTCTGAGTAGAAAGGATTGCAGCAATCCCTCTAACAGCCGAGTCAATGTAAACAACAACTTTTTCTGGAGCACAAGTTCTTGAGCTCTTCCCTTTTGCTTCTAGAAGTCTTAAAAATGGTCTCATTAAGGTTTGTTCTTTGGTTTGCATCAACTTTCCAACTTCTAACACATCAAATCTTTGCTAAACCTGACCATTATTGCAAAAGCAAAAGGGTAACAAAGCTTCTGTTTGTGTCTGTGTCTGCCTGTTAGCAAAATATCTTGTGAACCACTGGATAAACTTTAATGAAACTCTCAAAGTATTCAGTGGATGTACATCTACAACTTATGGAATTGACCCTATTCAAGATGGCCACCAAAACTAAGCAAACTTAGCAAATTTTTTAAAATTTATTTAATTACGGTAAGTCAGTTTTATAATTATTGAGCCAATGTTTGGTGTGGTAGTAGCTGAGAGTCATGTACAACTGATGCTATAAACACAGAGTTATCTTGTGAAATGTTATATCAACAAAGTTAAATCAGGTCATCTGGACGTTTCCTTTTTTTATGGTTGTTGAAACGTTTCGTCCTTCATCCAAAGGACTTCATCAGTCCAAGGAGCCACAACAAACTCAGTCCGATAAGTGGCACACTCACATAGTGGGCCAACCAGTTTTATGGTGATGAGGTGGTTTCTGGAGTTCGCCCTCTCCCCTGTCGACTCCTCTGAGGCAGCCATAGCAAGTGGTTCAAACCATCAAAGTTCATGCTCAATAATAC
>JAVCKU010000031.1:11430211-11442975 GCA_032273985.1 Hypsolebias coamazonicus | reverse complement strand
CTCCACATCATTGCATTCAGTTTTTATTCACAATTTGTTTAGTGTCCCAACTTTTTTGGAATCCGGTTTGTAGCTGACATCATCACATTTCTTTCAGTTAGCATTATTCTGAACTGTTTGCTTTACAGCCTTCCTCCTTTGAATACAAAGGAACATGAATGAGTGGTAATGCTGCTACTGAAATGTTTTTTCCTCCTCTTGTTTCCACCTTTACAGTGTACCGTCTGGCCTATACAAGGCTAAAGACCCTCTGCTCCTACCTGTTGTCCTCTCACCCTGAACTGGAGCCCATCATATGGACTTTGTTCCAGCACACACTGCAGCACGAGTATGATCTGATGAGGGACCGTCACCTCGACCAGGTACCCCAACACCGCAGTGCTTTCAGTCACTGTTTCGCCATCATCCGGTTGTTCATTTCCTCTTACTGACTTTTTTTTGTTTTCCTCTTTCTTTTTATGTTTCTGCCTCATTATTTCCTGTTGTTCTTGCAGTTGATGATGTCAGCCATGTATGCCATATGCAAAGTAAAGAGTGTCGATTTGCGTTTCAAGTCCATTGTTTCAGCTTATAAGAACATGGCCAACACCAACCAAGAGGTGATGCGGCTGTTTCAAACTTGCGATCCAACCCCTTATTTCATGCTAAATGATGACTCATTGAATGTTGTTAATCATTTGAATTGTCTCTCTGTTTGCTGCAGACATTTAAACACGTGTTGATCACCAAGGACCAGTATGACTCCATCATCGTCTTCTACAACCAAGTGTTCATGCAGAAATTAAAAACTAATATCCTGCAGTATGCATCTACCAGGGTGAGGCACAAATGAACTTTTAATACCGTAAAATCAATAATGTTTACAGTTATAGTTTCTCATAGTTTCTGATCTGTTTCCAGCCACCTCCACTTTCTCCAATCCCTCAAATGCCATGCAGCCCCTACAAGTTCCCCAACTCCCCTCTGCGTGTACCTGGAAGCAACAACGTGTACATATCTCCTATGAAGAGCCCGCGCATGTCCCCGGGTATCATGACGCCTCGCTCTCGGTCAGTCCTGCAGATTCTTCACAGAATTGTACTGATTTTAATCAAAAACTTAGCTTAAATGTCTTTTCATCTTATAATTTTTTTTAAATCTTTGCAGAATGCTCGTATCCATCGGTGAATCGTTCGGGGTAAATGCTCATCAAAATTTAAATAATCTGGACATAGATTTGTATTTTCTGTGCTCACTCTTTGTTTGTGTGTTATGTCCTCACCTGCAGCAGGCCAACCGCTTCCAGAGGATCAACCAGATGGTCAACAGCAAACACGCCCACAAGAGGACTCTGGATTTCGACTCTGCTCCAAAGCCTTTGAAAAGACTGCAGTTTGACATGGACTGGCATGATGAAGCCGATGGCAGGTCAGTCACAGTTGTTGGAATTTACAGACGTTCTTATTCATTATCTGACCAACAAAATTGCATTTACGTCTTAAAAGAAATGAAGTACTTGACTGAAAGTATTTTCCCCAAATGACAGCAAACCTGGAGGAGATTCTACACTGATACAGAAGCTAACAGAGATGAGTAAGTGATAACGTGTTCATACAGTTGCGGTCAGAAGTTTACATCTATTCATTATGGACATGAATATTGTATTAATTTTGAATATTTAAGTTGTGTTGAATCTTCTATAATGTCTTATTTTCCCAGCGTAAAAATAATTTGTTTCACACTTATTGGGATCAGTATTCAGAACAGTTGGAAATTGTAAGTTTGAACAGCTTCAGATTCACATCAGTTCAGACAATTGTACAAAAATACAACTTATCCAGATGTGTCACCACTTCGCCATTGTCTGAAAGAAGGCCCAACCTGCCCCCATCAAATGAAAGCTGATTAGGCCTCAGTGTTTCCACTACCATTATACAAACAGGGCGCCCTGCCCTGTCAACAGAACCAAGCACCCCGCCTACCGAATCCCTCACCCCCTCCCCTGTCAACAACTGCCAGCACTTACGTAGCGCTAAGCTAGTGACACACAATACTGTACATATAAAGATAAAGCTAAAAAACTGACTATGGAGGCAGCGCTCTGTCTCAACTCATGCTGACCATCCAAACACCCCCCACCAGGCTTGAAAGCTGTCCGTACAAACAGCGAACAACGCAGACGTGTTTCCATCTCCACCCCTCCCCCCGTCGACAAAAATCACGGAAGATATGAGCTCCCTGCCAAGGCAAGTAAACTAGGGAAAACACTGCAAATATTACCTAGGAACATGAATCTACTCACAACAAACTCATGTTCGGGCTGCTTTTGTTACATTTTTAGTGTTTAGCGTATATCTCAGATCTTTCAGCGTACCGTTTGGTGTTCGTTTAGCATATATATATATATTAGTGCATATCTTAGATCCTTATTTACAGTTTCTTTTTTGCACTTTATATTTTTGCTATTGTTTGTTGTAACTGGGACCATGTGTGCGGTACATAATTTAATTCCACCTCGTGTACCACATATGGTGAAATGACAATAAACCTACTTGAACTTGAACCACTGAGGCTCAAGTCCGCCATGAACTAGAAACTGCTGGAACACCAGTGTCCACGGTGATGTTGGACAGAGATTGGAGATTTTTACACTTACAGTTTACTCACTCTGGGCTGGAAGTGAGATGCTGCCTCAAATGGACGTGTTCAAGTTTCTATATGTTAGACTGCATCAGGACAGTGTATTTGCTTGTCCTGCCAATAACTTCTGGTTCACTCTAGTTAATTCAACAAAACTACATACACATGCATCATCGCTACACAGTGTCATATACATTTTTCATCACCCAAACTCCAAGGTCAAGGTCACAAGTCAAGGTCAAATGTTATACAGTGCCTTTGCTTGTCTGTACCATTGATATAGATTGCTGTAGGTGTAACGTGCCATTTGCTGTAAACTGTGCAGATACGAGAAAATCTAAAAAAAAAGTTTTTAATTGTTGAAGTTGCACGTTGTATACCGTATTTTCCAGCCTACAAGTCACTGTTTTTTGCATAATTAGCATGCTCTGCGACTTATATACTGAAGCAACTTATTTATGTTTTTTCCCCCATATTTATAAACCTATTTTTGGCTGAGATATAACTGTTTTTATTCATTCTAACTAAAAATATTGAACACTACCATTTTCAGCCACTAGATGGCACTCGAGTTGTATGGCATGCCACTGTGTCATGTCATAG
The DNA here is from genome assembly GCA_032273985.1 of Hypsolebias coamazonicus. Lineage (NCBI taxonomy): Eukaryota > Metazoa > Chordata > Actinopteri > Cyprinodontiformes > Rivulidae > Hypsolebias > Hypsolebias coamazonicus. The sequence continues at coordinate 11,439,753 of JAVCKU010000031.1, read as the reverse complement.
GTAAAAGTGGCTATTAATGACACAATCCGCTTGCCTTAGACTGCCACCTTCATCCAGCTCTGGGATCATCCCTGGATCCACCGTCAAATCAGCTTCATTTTGCTGCACCGCCTCGGCGAAATGAAGCTGATTTGACCATTGAAGTGCATTTAATAAGTAAAAATTCAGCTGAGACACACCTTTACTATAAAGTTGAGCAAACAAATAATTGTTTTTAGGTGGTTATCTTGTAAAATTTTTTGTTAAAGTCCTCCTGTACACATTACCGAGGCCGCCATTTGGCAGTCAATCGATTTTTGGCACAAAACCGGCACACATTTCCGGGTGGTTAGCGTTGACGTGTAACAAACGCGATACGTCAGTGGTGACGCATGATGCGACTTATACGGCGAAGAATTTATTTTTTTCCCCCACTTTATTAGACATATTTGGACTGATGCGACTTATAGGGTGGTGTGACGTATACAGTGGAAAATACGGTAATCATTCCACCCTTGATAATGAGCAATTCCAAAAAACACATTTGAACCCCATAATTATTATAACATTCATGCCCACGATAAACTTTTGACCACAGCTGTACATTCTTTTAATTCTATTACAACGTACCTTCAAGTTCCTTTGATCTCAGTTGTGTTTTCTTGTTAATCACGCAGGCTCCACTCGGAGTCGCATGCAGGAGCAGAAGATAAAGGAAGACACTGAATTGAGGAAGGAATAATTTTAAACCCGAGATTGACCTGCACTGTTTGTCACATTGTGAACAATACTGTTCGCTCGCAGAACGTGGAACAAAAGTTTCTCTGTACATTTGCTCGTCTTTTAGTTTGTATTTAACGTTACTCTGTGTTGTAGGAGTATAGAAGATTTTCTCTTCCTTTGGTATTTGAGTGTTTTTACTAACAAAAGTGACTTTTGTTAAGTTTGTCATTTTTTAAAGGGAGTGAGTTTGGTTGTAGAAGCATTAATAATTGTATTTTATTTTATTTTTTTAAGTATTTCTCAATCATAGAGCTTCTCAACATGTCGACAGCCTGCCGGTGCTCAAAAATGTATAAATACTCCGTCATGATCTTTCCAAGTGTTAAATCATGATTCTGTGAAAGAAAACAGAAATGTTTGCCTCCAGGGAACATCTGCAACTCCGTTCGAGCAGTGGATTTACTTTAAGCTGATGTTTATCAGCAGCCGTAGCCCTCTGAAGGCTTTGTTTGTGTTCAAAATTTAGAAATTTTTCTATAATTTGCACTCGGCCATAATGAACAAACTAATGAAGAGTTAAAAAAAAAAAACAGGAGGTTTTTTTTTTTTTTTTGCTTTTTTGGGTAACGTTTGTGGTTTTATAGTAGTTTTTGTTTTTCTTTTGGGTGGGACAATATGAAACTAATGTGCCTAAACTAAGATACTTTAATCTTAATTTTCCAACACAATGGAAGTAATCAACAGGAAACGCACCAAATAAAGCAATAGAGGACTATCCATCACGTAAAATGTAATGTGTTTGTAGAACCTATTGAATAGGTTCCTGGAAATGTAGTAAATATTTCTTTAGTACAGATGATTCTGGTTTGAAGTGCATGTGAATTTATTTTAAGTTTTTCAGCTGTGTTCAGTCACCTGTTGGACTGAGGGAAAAAAAAGTTTTCTTTAAATATATTATTAATCCTTTCATGTGTCTCATTTTCTTTTTTTGACTTCCCACAAGTTTTATTCTTTGATTGTTTCCATGTTCGTTAACTTTAAGACAAACACTTGTGTAAAAGAAAAACATGATCCATCCCTGAACAATTTTAGCTTTTGCATTATGAGGCTTTGCAAGTTTTGACACTATTTAATCTTAAACCTGTTTTAACTTCTCACTGAAACACTTTTTATTTTACACCTGTCAAAGATGAAAGTGATATAGTATAATCTGTTCATACGCACGCCTAAACTTTCTCTTGTCCTGCTCATAACTTCTGATCCACTGCAGATAATTTCATGAAAGGTCAAGGTTCCAAACCAAGGTCAAAGTTTTAACAAGGTCTCAAGGTTCATACTAAATAATCCAGGTTAAAAAAAAAATCCAACAAAGTTAAATCAGCTCATCTGGATGTTTTTATTTTTTATTTTTTATTTTTTTTTGACGTTTTGGCTTTCATCCAAAGAACGTCATCAGTCTGAGGAGCCACAATAAACTCATGTCAAACTCATGACCTGACTTGGATTTTCTACCTGGATTATTGAGCATGAACTTTGATGTTTTGACCACTTTGGCTATGGCTGCCTCAGAGGAGTTGATGGGGGAGAGGGTTGGGCCCAGAAACCATCTTATCACCGGCAAACTGGTTTGCCCACTATGCGAGTACTGCTTGTGGGACTGAGTTTGTTGTGGCTCCTTGGGACTGATGGAAGGACGAAACGTCTCAACAAGAAAAGAAACCATCCAGATGAAACTGACTTTGCTGGGTTACACAAGGTCATTGATTCTCCGGGCCATAACTTCTTATCCGTTCAAGATAAGCTTGAAATGCGCACATCGTCACAATGTTTGTCTCAGCGTCAAGGTCACAAATCAAGGTCAAAGTTAAAACAAGGTCTTAAGTTATCCACTTAAGATAATTTAATGAAACTTGATGCACATATGAATCATCACTAGACAGAGTGTTGTGCACTTTTTATCCCCCCAACTCAAAGTCAAAGGTTTTCCAAGGTCTTTGCTTGTCTGGGCCATTGCTGTCTAATTGCTGACAGACGTATAATGTGCCGTATGCAGCATTGTTGTTCTCCAAAGCAATTATATTTTGAAAAAGAAGTTATTTACAGCAAAGAACATTCCCACTTTTTTATAACCCCAGGCAGTTCTGATTTATTTAAACTTAAATTGTAGTTTTTCAACTTTACATTTGCAGAAACTGCAGCAATTTGGGTCTATGTAAGATTGCAGCATACTTGGTTATACAATATTCTTATTGTATTGGTAAGAAAATTTCATTTTATTTAAAACAATAATTTTAAACCAGGATGAAAAACATACAGTACTGACATCCTACTTAGAGTGTCTAGGCTATTTTTTTTAGCCTCTTAAAGCAATAATGTTTAAATTACGTATTTGGTATTACCAGCTAATTTGTAGATATATTGAAGGATTAGCTCAGAAATAGTCTAATTGGTTAAAGTTCATTCAGCCCAAACTCAGTATTTATATAAACTTCTGTACTTTTGTCTGTCAAAAAACAGGTGATACTAAATGAATACGTAAACCAAGTTTACAGAAACCATAAAGATGTTTCCAAATAACATTAAAAAAACATATTTTTAATTGCTGAGCAATAATAAATCTCTTGAGAGAATAAGAAGTAAAATTAATTAAGGATTTTTTTTTTCCCTTGCAGCTGCTTGTTTTACTGTGATGAACTCCCCCCCAGCTCCTCCGGGAGACGGTGACAGATGCTTTAATTGTATTGTGGCTTCTGTTACCAGCGAGGAGACCTGAGATGATTCCCGTTTGAAAGCAGAAACAGTTTCAGCTCAGCTGAGCATGAAACAGTTCGAACAGGTTACGTTTTAATTGGTCCCCCCCACACCCCCCCAGGGGTGCACTGAGTTATTGACTTCATTGATGCTGATGAATCCATCCAGTCAGGTGCGTGAGCATGTTCTCCAAAGTGCTCAGTTCTCTTATTAAACGCACAATATCGGACTCGTTTACATTCATCTCCAAAGTTTGAAACAGCTGGTAAAGACAAATTTCAGGTCTCCCAAAGACTGAGAGTGTCGACGTTTGATTGTCAGAATGGAAAACCTCACGGTAAGTAGCATTCTATTCATATGTTTTAGGAAATGAGATTTAAACCTACTGTGCTCAAAATGTGCTTATATCAGCTTAATTTTGGTAACCTGGGATTTTATTCCTTATTTGTCATCATCCAGCCATCTTTATTTTTCACACTTATTATTTTTTAATTAAAAGTTGATTTGCTTCTTGTTTCTATGAGGAGAAACAGTTTGCCAGATATCTGAATCAAGTCAAGGGTTTATACAGTGCATGAAAATCTTGCTGACACTGCTGATGGTTTTGTTTCTCAGCCAGAACAATGGCGCGAGATAATGAACAAGAAGATGCGTTTCCCTCCGGAGCTCCTCAGCGCCATCCAGGAAGGGAGGATCGAGCTACTGAGTGGGCTGCTGAAGACGGGAGACGGCATCATCCGCCAGCTGGATGAATCTGAGGATCGCCAGTGGAGGGAGGCTCTCAATCTCTCCATCCGCCTGGGCAGTGAGGATGCCATGGACGCCCTCCTGCTGGGGGTCAAGTTCGACTTCAGGCAGATTCATGAGGCCCTGTTAGTCGCTGTGGACACCAACCAGCCCACAGTGGTGAAGCGTCTTTTGGATCGTTTGGACCAGGAGAAGGGCAACAAAATGGATGTCAGATCCTTCTCCCAGGCTATTTTTGACCGCTCCATTGACAATTCCCAGTTTGCCCCTGGTGTGACCCCTTTGACCCTAGCCTGTCAGAAAGACCTGTATGACATAGTCACCATGCTCACCCAGAAAGGCCACGGCATCCCGTGGCCACACAAGATCTCCTGTGCCTGTCTGGAGTGTAGCAATGGTCGGCAGTATGACCTGCTCAAGTTCTCCTTGTCTCGCATCAACACCTATCGTGGCATCGCCAGCCGAGCCTACCTGTCCATCACCTCTGATGATGCCATGCTCAGCGCTTTTAGTCTCAGCAAAGAGCTCCGCAAGCTGTCCCAAAAGGAGCCGGAGTTCAAGGTGGGGAGAAACTCTGAGAGAACTCTGTTCGCTGTTCATGTTGGGTGTCTAACTCGACTGTGGCACTTCTCCCCTGCAGCCTCAGTATCTGAGCCTTGAGGAGCTCTGTCAGGAGTTTGCCGTGGAGTTGTTGGGGATGTGCCGCAACCAGAGCGAGGTTACCACAATCCTGAACAGCTGCGGAGACGAGAGTCGGGATTCCTTGGACGAGCAGGCGTTTGAGGAGGGTATACCCACTCTGTCCCGTTTGCGGCTCGCTGTCAACTACAACCAGAAGCAGGTAGACTAATTGAGATACTTACATAAGCAATAAAATACACAAACTGTGTCAACCCTGATTTTTATTCCTCGTTGTGTTTGTCTAGTTTGTGGCACACCCGATCTGCCAGCAGGTTCTGTCGTCGATTTGGTGTGGGAATCTATCAGGCTGGAGAGGCAGCAGGACAGCCTGGAAGCTCTTGGTCTCCGTTGGGATCTTTTTTACCATGCCCTTTCTTTGCCTCATTTACTGGATAGCACCAAAGTCAAAGGTCACACAAAAACTGCTGAACCTAGAATCAAAAATAAACCCTGTTAGCATAACTTTTGGTCATAAAAGGTTGACGGGTCTTCTTTTCTCTCCAGCCTGGACAGTTGCTTAAGATTCCTGTTATTAAGTTCCTCCTTCATTCTGCGTCCTACCTGTGGTTTCTCATCACTTTGCTCGGAGAATCAATAACTATGGAGATGTACCGGGACAAGTTTGCTTCCCGGGAGCAGAACATCCTGCACAGCTCCTTCCACATGGTGTGGGTGGTTGGTAGGTTCTCTCTGCCTGATTGAACTCTCCAAAACTGCTTGAGAAAGACAAGGCGTTAGAAAAAAATCATCAGAAATAATCACTCAGGAGTCCAACATTTGACAAAATGTATGACAAAGAAATCCAAATGCACGTCACCCTCCACATCTAACAGTGTCGACCTTTCAGTATGAGCAATATTTCTGACAACAGCAGAGACAGATATTTATATAGTCCAAGTTGAACTTAGCTGAAGCAGGATTTCCAGCTGGCAGATGTTCTTATCACTGTTTTGTCGTGTCTAGCTGAAGAGTATGCAACTGTTTAAATGGTTTGAGTTTAACTTTATTGAACGTGGTATAATGAAAGCATAAACAAAGTTATACGAAAATAAAATAAATGTAAACAAAAGCAAGCAAAAAAAAAAAAAAAAACAGTAGTTACCGGTAATCATATTACACGTTCAAAGGAATGGGTAAAAGTATAAACTTATTGTTACACCCACCCCTCTTACATCTATAGCATCATCCAATAATTTACTATTCATGGTAACTTGGTTATAACATTCAGTTTTTTAGTATTTTATACATCCAGATCTATAAGTGGTACAATACATTCATATTTGCATGCCCTTATGACCAGAAATCAATCATTTTTTTAACACGTTAAAATTTTTTCTAGATCAATATACCATAATGCAGTAATAATTGATAAATTCATTAATTGTTAACATTGATAATAGCAGTAATAACAGATTATTTCTCATATTTATGTGCAGTGATGACCATCTTCTGAAATGACGTATTAAACTGTTTAATGTTTGGACATTGCTTGATTTCCATGCTTAACCATTCCACAGCTTCACCCCACGTACTGACATACAAAAGATTTTCTTGTGGATCTGAATTTTAAAGTTTTAAATACAACTTTTTCTCTTAAATTATAAAGTCCTTCCTGTTTTAAGAAAAGCTTTTGAATGTTTCCTGGTAAGAAATTATTTATTTGCTTTTAACAAGATACTAGCTGTTTGTAATTCCACTATGTCAACAAATTTTAGCAGCTTAGATTTTATGAATAGTGCGTTTTATGAATACAGTAGTGCGTTTGTATGAGCCACATAACCAACCTTATTGATTACTCTTATTGCTCGTTTTTGCAATGTTATTAATGCCTGTAGTGAAGTTCTGTAGTTGTTGCCTCATAACTCTGCACAATAATTCAAATGAGGTAGGACTATAGAGCTGTTTCCTCCAGGACATGTTTGGCTTTATTTAAAATAAATATACTTTTTTACAGTTTATTTTGTTTATATCTAATATGAGGTTTCTATGTTATTTTATCAGCAGTAATGACCCCAAGAAATCTATAGTCATTTACTCATTCAATGTTTACACCAAATATCTTTATTTTGATTTCTTTATTCAAACTACTACTCCCAAATAGCATTACTTTTGTTTTGGTCAGACTTCAGGACAACTTATTCTCATTAAACCATAATTTCAGTTTATTCATAGCTTTAGTTGCATCATCAAGCAACTGCTCCATATCATCTCCAACAAAAAAGACATTAGTGTCATCTGCAAATAAAACAATTTTTATATTTCATATAGCATAGGTCATTTATGTAAATAAGAAATAATGTAGGCCCCAACACTGAACCCTGAGGAACCCCACAAGCAATGTCTAATGGGTATATGTGAAGGAAAGTAAACAGACAAAATACTACGACTTGGTACAAAGTTTAACACAGTATAAAAACACTCTGACTTTAAGATTTCCTATCACAAGGATACGGGTTCATACTTTGCTTTCTTCATTTAGGCTTCTTCTGGTATGAGTGCAAAGAGGTGTGGATCGAAGGACTACGCAGTTACTTCCTAGACTGGTGGAACTGTCTGGACGTGATGGTGCTCAGCATGTACTTGGCATCCTTTTCACTGCGAGTGCTCATCATGCTCAAAGGCTACTTCCTGTGCCAGGATCAGAGCAGCAATGTGGACTGTGTCTACTTCACTCAGACTGGTGAGAAGAAAACACCTTAGAGTTCATCCAAAAGGGCCATTAGAAGGTATTCACGCTCAGCTGCTCTGTTCTTTGTATGCGACAGCGCGTGAGGAGTGGCGTCAGGAGGACCCGCAGCTGCTTTCCGAGGTGCTGTTTGCTGTGACCAGCATGCTGAGCTTCACCCGACTTGCATACATCCTGCCAGCACATGAGTCACTGGGAACGCTGCAGATCTCCATAGGGAAGATGATTGATGACATGATGAGGTAACAGCCTCACTATGCCTGCACATTATTGAGTAAGCCATCACCTGGAGGGGAATTCAGGTTAGGGTTAGCAGAGTGACAATGGCAGCAGAGTGAAAATGGCTTGTTTATTCTTTTCTAGATTTATGTTCATACTGATGATAATCGGGACGGCCTTCCTCTGTGGCATCAACAACGTCTACGTTCCTTACGTCATCTCTCCACGGCTTGGCAGGTTCGAGTTGCTGTTTGAGATCAGTCACTAGGTTTGTTTCAGGGCTGCGATGAGGTGAACGCAGCAACAACATGGTGGTTTGAATCTCCTCTCTGCTGCAGTGACCTGAAAGCTGTCAGTCCTATACAACCAAATATGTGTGGTTTGCCTCCATTGAGACTTTTATTATAAATTTTACATTAAAAAGCTTAACTACAGTCTCACCCTGATGATGTTTCTTTGTGCTGTTCCAGATTTAATGAGACCTTCAAGTTCTTGTACTGGACCATGTTTGGGGTGGCCAACCAGGACTACGTGGACATGCCTCAGTATGTCCTGGCGGAGTTTGTGGGAAGGATTCTTTACGGCATCTTCACCCTTGTCATCGTCATTGTCCTCCTCAACATGCTCATTGCTATGATCACCAACTCCTTTCAGAAAATTGAGGTAATTCTGTGTGTTCATTCGTCTGTCTGTTGGCAAAATATCTCATGAACCAGTGGACGGATTTTAATGAAATTTTCAGAACAAATTTACTGAATGTACATTTTCCTCTGATTAACTTTTTTAAGCTATCCAATTTATAGTGGCCACCACAGCTGATACTAAAAATTACAAAAATGGCTATAATGCAGTCAATTTTTCAGTTATTTAGCTAAAAATTTGGTGTGGTAGTAGCTGGCAGGTTTCCTGAACACATACTCTTAGCATTAACAGATTGCACAAGATCTTTGTTTAAAACATTGGTATGCAAGGCAGTGGGCGATTTGCATTTCTTCATTCGTTAGATATGCGTGTTGTAAAATCAACAATGATGTCAGAGCGAATCCTTGGTTTATTACAGGATGACGCAGATGTTGAATGGAAATTTGCCAGGTCGAAGCTGTACCTCAGTTACTTCAGAGAGGGCCTCACTATGCCTGTGCCTTTCAACATCATTCCTTCTCCCAAAGCCGTGTTCTACATTTTAAGGTAAGCAGCAATAATACAGCACCTTTAAATTGTTAAATACTGTACCTTACTGTTCTTTCTTTAATCAAATCCACTTCAAAATCTGTTCAAGGGGCATCTTCAGACGAATCTGCTGCTGCTGTAAAAGTAATTCAGAGCAAAAGTATCCCCCTCTAGCCTCTATGGTGAGTGACGGACTCTAAATAATGCACAACCTTTTTGCTTGTTACTGTCTTTGTTGCCTTAAAATACTTAATGTGAATGCATTTTGTTAATCAGTCCAGCGATAAGGGCACAGAGGACAGTCAGCTGCCTTACCGGCAGCAAGTGATCAGAGCTCTGGTGCAGCGCTACATCGAGTCAGCCCGCAGGGAGTTTGAGGAGACCAAAAGAAAAGGTAACCCTTAATCAGGCAAAGAACAAGCGACCGATGTCTCAAAAGTAGCCACATACACATACAACAAGATTTTTATACACAGAGGAAGATCTGCAAGTATTATTTTCATTCAACCTTTATTCAGGCAGGTTAATCTCACTGAGCCTCGAGGACTCATTTACAAGAGAGACCTGGCTACAAACTAAGGATGAT
>JAVCKU010000031.1:11391488-11404625 GCA_032273985.1 Hypsolebias coamazonicus | reverse complement strand
CATCTATGTTCTATTACGAATAAAATATTGACATTTGCCATCTCCACATCATTGCATTCAGTTTTTATTCACAATTTTTTTAGTGTCCCAACTTTTTTGGATTCCGGTTTGCAACAAGTTGTGAAGAGGCATTTGAACTTCTTTCAGCTCTTTTGACGTTCTTATCAGCTAGTTTCTCTATTGGTTTTAAAATAAGCTAATAAGATGAGATAAGTCAATAACTTATCTGTTTTCCACATGCATACTTTCTCGTTTTTTATGTTAAGGGTTTAGGCTCACATTATCTGTCATATTTCCATTGTAGCTTATTTTTCTCTGACTGTGCTCCCCAGTGTGACTTGGTGTTGGATGCAGCTCATAGAAAGACCTCCGAGCTGAGTATAGGTCCCAGGAAAGAAGATATTGTAGAGAGCATCATCTTTAAAGCCTCTGATGTCGTTGTGGTGACCTTCAAGGATGTGGACCTTAATTTTGCTAGAAAAGGTACTGAAGACCTATATTACCCTTATATTTAAACATAACACTGCCAGATTTCATTTTGTTTCTATTACACACATGCAAAATGAACCCCTGTCCTGCTAAGTGAATGCCCTTCAGTGCATATGTGCATTTTATTGATTGTTTTGTGTCTTCAGTGCCCTGATGTCACAGAGGTTTGGCCACGAGTTAAATCTTGTGCTTCTGCTTCGAGTGTTCAGTCATTTAAGACTAATTTGATCTATTGATTAGTCTGAAAGTTGCCCAAGTGTAGCAAGGACACTTAATAAAGGCTGAATGAGAGTGTTTTATAGAACTCATCTTGACCTTACAAATTCTCTTTAGAACAGAGACGGACTTAAAGGAACAATAAAACCCTTTTCCAGATTTGGTATAATCTGTAGTTTGTTGGTCAGATAGTCAACTGTTAGTATGTTCGTCCATCGTTCTCTCAGTCCGTCTTCTGACTTTGTCATCTGTGTGTCTCTTCTTTCCAATGGTCTAGTCTCCTCTGACTCAGGTAACTTATTGTTTTTATCCTTCCTGACACATCTGCACATTCAGCTACACAGTTTAAGTAGTTTGTAGAAATATGAAATAAAACCTAAACATTTAGGAATTTGTTCTCACCAGTTATTGCTGCTTTTCAATGCAAACTTCATGAGAAAATTTGAGCATCTCAGCGTTTCTTGTAATCAAAGACAATAAGAATCAAATATCTGATGGAAATCATTCTTGCTCCATTTGATCACCAAGGCCTCTGTCATTCTTGAAATAGATGTTGCTTTCAATGGAAGCATTTCCTTTTATTTGTTGTAATTTTTTTTTTTTTTAGAGTTAGCACTGTTTGAATGTAACTGTTTTTGGGCTTAAGTTGGAGGATGTATAAAATAATCAGTGTAAAATATTTCATGTTAATACACTGATTTCATTTAATATTAAACTCAAATTTTATTTTCCCCCCTTATGGCTATAAACAAACTTAAGTCTCTTTTAATATAGTGCAACATTGCTTTAATAATTCATTTTTACATACCAGTATTTAAAGTACCTCTTTATTTCAAATTTAACTCCTCAGGCCATAAAAGTTGGATGGAAATGATAAGTCCAAGTGTGATTCCATTGAAAGCAACAGTTTTTAACTAAATGCTGAACATCTTCTTTTGACTTTGATCTTTAAAATACAACAACAAAAAAACAATTTTGCTTGGATGCTTGATTTGTCATGGCCCTAAAGTTTTTAGACTGCAAGTCTAAATGCATGTCTGCTTATGCTACACTTAACCCATTTTTAATTGCAAATTCCCTGTATGTCAGCAGAAATACTTTCAACAGTAAAGCATGCCAGCAACCTCCTAAAATATAAAGAAGGCCTGTTGTCCCAGTGTGTGTAAGGTGCCAACTTACTTTTTTGAATACCAGTACACATTTTATTACTGAATGAGTTTGGATGCATGCATTTTAAATCTTCAGGTGGCTGGTATGCTTTATATACACAGTCTGTTGCCACGTCTGGGAATATAAGTGCAAACATGGGCAGCTCTGCAAACATGAGATTAGCTTTCCTTTCAAATATAATTTGAAGTCGTCTTTGAGCATGTTTGCTGTGAATAATTTAGTTGAGCAAAGGTATCTTGTACACTAAAACAATGAGCATGCTGAAAGAATGGATTATCAACATCATGCTGATTTTTATTCATGTGGATATTTCTCCTCTGGTTGTTGCCATGGCGATGTATAATTTAGGTGATGATAAAGCCAGGGAGTGCAGAAATGCCATGTTATCTTAATAATTTGAGCTCAAGCCAAAGCCCAAATTTGATAAAAAGTATGATAATGTCTAGATTTTTTTTTTCCTGTTAAACCACCAGGAGCTCCCTGTGCACTGTTTGTTGTGACAGTTTATGACTGAGGCTCCTGAGGTCTGAGCCCCTCCCTGCACAAACAGTGATCCTACTGCCCTGTGACTGTATTCTGTCATGAGTAGGGACGGGACAAAATATTGATGTCATCTTTTTTAATCTAACACATAACTTAATCTATTTGGGGGAAATTAAGCCCAGTTTATACGTTGCTGTTTTTGAGTGGAACTTCAGTTTTTTTTTGCTGTAGCTTAGCCATTTGTTTACACGACGACAGCCCTTAAAATTGCAGATGAGCACTGTAGCAGTTGGTACTTTTTTCTACGCATGCGCAGACGAACAACACTAATGAGTAGAGTGCTGTTTGTGCTACTCAGCCTTTTTCAGCATGTAGGAACTGTGATGAACCCAACTTCATCCTCAGTCCAAGTGCACATTCCTGTATTCACTATTTTGATTGTAACCATTTTCGTGTCAAGTCCCTGTCTTTCTACATGCACAACACACACCTCATTTTTCAACCTTCCCCCTTCAAGAAAGCACACCCTTAGTCAGCACATACAGTAGCTTTGGTCAAAATGCAATAATTTTGAAGTGAGTACTATATATTATTTCCTATTTGGCAACCCTGTCCAGCATATAAACAGCAGCTTCGGGCACAGGTATATCCATATAAACAGGTTTTAATTATGTTGATTTGTCACAATAAACATCGAAAAAGCACAAACGTTTCCAGATCAAATATAAATGGGGCCTTAAGAGTTATTTGATTAATAGGATAAATAACTCTTATCGGATGTCCCTGCTACCTGCGTCAGGACTTTGTGACGTCGTGCGCATTACTGAGTATATTAATGAGCAGAATTTGTCAAAATATTAACCAGCTAAAGATGCAAAATATGAGTTTGCTTAGGTTACCGTAATTTAAAAAAAAATTGTAAAATGCATAAACAATTAGGCTAGGTACCGGCACTGCAAAAAAAAATTGGACCGTTGCCTGTTCTGCATTTTAGCTTTAAAAAATTACTGTGTCCAGAAAGTTGGGACTTGCGGTGAGTTACAGTTTGCTCACTTCAAATCCTGCAGCTGAAAATCCTCCTAATGAAACAGACTTTGCAGATGCAAGTGTTTAAAGCCGAGATCACCCATGACTATACCATTAAGAGGAAACCCACCTAATGATGCGTTAAAAAACTATGATGACATAAAGATGCTGTGATGCTCAGAGCTGTTTTTTTATTTATTTTTTATTTAATTTTTATTCTTTTAGGCACCTCGTTGAAAAAAAATCACACGTTTGGAAAAGCACCATTAGGCAACAACTTGACATGTCAGGTGCTGCTGGTGGGGAAAGAACCCAAAGACTATTGTCATGGTCACATTAATTCTTCAAACATCTATTTTAACTAGACTTTAGATATTTGAAATCACTGACCCTCCCTATTATAACATGGGTTACTTTTACACTCAAGCTAAAATCTACCTTAAAGTCTATTTGTATGTTGAATAAAATCAATTTATTATACTATTTGCATATTCATAGCTACTACACATTTAGTATTTTACCTTTCAGGAGGGAAGAAAGTTAAAACTACTGTTTAACTGCTTGAATCTTTCTCTTTGAAATCTGGCCATTGCCAAGTTTAGACAGAACTCTTGATCTGTAACTTTCTCACGCATTAGTTTTCATATTTGTTCATCATTTTGCAAATTTTCAAACGTCACATAATTGCTGCATTGTAATGGTAATATTATGGAACATGCATCTTATCACAAATTTTGAGGTGACCAGTGATTCTCACCCCCACTTATGAAGCTGTTTGTGTGTTTGTGTATGCTGCGCACACATCGCTGTGTATTTTTTTGATGTCACAGACAACTTCACAGATTCTGCAGTGAGCGGTAGAATTAATGGCGAACATAAAGAAAAGGACCTAGAGCCCTGGGACGGTGGAGAAACCCACAACTCAGACAGCCTTGAGTCTCTGGATACAGATGTGGTGAGATCAGTCAGACACATTGATATAGAGAGGATGGTTTTCATACAAATATTTATAGTATGGCAGTACTGTCGTGTGTTATAAAGCATTGATACTCTATTTGTGGAGTTTTTGTCCGACTCTGTCTCATCTGCTTTCTGTCTTTAAAACCAGTCAAATGGGTGGGATCCCAACGACATGTTCAAGTACAATGAGGAGAAATACGGAGTTTTGTCAACGTATGACAGCAGCCTATCCACATATACGTAAGTTTCTGTGTGCTTTGCTCTGTGTTACTTAGTCCTTTTAATCCTTATTTCACATATTTGACTCCTAACTGTATAAAATGTTAAAAGTCTGTTCTGAATGGTTGACATGGTTGTTGACTTGGACTGCGTCATGTTTCCACAGTCTTGTTTGAGTTGCACAACAGTAGTCAGTCCATAACTCTCCTGCCTTTCTTTCCCAGGGTCCCTTTGGAGCGTGATGACTCAGAAGAGTTTCTCAAGAGAGAAGCTCGTGCTGCCCAGCTGGCAGAGGAGATCGAGGCAAGCGCTACGTACAAAGCCCGCGTGGCCCTGGAGAACGATGATCGCTCTGAGGAGGAGAAATACACTGCTGTGGTGCGAGGGGAGAGGGAGCCTCACACGCTCAGCAGGTGAGATCAAGTTGGACACAAGAGTTTTAGCCCGATACATTCTGAATGTTGTGAATGTGTAAGTACAAGCTTTATCATCGACAGCTGTATCCATCCATTATCTTTTACTCACTTCTTCTGTTTCGGGTCACTGATGCCCATGTCCAGCAGTCACTGGGCGAGAGGCAGGGAACACCCTGGACAGGTCCATCACAGAGACACAAAGAGACAAACGAGACAAACAACCATTCACTCTCTCACTCACAGCTAGGGATAATTTAGAGTTACCAGTCAGACTAACATGCATGTTTTTGGTTTGTGGGAGGAAGCCGGAGTACCGGGAGAAAACCCACGCATGCACGGAGCGAACATGCAAACTCCACTCAGAATGGTCCCCTGGCTGGGATTTGAACCAGTGACCTTTTTGCTGGGAGGCGGCAGCTCCACCAACTGTGCCACCATACCACCCAGCACGTTCAGATTTCCATAATTCTGTTTGTTTATGGCTTGATGTGTTCGGTAAATCCAGCTCTAAATCCCTACAGCAATACAGTAGTCCCTCGTTTATCGCAGGTGTTCCATATCCTGCCCACCCACGATAAGTAAAAAAACCGCGAAGTAAGGAGACAGTAAAGTTCAAGTACAGTAAACTTTGTCGTGACATGTGCCAGGCTGCAATTGTTTATTTAAAATATTACAGTATTTAAATTTAAATTGTAGAGAAGAGAAGTGCAGCAGGACATCAAAAGGTTATTCCTTCATGCAGCTCTGCAGCACGGAGCAGGAATGTACTTCTTGATCAATCACACTTCAACAACTGAACTTAGAAGTTCTAGATTAATTTAAAATAAATTTTAACACTTTTCTATTTTGAGATTATCACAATTTTACGATGTGACACAATGAATTTTAAGATGGAAGACAAAAGTCGATCAGGGAATCTGGACAGTAAAGGGCCGATGCAGCAGAAGAAATGTGTGGCAGAGAGCGGAGATCATGACAGGCTGCAGGAGGGAGCTTCCCCCTGCACGTGTGGGCTGCACACAGGTGCAAAAACACTTAAAATTTATTTTAAATAAACAATCCATGGCTCATCCATCAATCATCCAGTTGTGTCATGTCCAATCTTACTTTGAAAAACTGAGTTATAGCGAATCTGTGAATTGGCAAGAGACTATTGTACAACGTTTAAATCCACTGTTTGTGAAAGATTGTCTTTGCAAACATTAGCTTCTTTTAATATGTAGTTAATAATTTTTACAATTACTCTTTTTCTTCTTATAAAAATGGGAAAAATCTTAGAGCAGTAACACAGCCTTAAAATGTTTTAAGAGGATTACTTTTAGTTGTACTGATTTCTTAACAATATTTCTGCATTTTATGTCATGAAATCAGAATATATGTTTTCCCATTCTACGTCAATTAGATGACCAATTTTTTTCTATTTTCGAAATGCCAGAATAATGAGTGAAACATTTTTAAGCAATTTTTATTACTTTCTTCAAAGTCAAAAGTTATTTAAATACATTTCATTAGTATTTGGTACCATTGCCCTTAAACTGTATGTCTTGGGTCAAATATTTTGGATATCCCTCCACAAGCTTCTCACAATAGTTGGCAGGAATTTTTGCCCATTCCTCCTGACAGAACTGGTGTAAACGAGCCATGTTTGTAGGCTGCCTTGCTCGCACATGCCTGTTCAGCTGTGCCCATAAATTTACGAACGGATTGAGTTCAGGGCTTTGTGATGGCCGCTCCAAAAACATTGACTTTGTTGTCCTTGAGCCACTTTGTAATCAGTTTGACAGTATGCTTAGGGTCATTAGCTATGTTTGCATGCGCAAAATCCTTTGCTTGGTTTGAAATGTATTCGGATAAAATAACCCAAATATATTGTTTACATGGGCACAATCTGTTCACGACAAGCGTTTACATGCAGTGGGCTTTTATTCAGAATAGAAGTACTGACATGCACAGAGTGGTAAACTTTCCTTTAAAAAAAAATGCAGAAGAAGTTTTACTTCCATGATGAACGTAAACAAACTTGATCGCCCAAAATGGTCCTGCGCCAGGTTTTAATGACGGTGGAGACGTTACTGCACTCCCTGATTGAGCTACAGCTAATACAGCTAATTTTGAGCTCTTTCAAAGTTTCTAGTAGAAATGTTGTGCCGCTCACCGACCAGTTTTGCTTCCCTGACGTATTAGCATTAGCCAGGCGGAAATGCATGAGGTTGAAATAGGTCGCACATGCGCAGTCAGGTCAGTTTTCCATGATCGGAATAAAATGATCAGATTAAGTGTTTACATGTACACCGTTTGGATTATGAATCGGCATAAACCACCTGTCTCATTGTGATTAAAAATGATTTCATATCGAGCTGAACCAGTAAAGAATAATCCACATGGGGCGTATACATGACATTTTAATTTCGAATGGCTGTTTACTCTGATTACTTATGTCCATATAAACATAGCTTGAGTCGGAGAGATGAAAGAACCAGATTCTCTGGTTCCTCTCTTTTAGCTGTCCCACAGAGCAGAACAAGAACCTGTGAAGATTCAGCTTTCAGTAGCAGAGTCCGTGGAACAGCCCGTCAGAGAGAGGAGTCCATAATCTGAACACTTTTAAATGTACAGTAAAAACCCATATGTTTGCTCTGGCTTTACATAAAATAGCTTCATTCCTATATAATGGTTGTTTTTTTCTTGCTGTAAAGCTCTTTAAGTTGCATTAGACTTGTATGAAAGGTGCTATAAAAATAAAAGTTGATTGAGTTGCAGTCAGCAGATCTTTAAACAAGAATATTTTACAATTCTTATGAGAATTTCTTCCACTAATTGGCAACGTCCACATGAACATCTGAATTTAAAAAAAAAATACACCCAAAGTCAAGAGTATTAATGGAAAATCAAGTGCAAGAGGCTGCTGTTAAGAGTGTATAAACACAAAGGGTTGTTAAATTCTCCACAGTTTCCACTATAGATATAAAACGGTTACTTAAGGTTTTATTTATATTTGGGACTACACAGTCATTTGCTTTAGCACCTTTCCTGAAATCTCTGACCACAGTTACGAGGTCACAAGTTGACTTTTTCTTTTGTATACAAATTTGAAACGTCCTTTCTTTTTTCTCGTACAAATTAAAAATAATTAGCATTTTGTCTTCAGTTTGCCCTCTGATGCCTCTGCAGCATTAGTCATGATGCAGTTCCCTCTGATTTTCGGTGCAGGATAAAGCCAGAGGATGCAATGGACTTTGGAGTGTCGCTGCTTTTTTACGGGCTGTACTACGGCGTCCTTGGAAGAGATTTTGCAGAGATGTGTGCAGACTTTATGGCCTCCACGGTCGGAGTACGTCGACAAAATTGCAGATATTCCCATTCGTCCTTTGTTAATGTATTTTTCATTTGTTTTCTTGACTGTTTGTTTTTTGCTTTTTCAGTATTACAGTGCATCGGGGATGCCAACCAAACACCTCTCAGACAATATCTGTGCTGTGTGTGGCCAGCCCATTCTCGTAGATGTCAGTGAGGAAGGGATTATCGAGAACACCTACAGATTATCCTGCAACCATGTGTATCCTTTCTGTTACATACACAAATATATTTTTTGTATAAGTCTTATTGGTTAAAAAAAAACAAGTTAATGGGTAATAGCTCTAGGGCATACATTTCTTTAAAAGTTTAGTTTTCATAGGTTTTTTATTAGGAAGTAAAACATTACAAATATCTTTCCAGTGTAAAGAGGAATTGGAATAGCTGACCTTTAGCCCATACTACTAATGTCTGCTCATGAGTTACTGTAAGCGACTTCCCCTTGATGCCAGCTGCTGTGAACCTTGTGAACCTCACAAATCCTCTTATAGGCTTGTTCACATTTAGTGAGAATGTGTTCTGGGTGTTACAACCACAAATGGGGGAGCTCTGCGTACCTGTTTGCACACCTGGCATTAAAATATGTTCCCACATGTGTGACCACTTCCGACTATACATGCAGAACAAGTCAGGGCTCTGTCAGCTGAGCAGCCAACAGGACATCAGCAGGTGTGCTCGTGTTTCTGTAAAACCAGAAGTACGTCCAGTCACCTGAATTTGAGATATACCTGTGTCATATCGTGCACATATTTACAAAAATTCCAAAAGAATTTTACAGCACGAGATCGCACGCAACGTTAATGTCAAGGTTTGAACAAAATGGGTACAGCCAAGTCACTTGGCAACATAAAATCATCTTAGTCCAAAGCTCAGTTATGAGTAAATGCAGGCTGTAGATGTATATCCAATAATTATTGTCTGTTTCATTCAAATCTATCCTCAGATTTGGGCTCACGGATGCAGATGGTGCGGTTGCAGTGATAATTAAATCATATTGTATGTCTACATGTAATAAAGATATGAACATTAGCATTAGCCAAAATGTATAAGATTTAAATTTTAAATAGATTTGCAAACCTCATTTGCTGCAGCAGTATTAGTTGTAAAAATGGAACCAGCAATGAAGCTATGACTGTATTATGAACATGATTATCGGATGTACAGATACAGCTGATTAAATTTGCACAGCTAAAAGAGTCAGCTAATCAAACTTAGCAAAAACAAAAATGGCTGGAACTTTGTCTGCCCCACAGACATTGAGCTAAAACTTGGTGTGGTAGTAGCTGAGGGTTGTCCTGAACTCCTAATCAAACAAAATACAGACACTTGAAAGCCTCTTGTGTTTTGCATGTCTACGTTAGGTTTTTATTTGTTGTCTTCTGTCAGAGCGAAGAGGGGTAATTGGAAATTGGAGAGACCCTCTGTCCATCTGTGCACGTTGCGAGCACGATGACTTGAAAAATGAGTGAGGTACCAACTTCCATTTGGCTGCTTCTAGATGTAAGAACGGTTCTTTTCAAGCCAGACAACTTGAAAAAATAAGCAACGTGCCAACTTCCATTTTGATGTGTGGTTGCATCTAGCTGTAAGAACGATCGCTATTGAAAATTGGGTTGCCATGTCAAAATCCAAGATGGCCACCTCCACATATGTCTGTGTAAACTGAGAACCACAGTCATTTGGGAAAACTATACACTTGTTTTTATATTGCTTAAAAGGATGGTTTCTTCAAACGACTGGGGTGGCTGAAGATTATTCTATAGTGGCTAAAGCCACCATTGGCCACCCCCTAACCTCGAGACAAGCAAAAAAAGGAAGGGAAAAAAAAAAACCTGTTCTCCACAGTGTAACTCGTACCCACTTGAACCCCTTGCACCAGAAGCATTAAAGTTTACTTTCATCTGTTCAGTTCTAGACTGATGTCCGGGGGGATGTGCAGCTGCATTCATTTGTCTGTTTTTCTCTGAAGCCCTGAAGAATGCATCCTGAATTTCAGCTGTTAATATCGATTCTCATTAAGCTTTTACTCCAAACGTGTTTTGTGTTTTTGAGCCTTAACTCCACGTCCAGTTTCCACGAGTTCTGCATCCGAGGATGGTGCATCGTTGGAAAGAAGCAGATGTGCCCATACTGCAAAGAGAAGGTGGATCTGAAGAGGATGTTCAGCAATCCGTATCCTTTTCCTTTGATCAATCCAAGACGTAAACGTCCAACAAAATCATCTGTGGTGTTTTATATTTTCAGAAAGCATACTGAGTAATAAACTGCCTCCTATTTTAGAGGTGATAAGGTTTATGGAGGTCAGAAGTTCTGAAAGTTTTAACTGATTAACCAAATGTCATGAAACTTAATTATGCGGAAACCGAGAACAACGGATATATTTTACAAAGTGGAAGTGTAAATGGCAACATTTAATTAAAGCAGCAGATAGCTCGCTGATAAAAAAAAAAAAAGAATTAGAAGTTTATATGTTATATAAAGTTATTGTTCCTTTTTATGGATCAGTGAGATTCTTTCAGCTACGTGTAACAGATTTCATAAACTAAAAAGGGACTTTTCCGTGGTTCTGATCCTGAAGCTGCACATTAAGTCACTTCCAGCAGTCGAACATGTTTTATTTTCCTTGAGTGTTTTTGTCTTCAGCTGGGAAAGGCCACACGTCATGTATGGCCAACTTTTAGACTGGCTTCGATACTTGGTGGCCTGGCAGCCCGTCATTATCGGGTTTGTCCAAGCTATCAACTACATCCTCGGTCTGGAGTGACGGACAGACAGACGCCGCACAACTAAGATATGCACTGGCTCAAAGGACTGTGGGCCTGATGTTAAAACTAAACACCAATTCAAGTGTCTATACTTTTTGTACATATTTATAGGCACATATCTGTATTTTCGGTTTCTTTGGATTTTATTAATATTCTGATTCTGGATGTGCGTCATGTCCCAGGTTTCTCCCACACAGTATCACACCTCAGCGATTGGATTTGTGCATCTTAAGGAATAGTAAAGTGATTCTTGAAATCATCAGAGGTGCTTTTTACTTGTGTCATGAGTGTCTAAATGTAAACATGCTGGAGTTTGTCATGTCTGAGGAGTTGTCACTAATGAGTCATAAATTTTAAATGGAAACCAGCGTAAATCATTGCTTCCTCAAAAACGTGAACTTTGGGATGTTTGCTGCACTTTTTTTGGCAGCTTCCTCTTAGCTTCTTTGTAGAGGTGCACCGATTGCAGTTTTCTGTCTGATCACTGATTTCTTAAAAAGTCTGACCTGCCGATTCTGAGTTTGGCTGAAATCGATTTTGTTTTATAAGTGACACTGTCAGGTGTTATGTCACAACACGCCTTCAATTTTCCAGTCTTATTTTATTGAAAAACATATCTTCTTCAAAAAGGGTGTGCTCCTATGATGGGGGCATCACTCTCCTCAGCCTCCCTGGTAAGGTCTGTTCAGGGGTACTGGAGAAGCGAGTCAGATCGTTGGTCAAACCTTGGATCCATTTAGAACAATGAAGGTTCTGTCCTGGCCATGGAATACTGGACCATATACTTTACCCTTCTAAGGTCCTTGAGGTGTCATGGGAGTTTTCTCATCCACTCTACATGTGTTTTGTGGACTTGGAGAAGGCTTTCTTCCATGTTCCTCGGGATACACTGTGGGGGTGTTCTGCGAGTATGGGACTGGGGGCCCATTGCTGCAGGCTATTCAGTACAAGCAGTGCGAGAGTTTGATTTGCATTGCCAGTAGTAAGTTGGACCCCTTCAGTGTTAGAGTTGGTCTCCGCCAGGACTGCCCGTTGTCACAGATTCTGTTCATTACTTTTATGGACAGAATTTCTCCTTGCAGCCAGGAGGTGGAGAGAGTCCGGTTCGATGGCCTCAGGATTCCATCTCTGCTCTTTGCAGATGATCAAAGCTTTAGCCATAATTTTTATACTTTTAGCTACTATTCTACTCCTTTTATCTTCCATTCTGCCCATTTTAGCTTTTGTTTGTTTTGTTACTTTAGCTACAATTTGCTCATTTGAGCAACTATTTTGCAATGCCTTTAGGTACTGGTTTGTCAATTTTAGCATCTAATTTTTGCAGTGCAAGTACTTTGTTACTGTACTTAAGTACATTTTTGATGTAGCTTTACTTTACTTAAGTAGAGTTAAACGTGGGTACTTTTGACTTTTACTTCACTACATTTTACATTAAGTATCTGTACTTTCTACTACACTACATTTCTATAATGCGTTGCATTACGTTATATTCACGTTGCATTTTTTTGATTTGTTCGTTAGTTTTAAAGTAACCAATGGAGAGTGGGGAGTTGGTCCATTGAATCACTGCAAAGTGGGCAGGTAATGTTAGACCTGCCTTCAAGAAGAGC
Organism: Hypsolebias coamazonicus; assembly: GCA_032273985.1. Classification (NCBI taxonomy): domain Eukaryota; kingdom Metazoa; phylum Chordata; class Actinopteri; order Cyprinodontiformes; family Rivulidae; genus Hypsolebias; species Hypsolebias coamazonicus. The sequence goes on along the minus strand of JAVCKU010000031.1, from coordinate 11,391,917 downwards.
TGGGCCAATGATGTATATCTAGTATATACGTCATTGAGCTGGAAGCACCCACAGCACCGCTAACACACCCAAAATGGATGCCACCGTAGAGAGTCAGCCAGAAGATATGCGCCACCCATGGCCTTTTTGAAAGACTGTTGAAAGATTATTGAAAGAAAACAAAGTTCATGCTCAGTCATCCAGGTATCAAATCCAATAAATCTCAGTCAGGTCATATGGACAGTTTATTTTTTATAGAGACGTTTCACCTTCTATCTGGAGGACTTCATCAGTCTGAGGAGTTTCAGTAAACTGTTTACCCACCAAGCAGTAAGCTACTTAAGTGGACCAATGGTGGGTAAACAGTTTACTGGAACTCCTCAGACTGATGAAGCCCTCTGGATAGAGGGTGAAATTTCTTTATAAAAAAAGAAACTGTCCAGATGTCCT
>JAVCKU010000031.1:11380154-11391388 GCA_032273985.1 Hypsolebias coamazonicus | reverse complement strand
TCCCAACATGCAGAATGGAGACAGTTGTTCCTTTAAATTTTTATTTTACGCTTTGCAAATTTAAAACACCTCAAATACCAGTTTTATAGGTTGAACTAACGGTATGTACGACTGTTTCTTATCCGGACCATTAAATAAATGTCAGCATGTTTTATAATCTGAGCAGGGTTTGTATCCATGCAATGTGCACGTCCAGCATTTGTAACCACAGAATGCCCAAAATGATCCCAAGTAATTTTTGAATCGATTGTAAATGAGTCAGAATGTTTAACTGGATCGTGTTGCTCACGTGAAGGGAACGATTGGTGAAAATGATGTGGAAATCCCCACATATTGAATATGCGAAGGGGAAGTGAGCGACCGGCACATCTGTTGTGTATAAATAGTAACCTCTAAGTGATGGTCAGTACACGTGGATCGCTGAAGGAGTCAGAATGAAGCTGCCGCCTGGTCTCAAAGGTAATCACACGATGAGAACAGCCATTTAGTCTCGGTCTCCATCCTTCTTGTGATCGTTTGTCTCTTTCAACAGCTTTTGGATGTTTGTGTGTGCTGCTTGCAGATGCATTTCCAGGTACAAACTTTTACTTTTTAATGTATTTTTATAGACTATTTTGTTGTTTTAATGGCACACACAAATTTTTTGCAGTTCCAGAGTATGACTCCCCCAAGATCATCGGACCAGTTCACCACCAAATAAAAGCTCGTCCAGGTATCGTCCCGTTGCCATTTCTCTTCCCGTTCGTCTTTTGACTACACGAAATCCATTTTAAAGGGCTCTTGCTCTGATTTTGATGCGAACGCGTTCATCTCTGCAGGTGAGCAGCTGCTGCTTCACTGCGGCGCTCTTACAAACTGCGACGACGGCGAGGCCCTCATCTACTGGCTCGTCAACGGCTCGTTCCCCGAAGACGTGCTCAGCCGTGACAGAATAGTAGAAACCCACGAGTGAGTATTCCTGCAGCACAAGAGAGGAGCTAAACACGACATAAAGATGAATACTTCCCCTCTACTTAGCCCTGCAGTGGTGCTTATTGACGCTTTCTTGTTCTAGATCATCTTTAATGGAGGGGTCAATCCTGCTGAAGAGTTTGCTTTTGAAAAATGTCACACTGGAGGACTTTGACTCTACGTTCAGCTGCGTTGTGACCAACGCTGTGGGAATGGCACAAAAGTACATAAAACTAGCAGGAATAACTAGTGGGTGTAGTAACTTACGTGTAAAAATGACTGAATCCTTTTGAAACGTTTTAAATGTTGATAGGTGGGCAGCACATAACCTGAGCCTTCAGCTAAAACATTGTTCAAATGTAAACGACTCCTTTTCCTCCTCCTGACAACACTAAGATGAAAACAAACACTTGGAAAAGAATTAGACTGAAGAGTTGAAGCAGAACTTTAGTGATGCGACTGATTTTTCTCGTTTCCACATTGGGCTTTAAAGTTTTGGCTGAAGAATTTATGCAGAAAACTGTAAAAATAAACAAATGCTTTCTTTTTCTACTGTCTGGTGTTGGCTTCAAATAAATCCTTCACAGATTTTTTTTTTTTTACTTAGTCACGTGACAACTCCTAACGGTACAAAAAGGAGCCAGTAATTTTATTCTTTACTATATTCAGACGTCACTGTTTGTAAACAGGAAGTCGATGCACAAATAAAAAATGCTGTTTGAGCTAAAATTCTTATCACAACAGGCTGTTGCCACTTGGAGGCAGTACAAAAACAATGAGGTGTGCAACTATCATTATATTAGAGGAGTGGTGGCACAGAGGTTAGAGAAAGGGGGGCCTTTGATCGGAAGGTTCAACTCCCCGAATTGATAACATCAAAACATGGGTGGAAAAGGTGAAACACCCTCATTCGCCCCACTCTGGGCCCTTGAGCAAGGCCCTTAACCCCCCACCATCTGCTCCCAAACAGGTCTCTCTTGAAAATGAGTTCTCTAAAGGTTAATTAAAATGAAAAGTATGTTGTTTTTTCTTTTTTAAAGGGCAACCAAGAATAGTCGTCATATTTGATAAATGGCACGTTTTTCTTTCAACTACTTTACTTCCTTTCTGTGGTAGTTGTCAAATATGGCAACGGTTTTGTGCCAGAGGTCTTTATTCCTGACACTGAACCTGCAGCCTCAACATTATGAGACCACAGCACTGACCACTGCGCTACAATGTAGGTCTCTCTTGAAAACGAGACTACCTGTATAAATACAGATTAAATCAAATAAATGTAGCACTATGATGTTGAGTATCTTCTGGGTTTCATCATCGCGGGAAGCCTTTTTCTCTTCACCTGTGATATCTGAGACACATACAGCATTTCAAGTCAAATGTCTGACATGAATAACCTTTGTCAACAAACAGCTCGAGCTATCTGATCTAGCCTTTTGCTTTTCACTTTCAGCTTTAGTTTGAGCTTCTCAAGCAATTCTCAGCCATTTTTCAACCGTTTTCAGCTTTCAAGAAGTGCAATTTTTCTAGTTCTAAACTAAAACCTCCCTTGTTGGGTTGGCGATCATGTCTAGATGTGAAACTGTGCAGCTCTGCTCCTGAATGTTAGTTATTTGCTTTTTTTAAAACATTCAATTCCAGAAATAGTTTTTTAAAGACTGAAGGTCATATATTTTAATATACATCTATAGCAGATATGGCATGCATAATTTAAAATGGGCAAAACGCTGAAAATGTTTTATACGAGACCTTTATGTAAAATAAGTCGACCCCCACCCCCTTTCTCCCAGATTGTCTTTTCTATAATTCACACACTGGTCAAAGCCGAGTTCATTGTAGCAGAAAAATAGACTAGAAAGTAGAGTTTAAAAAAAGATGCAGAACGTATGTTCAGAATTAAAAATACCTGATGGTTTGGCTGAGATAAAGTGATGGCTGTGAGTTTTAAACCTGTGAAGGTTTCAAGGGATTTTGATTCATTCACAGAACGTGGGAGCATGAGAAGAAATGTTTGTTACTCAGGTCCAAGTTTAGACCAGCAACAGACCAACAGAGTGAGAGCACTAATAATAAAATAATTAACATTAAAAGTAGAACAAACGTCAAAATTACAATACTCAATCAAATAAGCAGCAATAAAAGAAAACAGTCCACGTCTCTACAGAGCCATGTCAGTGTTGGGGAAGAACCTGTTCCTCAGCGGTGGTCCTGATGCAGGAAGTCCTTCACCTCCATCTGGAGGTGCAACAGGAACCTAACTCACTTTGATGTTGCCTAGCAACAGAATTAGCAGGTTTTAAATGTCCCCCTGCAACCACAAACCTGATTCAAATGGTTGGATTAATTTATCTGCATGATCAATCTGGACACCCACCCCTGAATTGTAGAAAAACAAGGACCCCAAGTCTAAGTAATATAAAAATGCATGTCCACCATGTATTTAGGCAAAACCATTAATTTATGCCTCTGAAATGTTGTCCAAAATATTGGCAATGAAAATACTAAAAACTTACTAAAGGATCAAATAAAACTTTCAAACAATGACAAGTCAGGGAATAACTTTTAATGTTTCATGTTCGTTTGACGTTCATAATTAGCCAAAAAAAAAATTGATGTATTTTTTTCAAACTTAATGTCAAAACATTTTGTGCAATATTATGAACATGTTTTTCATCACATTCTGTGTTTATTATTTTTTGCCCAAACTATATTTACAGGTTTTGAAGTAAAAAAGGTAGTAAAAAGTACTTTTGTTTTCCATCCTACTGTTCCCAGATTAAAATACCTTTTTAACAAGACACCAATAAACAAAATGTTATTGTTTGTTTTGACGTTCCTCTTGTTATACCATCAGAATTCTTCTCTGACCCCAAACTTTTTTTTTCTATTTCCCCCTTTTTTTTTATTTTACCAGTTACAGAAAGTCTGAAGACATTGTAGTTTGGTGCATTTCACTTGGGTTTGCCATTTTCTTTCCTTGTCTTTCAAGCATTGTGATGAAATCTGAGGTGGTCACCCATTTTCTAATTTAATCAAGCTTTAAAAAACAAATTCAAATGATTCTGCAGGAACTCTCTGCTGTCCTTGGTTATTACAACAATGCACAGGTCAAACAGCAGCGAGGATGGCCTTTTAAAGTTGTTCAGCATAATGTTAACATTTTCTTCCTGAGGTCATAAAAGCCATCAATCACACTGAAGCAGCAGCAGGACTGTATTTTCATAGAGTTATCTAACATTTTCTGCCCGTTCTGATTTATAATGAGGTGTGCTTGATAATTAAATAGATTTATGTACACGTTTGAAAACTCCTAAAATGCAACGGGGACACTCTGAAATAGGAACAGACAACAGTCAGCTCTGTGATATGGCCGTTTGTTTAGCGTTAACTCAAATGTTACTCGACCACATGGATGAACTCCGTTCTCGGAGGTTCTCTGCACCGATGTTGCTGTGTAAAAAAAAAAAAGTGTGCACGTTTGTCGTCTTGCATTGCAATACGTTAAAAAGTCAAACACACAAGATGCTGAGCCAAGAGTCGCTCACACTCCTAACTCTTCCAGGCACTGCTGCAAGTTGCTGATCCTGTTGGGATTATGAGTTTCCTTCATCTTCTTTCTGATGAGAGAAGCAGCGTCTTGCGTGAAGCCTTCCACCCAGGCAGAAGGCTTGGAGAAGGGCCGGAGGAGTTCTTGGTTGGTTTTCCGGGTCATTCCAAACAAGAAGCGTAGAAAAATGTCCAGCTTGCCGTCGTCGTGCTGCAGGCTTCGCTCCACAGCGGCCTTGTACAGCTCCATGAGTCTGTGTCCTTTAAACATCCTGAGTTTGATTTTAACCGGCTCAAAAATGTTCTTGTCCTGGTTTCTAAAGGAGAGATACGTGTACAGAGCAGCCAAGTATTCCTGCATGCTGGGGTGGATAAAGCACATGACCTTCTCGTTGTACAACACGACTGGTGTAATCATAAATTCTGTGCAGAGGCCACTCCTGCTAACCGCTTCCTCGTCGCTAATCTCCGGCCAGTCGGTCTTGAGGATGTGGAACTTGCCTTGTTCCAGCATGGTTAAGGCCAGCTGTCCCAGTTTCAGGAGAAACTCTTGCTCTTTATCTGGGCTGAGCGGAGCTGGAGCTCTAAACTCACGAAAATGGCGAGTGAGCGCCAGCAGCAGCTTTGTGTACATGTAGGTGAGGCTTCTGGGCAGCTCTGCCTGCGGGCCCCTTTCTCTGAAAACAGCCTGGTACTCGTCAGCCACTAACGAGCAGAACAACGGGAGGTGGCACATGATGTAGAGGGTTTTGAAAGATTTGACATGCTCAATGACTCGAGCGGCTTGATTTGGGTCTTTAAACTTCTTCTTAAAGAACTCAACCTTTTGAGGGTCGCAGAAACCTTGCACTTCTATCTCGTTGTAGTGCGTATCCCAAGGGATGCAGGACTTGACGAGTGGCCGGGAAGTGAACAAGCACAAGGAGCGGAGGAGCAGCCGACCTCTGAGGAGGTTAACCACGATGGTGTTCAGGTTGGCAGGCTCCTGGGGGTCAGAATGAATCTCTACAGTGGAAAGGTCAATGTTCCCATTGTACTCGTCTAAACCATCAAAGATAAACATTATTTGGCAGTTGTAACATTTAAAATCCTCCTGGTTTAGTTTTTTGGTTTCTGGGTAGAGTGTGCGTATTATTTCCACCAGAGAAATCGTGGAGCTCTCAAACTGTTTGAGCTCTCTGAATGACACGGGAAACATGAAGGACACGTCCTGGTGAGAGCGCTCCTCGACCCAGTCAAGGACAATCCTTCTAACCGCCATGGACTTCCCCGATCCTGCCACTCCAGTGAGCAACGCCAGTCTTATGTACGATTCCTCCACGTTCTTAGCAGACAAAATATCCGCAGTGGTTATCTTTACCCCTGGTTGCCGCTTGTTTGTTGGTTTTTCGATGCGTATAATCTCGTGCTCAGTGTTTGGGCCATTACTACCCTTTGATAAGATGTGGAGATCAACGTAGGCATCATCAAAGGACCTTTTCTCTTCCTCCATGGAGAAATCTTCATTTATTTCACTGTATTTCTTTTTCAGGGCTTGACACAACTCATAACGTACCGCATCTAAAAAATAAAACATGTTGTGAATTCTCCAATCAAGCTTTCTGTGTAAATGGTAAATGGACTGCACTTATAGTACCTTTTTACATTAAATGTACCCGTTCATACAGCACTCTACTAACTATACAAAGAATAATCAGTGCTTTATCACATTCATACACCAATGGGACACACATCGGAGGCAATGACGGGTTCAGTGTCTTACCCAGGGACATTTCGGCATGTGACTGCTGGTGGAATCAACCCCCCAACTCTTGCATTGGGGGACGACTGCTCTAACCACTCAGCCACAGCTGCCCTGTATAAATTTGGTTATGATTAAAGCAACTAGGCCTGTCACAATAACAAATTTTGCTGGGCGATTAATTGTCTCAGAAATTATTGCAACAAACCATAATATTGTTTGAAATTTGACAATAATTAGTAATTGTCAAATTTAAGAAGATGTAAATTTTTGTGTGTAGTACCTTTTTTTAACCACTGGATGACAGTATAAGACCGTTTGAACCAAAGGATGGATAGTGAGGGAGTGAGCTGTGTGTCTCTAAGAAAAATGGGAGGGAGGCCCCTTGACATGACATGGGCTGTCTCTCTTTCCTTTTTTTCAGTTCTCAAAACTGTGGACAATCGGTGCGGTTTGAGTTCTCAAACAAAGCTTTTAATTAAAATAAATAAATAAAATCAGTAAACAAGTTCTCAGCTTCTTTTTGCTGAGAAAAACAACTTTTTAGATGAAGGCACGGGTTTCAACCGTGAATTGTGGAGCTTCGACAAGACCAAGGCCTCGGTTTTTGGATCGTTAAAACAGATTTTAAAGAGAAAGGGAGGTGTCAGAGCACCGGGGTTGAGCCTTTTGTCATCCAGTGTCTTCAGTAGAAAGAGAAAGACATGAAGAAATGATAAAGCCGATAAATGAAAATGAGGTCGATAATTTTCATTTATCATGAAATTAACTGATTTATTGTAGTCGTGACAGGCCTTTAAAGTAACCTTAAGAGAAATCGATGCACTTACTTCTGGTGCACATGTTCTGGAGATGGGCAACCTCCTTGTTTTTACCCATCTTGTCAAGAATGGTTTTGGTGATCTGTATAGAAACTTCGCGGCTGAAGCACTCAAGCAGTTTGTCCACAAGATCCACTCTATCCATGCTATGAGAAGAGCTGAAATACTGCGGGTAATAAGTCCACAGCATCAACTTGTATGTCTTAAATTGGTCCTCCGGCAGCATTTTCAGTGTTTCACATAGAGTCTGGATTCAAAGGAACAACTACAGTTAGGGATGTTATTTTCATCTATAATATAGATGTAACTTCTGGTGCAAGTCTGTAGATAAAAACAAATATAAACTGACTTTAAAAGTGAATTTCACAGTCAAAGACGCATGCTTGAGTTCGTCTGGATCTTGGATGAATTCCAGCTTTTCTGGTTCTGGTTCTTCATCTCTGTCCTTGACTCTGATGAGAGCAAAATATTTTTTACTACATCTTACCTACCCGTCAGCCACACACAAACCTGTTAAAGGTCTTACTTGAGAGTCCTCTTTTCACAGTCGTCACTGTCGAATGAGTAGCAGCTCGAGTATGAATCAGCTCTCTGCAGCTCTACCCTGAAATCAGGAACACAAGAAAACCTGAACAACTTTCAGTGTAATCAGCTCAAATTAGAACTGCAATATTTAGATAGAATTCCTCTCAAGACTTGTGTTCTTTGTACTTTGTCGAGGGCTCATTCTTATGTTGCGTTTCGTTTGCGCCCTCTTCACTGCACAAGTCGCTGCACATCGACTTGTAGCTCTGAGCTGGAGTCAAAGCGAGATCCACAAAATGCCTGAGGAGAAAAAAGACAGAAATACAGTTTGAACCTGTTTTCTTTGTAAATTTAAATTTAACAGTGATACCAATGTGTCTTTTTTAAATGTCTTTTAATTTTTGTGCATATTTCGAGTTGGGGTTTAGTTGTTATTTTAAAATATAATGAATTCAGGTATAACATGTAGGTTGTCTATAATATGTTTAAACAAGTTTCATTTTAAGACATGTTTAAGGTTGATGCCAAATTGTGAGTTTTGTTGCACACAAAGCGTGAGTGATGCTCATTGTCATCCACTGTACTTTAAAAAAATATAAAAAGTGATGAACTTTGTCTCCTTCTACACATACATTCTTTTCTCTGTGTCATCAAGAAGACTTTATACTTATGAACAGTTTTCAAACAACAATTAGTATGATAAAGACAATGACTAAAACGTAAAAGATCTCTGTACCAATGGCCGGTGTCCATTGGGGTTATTTCGAGGTCAAGAGACGATCTCCTCTCAGGGATGTAGTAAAGATCCTCTTCCTCAAAGTCCTCCGCCTCTCCTCTTCCAGACACTGCCTCTCCAATGGAAGAACTCGCTGATGACATGACTGTTTCTTCCTCCATTATAACCTGAATAGAGTCAAAGACCAACACACCAAGCACTGAGAACATCCTTTGTTCTCCACCTATGATCACAGAGTAACCCGAGGAATAACAAGCAATAACAAGCAAAAAAGAAGCAATTATGATGATGTGTGAGGGCAAGAAATTCAGGTTTCTGTTGATGCAAGCTTTCCTCTGCTTCAGGTTATAACCATTTACAAAAGGAGCACGAAAGCTGATTTTTTTTTAATGGATTTTATGTGTCTTTATAAACAGTGTTTATTATTCACATCTGCCACTGTCATGTTTTCAGACTGTTCTGCTTTGATTCTTTATAAAGCCACATTAAAGCAATATATTTGGATGTGTTTAGAAATACAGATAGGTAAAAATGTTATCAACTAATCAGTTCAATATGTTTCGTAAAACAAAAGTAAGATAACTGAAAAACATTTTCTTTCCTTTTTTTTTGTAATTTAAAAAATTACTCCGTAGGTCGAGCTTCTCAATTTTTTAATGGACTTTACTTCAATGAATCTGACATGCAGTGATTGAAATATCTAAAATCCTACCTAAATATAAAACATTAAAATAAACTTGTGAAAATGTTATTCTTATTTGTGCTGGCTAATACAACTAAAGAATGGGGCACCTCACATCACATGCAGTATTCTCACTTACGAGCACAATAGAAGTGAAATTTGTCTCAGCTTACATTTTTGAAGACCAGTTCACTACAATAAATAAAAAGTGGACCGAAGTTCCTATCTCAATTTCATATGCTTGACAACGAAAATAAGTGTGTTTCAGTCACGAATATGTCAGTGACAATCATGAAATTTGATAATTAGCTAACAGTTTTGAATATTATTTGGACCATATTTTTTCCACGTTTATTTTTAGTTGTGTACAATGACTTTAGATTAACAGACACTGTTCTACTGCAGCTTTTCTTTTTAATTTACGTGATTAAAAAAAAAAAGTCGTTTCCTTACCACTTTTTTACTTGGGTTTGTTTTCCAAAAACCAGGAAGTTGTTTCTTTTCTTCGTTATGGGACGGGAGCCGAACGTCACAAAGTCCACTGCCCCCTTCAGGCCGGAGAAGGAACTACATGCAGTCAACAGCAATTGAATGCGCTGTCGCCCCCTGTGGTAACAAAATATGATAGGTCACAGAATTTGGTGTAACACCTGTAAAACAGAGGAGGAACAGCTTTCATGGCAGAAATTATAGTTTAAATCATCCAGTTAAATAATTTTAAATCTGAGACATTAAGATTTTCCTCTTTACATAAGGTCTGGATGAAATAATGCATCATACCCACTCCCCCTGCTGCTTTTTATGAACACAGTATGTTATTTAATCCCACTCATAGTAAATTAGCCAAGATCACTGTGATTACTGCTAATGTCTCAATTTAGAGGAAAAATTATCCATAATTTCTTTATCCAAGAACATTAATCCTTTATAAAGATCTGCATTTTTTTTATAGTTTATTGTTTACCACAAATGTATTCACTTCTCTCCGAAAACAGTTCCCAATTTTATTGTCACACACAAGTGACAATTGAAAGAGCAAATGTACTGGTTTTCAGCACTTATATGTATCCTGATAACTTTTGGGTAGAGATTGCTCCTAAATCAATTAGTGCATGTCCCAGTGTTGTGCTCCCTGCAGGACCATGAACAATGTGAAAGGTACATGCTGTCTTAAAAATCTAACAAAATATCAGATGTGAATACAGAATTAATAATATAACATATTTCAAATTTGTCAAAAGATACAGCATTTTAAAAGTTGATCTAGTCCAGTACTCCATGCATGCACAGAGGTTAAAATGTTGTTTAAGTATGTTTCCTGTTCATGAGGAAACATATTTGTTGCATTTCCTTACAAGATGAGTCAAAAATGATAAATATGAGTCATTTTAACCTACACTATGACAATAGTGTTACATAAGGCTGATTCAGAATGTCAAACCTCTGCATGGTTGTGTGCATGGGCAGTAAATCTTCCCTCTGGCTGCAATGTATGATTCATAAATTTAAAAAAATATAAACAACATTTTTATAGAGGCTGCATCCAGTCACATTATTAAAATTTGAACTCTTACCATCCTCTTGTATTTCTTTATGGTTATTTATTTATTTATTATTATGTAACTAATTTGAACAAACTTCATTTTACTTGTTCCCACTGGACAGATATAGTATGTTTATATTTAACACTGACCTAAATGGATACATTTTAATGAGCAGCTATTTTTTTAAATTTTATTTATTAAATTACTGGATTCATGAAATATATTTTCTTGTTTTTTCATGTTTTGTGTATCTCTGGACAATTTTTGAATTTGGTTGTATGCTCTTGATTAGCTTTTATATTTAATGGCTGTTTTTTATTGAAATAATTTTAAAGCTTTAAACAAATTAAAATATATATATATATATTTATAGTCTGAACTTTAAGCATTTTCACTCGCAGTTTGATGCTGTGGTTTTAGATGTTCATGTAACCTTTTCGTTGAACTCTAAAAACATAAAATTAACAAAACAGTACATTTAATGTTCAGTCTTCCTAATTGTTCATGCTATATCTGCTTAAAATCTAATAAAAAAGGACATGACTAAATTATGGATCGCCCTATTTACCATAGTTGTTCATATAATTTTTACTGGGTTATTAATTAATTAATTAATTTATAGTATAGTATAGTATAGTATAGTATAGTATAGTATAGTATAGTATAGTATAGTATAGTATAGTATAGTATA
>JAVCKU010000031.1:11364820-11376459 GCA_032273985.1 Hypsolebias coamazonicus | reverse complement strand
GGGCTATGACTCCACGTCTGATGAAGAGGAAGGGAGGGGAGGATGCTGAGCGAGACCGCTGCCTCTCCAGACAGCAGGATGAAGTGAACAGTCTGCGCGTTGTTCGCTGCTCTGGACGGCACTGGGATGTGTTTTGGATGAAAAGGGGGGGCGGCTCGGGCAGCAGGGACCCCCACCAGCATCACCGCCACCAACTGAGCCTGACATGAATGACAAGTGAAAAAAGAAGAAAGCCTCGCTGAAAGGGACTCGGCAGCGTCGGAATTCGCTTCGCTCAACGACATTTTGGACAATTTGTTTTATTTTCGTAAGCCTATATATATACCTCAGTGAGCATTCACGCGCTCACATCAAACGGAGAGGCGCACGAGGGCTCTTTGAAGTGCTTTCATCCACCGCCGCCTCAGTTTGAGTGAGGAGTTGTTGGTGGGTGTTTTTTATTTTTATATCATTCTTTTGTGAAGACAAACTTCTCCCACCATGGCACTGGTTATGGAGCCTGTGAGCAAGTGGAGCCCGGGTCAAGTGGTCGACTGGATGAAAGGTGAGTTTTTTTTTTTTTTTTTTTAACAGCTCCACACAAATATCTGTTCCAACTGTTGTGCTGGAATGAGTGACAGTCAACTCAAAATGATGCCAAAAAATAAAACAACAAACAAAACACCTGCTGAGCCTCGGATTTTTCAGCTTCAAGTTCGTTCAATCGATTTTCTCCCCCCACAAAAGATCAGAATCCAGAGTCCAGCTGTTTAAATGCCATTGTGTGCTGTGGGTTTCATTGTTAACACAGGGCTGCTTCACTGGAGGCAGAGAAACAGGAGAGATCCAGTAATTACACACAGGTGCCGGGGTCAGAATCTGTGTTTAGTACAAAGAATACAACAGTTGTAATCTCATATGTGCTCAGAATGAAAATAAAAATAGCAATAAGAGCGTTAGGTGCCATCTGTGCCAAATGTTCATCCACAGATGTTCCCAACGTCTCCAAGAAGTCACGGCTGACTTGAAAGAGGGTCCTCATGATCATTTGCATATCGTCAAAATGGAAAAGTTCTGGCAGGATAATTTCGCTGGAGTTCACGGGTTCAGGTTGGTTTCGACGCTGTTTTTCCACAAAAGAAAGAGTGACGTTTGAACTAACTTGAGCTGTCATTCACTTGAGGACTCAAATGTTGGGATTAATTTGTCGTCCAGCTGCTTTTGGTAGCTGTGTCAGATTAGTGTTTCCTTTCATCCAAACATCTGTAAATGCCTCCAAACAGCTGTGATGGGATTTTACGTCCCCAGCCCACATCTCAACACAAACTCCTCATCCGCTTTGCCTATTTTTCTCTGTTTGCATTGCAAAGTTATGACCGCAAGCTTACAAGGCAGGAGCAAAAGAGGGGATGTTAAACTTGGAAGGAAGAAGTGGATCTGTCTTTTTGTATTTGTTGTGTTTTCGCTGTAATTGTGTTGTTTTGCAGTGCTGCGTGTCAGCCCATAGGCCTTCGTATGAAACCTCCACATCCATGCGTCTGCACTGTCTCACAACACAGACACACAGCGTTCATCTGTAGGTGTTTCGACAAGCATCCAATTTCCTTTAATATTTAGTCTGAAACCACCAAACTGCAATAGATAACAATGACTGCACAGAAAGAGATGATAAATGAAGCCAAACAGGGACATTTTTTGAAGAAAATATAAAAAGTTGACAGGGACTGTCCCAAAAAAAAAATCTGTCGTCAACTGTCTTCTGTGAAGCCCATTGTGAAATGGGACTTAATTTTCTAATAATCTAAGATTAAATGCCCACATTATGATGTATAAACTACTAATAAGCTAATGTTAAAGCATTAGCATCATTATGGTAACCACATGTCTGTGTTTCTCACGCCCTGAAAGAAAACTTGATGTGCAGATGGAAGCACAGAGTAGAAATTAAACTTCAAACGAACAGTTACTGCGCAAACGCAATAAACTCTATTGACAAAAAAAAAAAAAAAGAGAAATCACTGAACTGTAAGTCGCAGAAGCGTCTGGTCATAACACAAGTCGAGTTTTATGTCTACAGTGTTTTATGAAGGAGGCATCCCAATTTTAAAAGACCCTTTGGTTCCAGTTTGAAGGGAAAAGTCTGCAGTTTCAGTGGAAGTCAATGAGGTTGGATGCTGTCTGCACTCAGAGGATTTGAGAATAAAACACAACCTGTTGCATTGGGAGTAGCTGTCATTTCTACCCTGGACCCGCGCCTGGCCCGACCCAAATTCGGGCCTGGCCAGGCCAAAATAATGTGCTAGATGGGCGGGCGAGGTCGGTGTCGGGGTTTTGATTGCGTCAGCAGATGCGAGCGGCCGTTTGACCGCGTGCTGACCGCCTGGTTAAAAGAGGTACAAAAAAGTCCAGATGGATGACCACCAGCGACCCACCTGAAGCTTAACTGGACCCAGCCGCTGCGTCAGGACGCGCAGCCGACGACTGTTAATAACTATCACAACTATAATAACTATAATAATCAGCTGACTCTTGTTAATAAACAAGAAATCTTATACATATCTTTTTAAATCATGTCAAGCTGATTTGCTTACAAAAGCAGTAAAAGCTTAATTAAAAAAAAAAAGTTTTTTTTTTTTTTTTTTTTTAATATATATATTTTTTTTGCGGGTTCGGTGTAATCACAGTTAATTGGTCGGTTTTGGGTTGGGCTCGGAAAAAAATGATACGAGTTTGTTCCGTGCCGTGTCTGATTTTTTTTAGACCCGAATGCCCAAAGTGGAGGAACACAAGAACACCTATGTCTCTGTGTAAAAACTACAAAAAGTCTATAGTTTGAGGGAGTAAGAAGAATGTTGAGAAAACTCAAAGTGTGTGTCATTTCACTTTAAGTCGAATTTTGTGGGGCCATCTTCAAAAACGATAAAACTTAAACTGCTGTTGTGGGAAAAAATAACTATAGTAATAACATAGAACTTTCAGTTTAAACCAGTCTGGATGATATTTCTATTGTGAAGATGGATTTTCTCACTGGTTTTGTCAAAATCCAGCTTTATATGTGGAAAACATTTTTCTTTGTTGCTAAAGCCGTCTGCACTGTACGATGCACTGCTTCCAAAACTTATAGCACCCTATCCCCTATCAGGCTGCATGTTTTACAGACTTTATAGGTTTTCCTGAAAGAGGAGCAAATCAAAAGTCATGATAAAAGATGAATAATTGCTTCAGCGCTTGTGCACTGGCATCTTTAGTGAAATCTAAAATGGTTTGTAAATGCACTGTCCTTTTACAAGAGAGAGTATAAGAAAGAAGGACGTAAAGCTGGAATCTATGAGCGGTCTCCTTGGTGTCCCACATCTGACAACTGGAGCAGAGATGCTCTTGAGCCCAGTAATGGTAATTTAAAGTGAGGGACAAAAGTGGCACAGAGAGACACCGAGGCAGAAGAAGAAGAGGAAGGAGGGGGATGGGGGGTCAACTCTTGTGTCATATCTACCCAGAAGCTTTGCAGCATTCTGACTCACTCATTCATATGCTCCTTTATCACCATCCTGAACCGTCAGCGCACCGAGGCCGAAGAGGGGAACCCCACCACCTTCTCACAGTCCCACTCCGACTCCTCGAGTTTTGTGTGAGCGAGACTTTTTGTTCCCAGCTGCAACAAAGCTGTTTAAACAGGAGGCTCATCTCTAAAGAGAAAAGAATTCCAGCTTCGCCTGGAAATTTGTTCTTTGGAAACCAAGTGAACAGAGCAAACACATGCAACTTTGCTAGGGTATACGCCTCTGATAACTGGATGTCTGGAGCTACAGACCTGAAACAAAACAAATGCAGAACACTTGCTACATTTTGTTTCCATTGGTAATGTTTAAAAATAACATTATCTTTATTTCTGTACCGTTTGAAACCACACATACTGACACGACCAATGACAGCTCAGATTATCACTTAACTTTCAAAACAAATCAAACATCCTTCAACAGCTCTCTGTCTCTATATCAAAGTGGATTATCTATAATAGACGTTAGCGATAGGGATGCACAATATTGGATTTTTGGCCAATACATTAAAACTTATTTGGCCGATAACCGATACCAATACCGATATTTTTTCCCTAGACCTACTTACAGAGACTACGTACATGGCTTTTTCTGATACTACATTATTCTACATGGTCTTTGTCAGTTTGACCTGCTACCAAATGAAGATGCCAAAAAGTGGGCTGAAAATGATGTAACACTTTATAAATATACTGTATAACATATATAAAAAAAACAGCACCTTTTATATTGGCGAGTTATTTTGATGGAATGGCCGATGTCTGATATTTAACTTTATCGCTAATATCGACCGATACCGTGCCGATAATATTGTGCATCCCTAGTTAATGATGTGCTTTTAATTCCTCTTCTGGGTGCCTGATAATCTGAAACAATCAGGAAAACTCATGTAACAGAAATCATTTAATGCTATCAGGGAATTACAGCAAATGTAGGAGAAAAAATAGGAGAGAAAAACATCACACTTAAGCACATTTCAACTAGTTTTGTGTTGTTTCAGTCAGTGTGCCGGCCATCAACGTGATCAAACTGCAGTGAAATTGCATTTAAAATGTGAAAAATATGTTTGTTATGTAAAATATTTTCCATGTGGCTACATTTGATAAAATATTTCAAGCATCTAACCATGATTTATTTCTTTATTTAACTTGAGGTCAGAGAGAATGTCTGCAGGAACGGCCTGCTTGTGGTTTCTTTGGAGACATACTTCACTGACACAAAGCCTTGCATTTAACTCGATAAAGAGACTGATTAGTTAAGTCTTTAAGTGTTGCACAAAACCACGGAGCTCCCCGTGTTTCCTCCCAGACATTCAGCTGCCAGCTCAGCCTGAAGAGAACGTTTGATCAGGTTTAGTCTCCAGAGTCCCGTGTGAGCGATTCGTCCGCTGCGATAAAAAGACAAGATGAGGACAGAGTGGTCGGTGTGAGTGAATGTGTGTGAGAGAAAGAGGCCGAGAAAAAAAGATAGGGACAGGAAAATGAGGAGTGTTGTTGTATTTATACATTCAGCTGCAGAAAAGTTTGTTTCAGCTGTTTAAATTACAGCCTTTGAGCATTCAGGAGCTCTTTCTGCCTAAATAATGTTATAGTTTCAACACTCAGTGCTTAGCCTGAGAGCAAACAAAACAGAACTAAATATGTTGTTTAGTTAAAGTGATAGTTCAGATCTTTTGAAGTTGTGTTCTGTGGAAGAATCATGAATAAATGATATGTTGCAGATGGCTTTCTCATTTCTGACCAGAATGACGAGCTAACATAAAAAACAAACAGGATTCTTGCTTTTTGTCTTTACCATAAAGCAACATCAGTTTTATAACAATTCACACAGACACTATTTATGAAACTTTATATCATCATGTTTTTTTTTTTACATGTATGTAAATAGTTTTACGTACATTTCTATGGTTATTTTCAAATGCAAATTGTAACAGCTTGAGATAGTTTTTTTTTTTTTTAAGAATCTTTATTTTCAATATCACAAAATAAGAACAACATAACTGAACATAGCCATGAAAGAAGAGAAGAATAGCCAGGGGGAACATAAATAAAACAAAGTAAATGGAAAATTACAGTCATATTATTTTTGCAGAAAGAAAACAATTGTACAACAATGTGCCAATGTGCCAATGTAATGTGCCAAGGAGTCTTATGTATAAAAAATGGATAAAAAAATAAATAAATAAATAAATAAAAAAAGATTTTAATATAAAAGTTCGTCCACAATCCCAAGTTGGGAGCAAGCCCATATTGTTGTTTTTGCCTTTTGATTAGTTGAGGGTGCCATTTTGGTGTTTGCTAAGTTCAAGTTGCTGTGGTGGCCATTTTGAATTGAGATGGATCCAAACATTTTTCAGTTGCAGACGCACACCTATTGATGACATACTGACAGTTTCATTTAGATCTGTTTAATTAGTCATGAGATATTTTGCCAACAGACAAACATGCACTGACTCCACCTTCGGGCGATAGGCATCACAGAAATGGCTTTACTTTTGGACATAAAGACGAATAACGACGGTAAAACAACATTCTGGTTTCTCCTGTCTGAAGGAGGGAAAAGTGTGTGAGAACATCAGCCTCCTGCTGCCACCTCCAGCGTGGCCGAGCCAGACTCTGCTCATCCAGATAACAAAGCGTGAGACAAATTCCTCTTTGTTAAACCTGTGTGGACCGCTGCATAATAATGAAGGCTGGAGCTGCCAGAGCTCGTGAGCAGCCAGTAATGATCCTCGTGTCCGAGTGGACAATGAGGGGAGAGAACGTATTCATGCAGTCTGAGCCCTCTGCTGCTCCGAACATTCTTCCGTCTTGGACCGTTTTGGCATCAGTGTGAACGCAGTCGGTGTGCACAGTTATCCTTGGATGGTTTCAAGTCGACGTCAAAGCCCTGGACATTTTCTTACAGTTCTGCTCACTTTGGTTATGACTAATATCACCTCGTGCTTGTGCTCAAAGCATTAAATAGTTGACTAGTTGAATTATAGGCCTATATCTAATCTAACTTTCATCTAAAAAAAAGCCTATAGAAAATAGTTGCAGGTCAGTTGCGTGAACATCTACAATACAGTAATCTGTTTGAAGTGTTCCAGTCAGGGTTTAAAGCTCACCACGGCACTGAGTCTGCACTGGTGAACGTTACCAATGATATTCTCATGGCTTCTGACAATGGACTGGTGTCTACACTGGTCCTGTTAGACCTCAGTGCTGCATTTCATACAGTCGATCACAATATTCTACGACAGAGACTTGAATATGACGTTGGGATTACAGGAACGGCTCTAAATTGGTTTAAATCATATTTAGCTGGTTCCAATTTGTAAATGTAAATAATTAATCTTCTTCATACATTAAAGATAGTCATGGAGTTCCTCAAGGTTCAGTGCATGGACCTAGCCAAATTTTGCTGGACGATTGATTGTCTCAGAAATTATTGCGATAAATAATAATATTGTTTGAAATTTGACAATAATTAGTAATTATGAAATTTAAGAAGAATAGTTGGTTAATTTGTGTGATGGATAGTGAGGGAGCGAGCAGTGTCTCTTTAAGAAAAATGGGAGGGAGGCCCCTTGACGTGACATGGGCTGTCTCTCGTTCCTGTTTTTTGGTTCTCAAAATGGCGGACGCTCGGTGTGGTTTGAACGCTTTAGCATAGCATTTTTCACACAAAGCTTTTAATAAAATAAAAAAAATCAGGAAACAAGTTTTCAGCTTCGTTTTGCTAAGAAAAATGTTTTACATGAAGGCACGAGTTTCAACCGTGAATTTTGGCGCTTTGACAAGACTGAGGTTTTTTTCCCCAAGGTCGGCCTGTTAGCTTAGCTCGTAGCTTAGCTTCTCATCTTAGCTGCTTTTAACCATCCAAAAACGCAATTTTAGATGGTTAAAACAGATTTTAAAGAGAAAGGGAGAGGTCAGTGAAGAGCACAGGAGTTCAGCTTTTAGTCGTTCAGTGTCTTCAGTAGAAAGAGAGACAAGAAAAAAAACATAAAACCGATAAATGAAAATGAGGTTGATAATTTTCATTTATCATGTGATTAATTGATTTATTGTTTATTGTGACAGGTCAACTTGGACCAATATGCTTTACCTTGTATATGCTTCCATTAGGTAAAGTTATTAAACAGCATGGGATACATTTTCATTTCTAAAGGTTTCTTCCTCATGAGGGAGTTTTTCCTTTCCACTGTTGCCATCATGCTTGCTCAGAATTCTGCGATGGAGTTAAATTCAAAGCACTTTGCTCCTCAGATAACTTATTTTTTATGAATATGAATGTTTCTATTCAGTGCACTGAGATGACTTCTCTTGTGACTTGGCACTGTATAAATAAACTGAACTGATTTGAATTGAATCGACTAAATGTGACCCGTCCTGGCAAAATGAGCCACAATTAGGATAATTTCAATATTGAGTTAGTTTTATTTTAAAAAACTGCATAAAAAAAAGCTTAAAATTTATATTTTGTTTAAAAACTAGCATGATATTGAAAAATTTCGTCCTTCTTTTCAAAAAAGAAATACGCAAGTTTTGCAATGATGACAAACATTATTTCCCAGCGGAGAAGTCAGTTTCAAAGGAAATGATAGGGATTACAAGACAGGATTATTTCTGAAAGCATACCAGTTAGAAAGCATTTTGGGCTGTGGTAGCTCAGTGGTCAGTGCCACGGACTTGAAATCCTGAGGGTGCAGACTCGAGTGCAGGTTGCATCAAGAAGGACATCCAGTGAGTAAAACACCTCCCAAGTGTTTCGTGCAAGTTCTTTGGCTGTGGTGATCTCTGCAGAACTGAGTACCTTAAAGAAAAACAAGTGCCTGCAAGACAACGTTGATTTAAAGATGCTATTTTAGTTGCTGATATTGCTAGATGGTGTCTTTGTGGACTCATTTTTACACAAATCAACAAAAATCGATATTTTCACTTGTTTTTTGTTGCAACGTGTGCCCTTTCCAACTCATTTAGCCAGCACAGATCAAAAATATCTGCAATACTTGATACAAAGTCAACACAACATTAGTTAAGATACCTGCAGATACTTAAATATGCATGGAAGATTTCTGACGGCCGTGAAGGGACGAGGTAGGAAAGAAAGAAGGCGGCTGCTGATGGAATTGGTGTGGCATGAGTGCGCCGCTGAAGGCAGCCAACAGCTTTAATACTTGGCGGCTGGAACTCCCCGCTCGTGATTAAAAAACGCTTTCAGAATACTGAGCATCATTACAGCCCCAAAAACTGGCCAGATCGGCGAGTTCCTGTGATAACGAGGCGAGGACAACAAGGCAAACCAGCCAGACGCATATTTACCGTACAGAGAGCTGGACCACGTCTCATTTTCTGAAGGGTAACTCCTTCCAGAGGTCAAACGTTTGAACGAAGACGATGAACAACTCGTGTTTAATGGAAGAGGATCAGCTGTCATGGACGAGTCGATCATTTGAAATTCCTTCTTTGACTCATTTATTTATTGTGTGAACGCTTCTGAAGCAGGCACACTATTGTGATCCATATGTTTTTCAGCATCTTTTTTGTTACACAATTTTTTTACACTTTCAACAAATCAAATATCAAAATGTTCAGGTCTTTCAGGAGAAGGGTTCTTCAACTTTTGGCATTTGTGCAATTTTAGCTTTTTCAAATACAGTATTTAGCCTTTTCTGACACTTCTTTCCTCACAGAAAACGAACTGAGCTCGTTTTACGTCCTTCAAATCTTTGTTTACAGCATTTTACTGCTCCTTTCACATTTAGTTCTGCTTCAGCTTCTTTGTGCAAATTTAAACTTTTTCAGCTACTTTCAGTCAATTTCAGCTGGGTTTTTCTTTTTTTTTCCAGCTGTTTGGTACTCCTTTCAAATTCTTTCTGTTAACATTTTGTGCTTCTAACTTTTTCTGCTAATTTCAGCTTATGTTCCTTTCAGCTTATTTTTTTTTGCGTTTCGATTTTTTCTGCTATTCCAGCTACCAGTTAGCTGTTTTATGTTAATTTTAGTCTTTTCTGTTAACGCCACATTTTTTTTGCACTAATTTCAACCTTTTTCTGCCTAATTCAGTAAAGATGTGCTCTGTCCACTTCCTTCTGGTGATTTAAACTTATTGATGTTTTTTTTTAGCTTCTTTTTAGCTGCGTTTTTTGTTATTGTTGCTAATTTCAACTTTTCTCAGATAATTTCCACATTTTTGTACTAATTTCTGCTTCTTTCCTAATTTGTCCAACATGTTCTTTTTGTTTTCTTCTGCTAATTGAAGTACCCGTTCAGCTACTTTTTAAAAACATTTTCTAGCTAACTTCAGCTGTTTTCAGATAAATTCGAGTTTTTGTGGTAATTTCTGCTACTTTCAGTCTAATTAACTTCTTTTTGATAATTTCAGCTTAAATATGCTATCTTCAGCTTTTTCTGCTATTCCAGCTACTATTTAGCTTTTTTATGCTAATTTTAGCCTTTTCAGATAACCACATTTTTTGTACTAATTTCAACTTTTTTCTGCCTAATTCAGTAAAAATGTGCTCTGTCCACTTCCTTCTGGTAATTTAAGCTTGTTGCTGCTTTTTTAAACTACTTTTAGCTGTTTTTTTTTTTGTTTGTTTGTTTGTTTATTTGTTTGTTAATTTCAACTTTTCTCAGATAATTTCCACATTTTTGTGCTAATTTCTGCTTCTTTCATCCTAATTTGTCAAATATGTTCTTTTTGCTATCCTCCTTATTTAAGCTACCTAACCAGCTACTTCTTAGTAACATGTTCTAGTTAATTTTGGCTGTTTTCAGATAAATTAAATTTTTTTGTGATAATTTCTTTCAGCCTAATTAACTTTTTTTTTTTCATAATTTCAGCTTGTTGTACTCAGCTTAATTATGCTAGTTTCATCTTTTTTTGTTATTTCAGCTACTATTTAGCTATTATGCTAATTTTAGCTTTTTCATCCAATTCCCTACTTTTTAGCTCATCACAGCTCTTTCTGCTCAATTCTGGTAGTTTTCATTCAACTTTATTTAAACAGGTTAGTCCCATTGTGCCAGAAAGACTCATTTACAAGAGAGACTTGAAGTTTAAGCTTCTTTTTGCATTTTCAGCTACATTTCAAACATTTTTTGTGGTAATTTCAGCTTTTTTTTAACTAATCTCTAAATTTTTGTGCTCATTTCTGCTAATTTAAACCTATTTCAGCAAATATGTGTTCTTTCTGCTTTCTTCTGCTAATTTAGGCTTGTTCTTCCACTTCAGCAACATTTCAGCTGTTTTTCAGCAAATTCTTCTGCGATAAGCATTCACACTGCATTTTCGCAGGAACTGTATCTGTTTAACGTAAACTGTTGTTGTGAATGTCTAATCTCAATTTATACACAAATGGTTGATATGTATATTTATTTAAATCTATTAACTTTTAGGGTTAATAGTAATATTCAAGAGATGGGAATTGTGGGCAGTGGATCAAATGCGCACCTGTTTTGTTTGTGGGAGATTTCATCCTGTGGTGTGAGGTACAAACTAGTGGAAAACAGTTTGATGTGTCTTTAGAGACGTCGCTGGATCAGGAGTTTCTCATTTGTGTGGTTTTATGTTCTCTGTGCGTTAGTTTGTTTTTAAGACCGCCCTGTCCCTCTCTGGAAAGAACTCTTTGAAGAAGCAACGTGTCTCGGCTTCAGTCGTTGTGTTTCTTCTATTTTAGTATTTTTTTTCCTCTTCTGTTGAGTTATGGTCTTGCAATCTTATTTTGTGTTTGTCCTTTAGGTTTAGTTTGTTTTCTCCTTGGTCCGGTCATGATTTTCCTTGTGTTTTCTTTTGACGCGCACCTGTTCACCCTCGTGTTTGCAGTCACTGCGCCCCTCAGTTAATCATCCTCACCTGTGCATCCCCTCATTCAGCTCACCTGCTTGTCATTTCAGCAATCGCTAGTGAAAAAGCCTTCTGCTTGTCCAGCATTGGTTCATACAGTCTGTCAGTCCTGTCGACCTCTGCTCTCCTCTTTTTAGTAATTAATCTGGCTCCATGTGTTTCCTTTGGCTGACTTTTATTTTCATATTTGCTGTCTTCTTTTTTTATTTTTTTTATTCTATTCTTGCTGACCCACGGCTGCCTCCATCTGCATTTGATCAATGACCT
>JAVCKU010000031.1:11276104-11288200 GCA_032273985.1 Hypsolebias coamazonicus | reverse complement strand
AGTCATTATAGTAAATGACACAAGGGAGACGTCCGACACACATTGAATGCATCACTCTGCTTCAGCACAGCAGAGTTTTGCTCTGCCTCTTTCATTCCGATGGACCAGGTTAATTTCTGAAAACTCACCTCTGAACAGGACATGGACACTTGTAATTTATGAACCGTTTGTTGTGTTGTGTTCACTTACAACATTGTCACATTACAGTCTTAGTGTCAGCAACTGCAGTGGATGAAAAAAGTTAGCACTTTAGTGTTAGCTTCCAACAATTTTTTCTCTGTTTAGAGGTTTAACGTTAGCGAAGCTATTTTTTAGTAGCTGTGCCCAACTGATCCATTCAAGATAATTTAGCAAAACTTCTTACACAGATACATCATCACTAGAGGAAGTGTCACGTACACTTTTCATCACCCAGCTTCACTGTAAAGGTCACAAATCAAGGTCAAAGTTTAAACATGGTCTTTTCTTGTCTGAGCCATTACTGCATTGCTGTATAATTATTTGGTAACAGGCGTATAATGTGTTGCATTCTTTATTCTCGTTATCTAATGTCCTAGAAGGAAAGGAAAAGCCTGAAGTAGACGGGAAAGAAGAGAAGAAGGTCAAAGATGACTCTCCAAGACCGCGGCCGCTTCACAAGACTTGTTCTCTGTTCATGAGGAGCATTGCTCCAACTATTTCCAAGGCTGAGATTATCGCTGTGAGTTGAAACAACACTTTATAGACCACTAATGTATTTAATCGTTTGTGCTCCTCTGACATCAGTTTTTTCCCCCAAAGCTGTGTCGTCGGTACCCTGGTTTTCTGCGTGTTTGCTTGTCTGACCCTCATCCAGAGCGCAGGTTAGCTTAAAAAAATAAGACATTGTCTTGATTTACTTCAGAGAACAGAATACAAAGTGAATTCTGTCTCTTTTTTTAAATTCCAGGTTTTTCAGACGCTGCTGGGTGACGTTTGACCGAAGCGTCAATATCAAGGAAATCTGTTGGGACCTACAGAACATACGTGTAGGTATCACAAACAATATTTGGGTCATACATTTTAATCTGTGTTTTTTTAATGTCTTTAACATTAAGGATTGATTGTTTGAACATCCAATACATCAAAGTTTCGATTGATCTAGTTTTTATAAGACTTGGCCCTGTTAGAGTAGATTTTTATTCCTACTATCTTTGAGAGTTTTTTTTAAATAATTTGATCAAAACTGCAATTAAAGCATTTATTCAGAGACTTGTCTTTTATTGGTGTGAGTTTTGAGCTGGCTGTTAAATCTGTCTTTCCCTTTTTTTGCTCTAAAAAGCTTCGAGACTGTGAACTGGCCCCAGGGGTGAACAGGGATTTGGCTCGCAGGGTGCGTAACATTAATGGTATCACTCAGCATAAACAGGTGCTCCGCAACGACATCAAGCTATCTGCAAAGCTCATCCATGCTTTGGATGAGAAGGGGAGCCTGTGGAGCAGCAAGACTCAAGAGGACGGCCAGTCGGAGGTGTGCCGATCAGAACATTTCATGCAAAGGTAATGAATTATGTATTTTTTAGCGACTCATTCAAGTACGCTTTTCTTTCTTGACAGTTGCCAGCTCAGAATCCGGTGCTGAAGAATATCACTGACTACCTGATCGAGGAGGTGAGCGCTGAGGAAGAGGAGCTCCTGGGCTCTGGAGGTGGATTGGATCCTGAAGAGAGCACCAAGGAGGGAAACCCGACTGAGATGACCGTGGAGCGAGACGACAAACTAGCTAAGGTTGAGCATGGCTCCAAACGAAAACAATATTCTGTATTTTATTTTTATTTTGATGCCTCTCTGGCTGTATTGTGAATAATATACAGTATATATATTTTTCAGGTTTTGGATCGTTTGATCTTGTATCTGCGGCTCGTGCATTCAGTGGATTACTACAACACGTGTGAATACCCGAGCGAGGATGAGATGCCCAATCGCTGCGGCATGATCCACGTTCGTGGACCCATTCCTCCCAATCGCATCACACAAGGAGAGGGTCAGTGTGCACAAAACTGAGATTAAATGCATTTATTGTCAAACTGTGCCGCACTGAATGAGTATACTGTATACGATAATCTTTGCAAGCATTTTAACATTTAAATTGGCAGTAATGTGTAATTGCTGTTTTTGTAACCAAATAAAATTTTAGTTAATAGCATGATTGATGTCTTTGGTAAAATAAGCTTCAGTAATTTAAAGCAACACATGGACAGAAGTTATGTTATTTTTGTTGCTCTTATTTGTGAGCAGTCAGAAATCATATGTAATGTGTTTATATTGTAAAAAATTGCATATTTGCTTTATTGCTAATACAGCCCAATGATAAATACTGTATTTAAAGCCACATCTGTATTACTGATGTTTCACCACTACGTGTCACTACATCCTTCACGCTGACATGACTTGCATGTTTTATGCTCCTCTGCTGTTTTCCTTACTCAGTGCAACAGTGGCAGAAAATGATGGAGGAGAAGTTGGCTCCTTTGTTCAGTTTAAAAGAAGTCCTGTCTGAGGAAGAGGCGGTGAAGATGGGTCGTAAGGACCCCGAGGAGGAGGTGGAGAAGTTTGTGTCTGCCAACACTCAGGAGCTGGGAAAAGACAAATGGCTCTGCCCTCTGAGCGGCAAGAAATTCAAGGTGAGCGTCAAAGCTGTGGTGAAATTTCAACAGAAGTGTTTTGACGCTTTCAATTTATACATTTTAAATTAATTTTAAGGGTCCAGAGTTTGTACGGAAGCACATTCTCAACAAACACGGGGACAAAATTGAGGAGGTGAAAAAGGAGGTTGTGTTTTTCAACAACTTCCTGATGGATGCCAAGAGGCCATCGCTTCCTGAGCTCAAACTTCCACCTCCTCCTGGACCAGGGCAAGGTCAGCCACGCTTCTAAACCCTTCATGTGGAGCTTGAGGACTTGGATAGTGCCTGAGTAAAAATATAAAAATGTCTTCTCCCCTCACAGGTTTGCTTTCCCCTGCTTTGCCTTTTCCTCCTCAAGGTCCTCAGGGTCTGATGGGTTTTGGTCAGCCTCGTCCACCTCTGATGGGATACGGCGGTGTGTTCTTGCCCATATGTGTTCTGATAGCCAGAATGTTTCTCTCAGTCAGGCTTTAATTTCTGAATTCTTCGGTCACAGTTGGGCCTCCTTACCCACCCAATCAGTTTGGAGGAGGCAGAGGAAACTATGACAACTTCCGTGGCCAAGGTGGCTACCTGGGCAAGCCACGCATCAGGTAAGAGCAGTTATAGATGACAGTTTTGGACACCCATTGAAAGGTGGACATATTATGATATAGTCACTGTCCATAAACTTAAACAAGGGAAAGTTCAAACTTAAGGTCAAAGTTATAACAAGGTCTTAACTTGTCTGGGCTGTTGCCATAGATCGTTGTTGATGGGAGTATATTGTGCTGCACACGGTAGTCTTGTTGATTATGCATCAAGTCCTCTCATTTATGCTGTTAGGGATTATAAGCTTTGTTTTTAAGCTCCTTCTCGTTTCTCATTCTTGCCTCCTTCAACCCTGATCCATCTCAGAATGTCCCGAGGCGATCCACGGAACATCATCGAGTATCGAGACCTGGACGCACCTGATGATATGGACTTCTTTTAGAGAGTCCACTCAGCCCTTCCTACCTTTACTCCTTCAGTGTTCTGTTCTGCCTGTTTTTGTAGTACGTAACATTATTTCTTTTCATAAGTATTTCATTTTGTAATGAATGAGCAACTTCATGATGCTTCTGTACTGCTGTAAACTGATTCATCAATAAAGTCGAGACTAAGTAAATAGCTTCGATGTTTGACTTGCACAAACGACACAAAGAGTCGATAAAAAAAATAAAAAATCCACCCAGGAAGTTCCTCCATGACACATCAAACCCATATCAGTGCGCTGAAGGGCCAGACTAATACAGTATTTGAATTTCACACGTTTCTCAGAAAATGCACAGATTTCAGTTTATTCAAATAAAAAAATGTAATTTGATTTCTGTTCTTCATACACAGACATGAATATTTACACTGCAAACCAAATGAGAAATAAGACTTCAAACAATAATTAAACCAATAATTTTTTTATAAACTAGGTTTTTATTTTTACTGTCTAGATCACAACCAAATACAAAAACGTGCACCATTTACAACATAATTGTTTTATTCAAAACAATATCACAACTACATAATGGTACTCAAATTATAATCCTTGTTAAAAACTTGTGCATTTTCAATAGGAAAACCTGCAAATATTGCGTTGTATACTAAAAATCGTTTAATTTTATAACATGTTGGGACGAGGACACCAGGGAAAGAGTTAATTTATCAAAAAGCTACATCTTCATTTTAGACGCCAATTTAATAAAAGAAAACGACTCGTGGGACAAAGGCTGGAAAGTAAACCATTAGACCTATTAACAGAATTGTAACAAGACGTAATTATCTGATTAAATGCACTTTTATCATGTTCACAAAGCATGTTTAGTGAAACGGTTGCAGTTAAGAAAATAAAGGCAAAACACTCAATTTTCCAAGAAGTCCCTCTTAAGTCCAAAGCTAAAAGAAGATTGATAATATTGATGAAGCATTTTAGCTTTAAGCGGGCTCATAAGGTAAATAACATGAGTAATGAAGACTTTAAAATGTCTCATGGGCAGGAAAAACAGAAAAGACTTCAAGAGATCTTCAACCAGATGACGAGTAAAAACAAAAAATAGATGCTAAACATCTAAAAGATGCTGCATTTATTTTACCTGCTAATAATTTAAACCTTGCCTTCCTGCTGAGATTAGAAGGTCTGGTCCTTGCCAACATGGTGGATTATAATTTAACAACTTTACAGATTATCTACAAAAGTAGTGAAAACTGAACGCTTAAAAACAAGATGTAAACCAGCGTGATTTTATAAAAACACGAGCATGAAACATGTTTCAAATAACCTTGTGCACTTTGGGAAACAAAATCCTAATCATAAACACGTCTTCACAGATTAAACTGGGTTTATTTCACCTTTTTATGGATTTATGTTTCCATATAAACTAAAATTAACCACATTTAGCCACTTTCAAACTGCAAACAAAGTGTTTTACTAGAATTTATTAATAGACCAGTAGTTGTGAAGTGGGAGGAAAATAAATGTTTGTTTATTTTTTTGGGGGGTTAACAAATTAAACAGAAAAATATGACGTTTGTTTACAGTTAGCCCCTTTGAGTAAACCCACTTCAATTTATTTGTTATCTTAATTAGTAAACAAGCTACCTGTGTGTGATTTAATCTCTGTAAGATTAGACTTTATCTTTGATGGCGCTACAGAACATTAGTGATCAAACAGCATCATGAAGCCCAAGGACCACACTGTACAGGTCGGGGATAGCTGTTGAGCAGTTTAAAGCAGTAAACCGAGTGTTCATCATCCCATTTCTCTTTAATTCCTAATGCTTTAATTTGTTCTAACTCATAAAATCCCAGTAAATCCTTTGAAGTTTGTGTTTAGTGTGAAAAGTTTAACAACACCCTCCAGCTGCCCTTGGGTCAAAATAGCGCCCAAGGCCTCAGGCTTTGCGGATCATTTTAACCCAAGGGCAGCAGTAGGGCTACACAGTAGGGCTCCTGGAAATAGTAGAAATGTGCATTTTCTGAAGAAAAAAAAAAAAAGCCTCCAAATCTTTGTGAAAGCAGCCCAGACTCGTTTCTCCACTGGAGGCAGCAGTTTTAATGTTGGCGAGCGAAGACTAAATAATCCGAAGTTTGTGATTCTCAGAAAGTCCACAGCTGACCTTGTGTTCATGAAATAATTTGGTCAGAGCCTCCATGTAGAGGCGGTGATAACGATCTACCTCCTCCTCGGTCGGTGCGACGCACTTTGGCACTGAGATTGGACTTCCCACTGAAAAGGCATTAATTATCAGAACATGGCCTCAGTGCATCTACTGGTGGTATTAGTGGATAAAAATGAAATGCTCACCAACGGTAGTGACCGGAGCCCTGTAGGGCAAGAGTGCAAAGCGCTCTCCGACAAACAGACACGGGGCGAAACCCATTATCTTTTTAAACAAGTCCTGCAGCCTGCGACCCAGACTCTCCTCTGAGAAAACCACCTGCTGGAACAGCTCATTCTCCCCGAAGGAGTAAACTGGAACCAGATCAGCTCTGTGGAAAACCATCAGACGCTATGGAAATTATTGCAGCAGTGATGAAATAATAATAGTGTTTTTCTCTGCGTATTCTCACCCAAACTCAAGAGCTATCCTGACAAAACCTTTTCTCTGCTTCATGACCAACGTGTTGACTCCAGGAGAGGAGGCCAGAGACTCAGCAGCACCCCCCACCACGATCACCACCGCATTTCCTTTGCCGTTTTTGGACAAGAGGTGGACGAGGCTTGCTCTGCTGACCGGACAAAGACCTTAACACACACAAAGAGTCAGGTGTATAATATGGGTACTATTTGAATAATTTGTGTGTTTGTGGATTTTTTTCAGTACCTGCACTCATCAGGTACTCTCTGAACAGCGGTAACTTGAAAAGGCCTGCCAGTATGGCCAGGGTGGACTTGATCCCAGGATACGCCTCGGCAAAGCCGCAGCTTTCGGTGCTGAAGCAGGCGAACCCTCCGGCGCTCATGATCCCATGTGGATGGATGCCAAAGATGTAGTTTTTCTTTGGACTCAGTTCTGCTGTCTTCACCAGCTGAGCAGAAAACATTACCGATGTAGCTGATCAGTCAGATTCTGCCAGTTATCAGAAAACCAAACCCACTTTTACTGCACCTTATCAGACTGTGTGGAGATAAAGAGCAGAGTTTTATGTTGACCAGCTAATGAACGTGTTCATAACCTTTGAAATAAACTTTTATATAATAGATCCACAGTCCTGATCAGGAATTAAAGTAGGCAGTACCTGGGCTGGAACATTCCAGGTCATTTGTGCAAATCACACGTCTCCTAAATGTTCTTAAACATATTGGTGAGCAGATTGATACTACATGCAAATTATTTATTTTAATTAACCCATCAATCGGTCATCTGGATGGTTTTGTTTTTGCTGCTGAGACGTTTTGTCCTTCATCCAAAGGACTTCATCGTTCCAAGGAGCTACAAACAAAGTCAGTCCCATAAGTAGCACACTCCCATAGTGGGGAAAAAACTGTTTTCTAGTGATAACATGGCCACTGGGGCCCGCTCTCTCCCCCGTCGCTCCTCTGAGGCAACCATGGCCAAAGTGGTTCAAAACATCAAAGTCCATGTTCAATAATCCAGGTTAAAAAAAATCCAACAGTGTATCAGGCCATCTGGACGGTTTCTTTTTTGTTGCTGAGACGTTTCGTCCTTCATCCAAAAGACTTCATCAATCCAAGGAGCCACGCACAAAGTCAGTCCCACAACTCCCATAGTAGAGAAAAAACAGTTTGCTGGCGATAAGATGGTTTCCAGATGTCCATTCATTTTGTTTCTCACTATCTTTGAATTTTAGGCCAAAAACGCATAAAAAGTTTCAACAGACGCTGTTTAAGTTTAGCCAGAATGATTAGGAAGTAAGCGATTTTCAACTTTAACCAGAGCTGTCGTTTACGAATGGCCTTGAACGCTGCAGCCAATGGATTACTTAGAAAGGTTTTGTTCATCGCTAAAATACAAAGATAAATTCATAAATGCCTCTGAAAAATGTACAGCACCAAACAGAAGCCCTGTGTTAACTGTGTCCAGAGGCAGTATAAACCTCTCTGAATGAACATCATGCAGTGAAAATGAGGCTGAAGGTCAGACAAGTCGGTTTTCCTTAGGTTGCTTGGAAGAATTGGACCATGTGCTTCAAAAAATGGGTCATCCAGATTGTTTTCAGCCACAAGTCCCAGCGCCAAGCTCTGTGATAGTATGGGGTGGTGTCAGTGTTGGCAAAGCTCATTTACACCTCTGTGTAGGCAGCAGTAATGCAAAAAAAAAAAAAAAAATACACAGAGATTTTAGAGCAACATATGGTGCCTTCAAGGCCACATTTAATTCATGGATCTTCTTGGGTTTTTCAATATAAATATGTCAGACCTCCACGTTTCAAAGAGGATTGAAGAAGTTGTTACAGGAAACTGTCCAGTCTTCAAACATGGTGGCAACCTCATATTGTTGCACATTTTATTTTAATCATTTATTAACCTTTATTTAACGAGGCCAAACCCATTGAGGTCACAGATCTCTTTTGCAAAGGAGGCCTGGACCTGAAGGCAGTCTAACATGCAAGTTTTTGGGCTGTGGGAGAAAAATAGAGTACCTGAAGAAAACCTACACAAGCCCAAAGAGACCATACGAACTGTACATAGAAAGACCCCAGGACCAAACCAGGGATTGAACCCATGGCTGTCTTGCTGTGAGACTGCAGTGCTAACCACTACTCCATCATGCTGCCAATTTTTAAATATGTTTGCACAAATTATGGAACAAAAAACAAACAAACGCTCGAGTGAGTCGTTGCTTTCTGTCCTTAGGGTTGAACATTTTTTCTCGATGCAACATTCCAAAGCAGGAAACTATTTTTGATGTATGGTACGTGGTCTGGGTCAAATTTTGCAATCAAATGTAATCAGACTACACTGTATAATGTTGCTAAATCTGAGAGTAAAAAAGTGCTTAATCAAACCTACTTTAATTGGAAAATAGTCTCTGAAGTGTTCCCAAACCTTCCACTTCCTCACAAATGTTGTTCTTCTGCCCCCTGATGGACACAAAAACAATCTTAGAGACACCAAAGGAGTCCCAGTTTTAAACTGTTGTTGAAGCACATTTAATCACTTACAATCACTGTCTAACTAAACAGACAGCAGATGACACTGAATGAACAGTTTGTATTCAAGTTTCTCTTGTAATGTTATCCTATGCTATTGCTACACGGAAGACACACAAATGAGCTGATTTGATGTAACGTCTGCCTCCTGTGAGAAATTTCAGCACATTGATTGGATCATCCGGAAGGACATTCTGCTCTGCTTTAATTGGTTGTTTAGCCACCAAGCTTCAATTCATTGTCAAGCAAGTGGCGCCACTTTAAGCATTTAACCATTATGCATAGGGATGCACAATATTATCGGCATGGTATTGGTATCGGCCGATATTAGCGATAAAGTCAAATATCGGCCATCAGCCATTCTATCAAAATAACTCACAGATATAAAATATGATGTATATGGTGCTGTTTTTGTATGACTGTTCAAGTGTTGTCATTATGTTAGAGAGAGTAACTGTCATGAATAAATTTGACATTAAATATAATGCAAGTTGAAATATTGCATCATTTTCATCCCCCTTTTTGGCATCTGCATTTGGTAGCAGGCCAAACTGACAAAGCTCATGCAGAATGATGTAGTAATTTGTTTCCACAGCAGAGAAAGCTGTGTAGTCTCTGTCAGTAGGTGTAAGGAAAAAAAATTGATATTGGTATTGGTTATCGGTCAAATAAGTGTTAACATACCGTATTGGTATATCAGGCATTGGCCAAAAATTCAATATCATGCACCGCTACTGTGAACTATACCTAACTGGTTTCAAAGTTTATGTATGAATATAAAAAAATGAAGACAAAGATTGCCTTAATTCATGTTATTGTAAACCTAAAAACAAACGGTCTTGAATAGTCCATTACAACTTCAAGGTAAATAACTTCCTATGTGACAGATTATTTCATGCAAACATATTGTAAAACCAACAAGACTGAGATCATTTTTTTTTTTATTTAATTTCGGTGAAGACAATTTGTACAGGCATAAAAATGCATGTAGAAATCTTGACTTTAAAAATGTGCTTTATTTTCTAGCCCACAGTGACACCAGTGAATGATTGGAACTGGTAGTGTTCACCTGATGGTTTGTTAGCTCTGCTTTAAAGCAAGAAAAGCAAGCAGCAACAAATGATGTGTGTTGTTTCCTGTCAGTGCATCTCTGAAAATTGCTGTGAAACTTTCTGTCACTCTACATCTACCTGTTTGCCTTATGCTTGCTAACAAGGACCTAGCTCCTCACAGGCTAATATTCAACCTGCCCATCACGCAAATGCACACACACACACACACGCACACAAACCTGCACAGCATACAAACTAGGCAACGGCCAAGCTGCTTTTGCCGAACGCTGCAGGACTGACTAATCAGTGTGACTCACACATCTCTGTGGGTCCAAGACATGACCTGCTACTTAATGCAGGATGTCAGAAAGTGCCCACACACATTCACAAGAAGGTAAAACCTTCTCTCTATTCGGTGTGTGTGCTCGTGTTGGTGTCACGACCATTCTGTCTGTGGCTGAAATTTGCTTCTATCAATTATCCAGCTGTGATAAGACCGTGACAGCTCTGTGTGTTGGTTGTTGCAGCTGTTGTGTTAGCACGTGAGCTTAGGTTGTTGTCACAATCCAAACAGTGTAAATGTCAGATAATGTCTTGTGGTTCTCCAGGGAGGAACGAGAAATTAGGAATAAACATGGAAGAAGGTAACACTGGTAGATGTCGGGCAAATACAAGCACAAAGATAATGCTACCTAAAGTTTGGGGGAGTGAAAGTTTGGTTCACCCAAAATTTTAAAATGTGTTTGCAAAGAAAACAGAAGACTTTAAAGCCTAGATTTGTTTTCTGTTGATGTATCTTGTTTTGTAAGAGTAGATCATAAGGAATGACTGGTTCTATCATCACCATTTGCCTCAAAGTCAAACTAAATGAGAAATTTGTTAACCAGATGAGTAAAAATTAAAAATCCAAATGTACTGATTTACTTGCATCAGTATTGGATTCAGATTTATCAAAGGCTCGGGTGTCCTCAATTTATACTAAACTTGGATCAACTTTAAATACAATGTATATTGTGAGTCTTTTCAGCCTGTGATTGGCGATTGGTAATAATGATGAATTAAAAGAATGCAGCTTCTTCTATTTTACAGAACATCAATCAATGTTATTCTCTTTTTTTTGTTTTATTATTTTAGTTTTTTTTATTATTATTACTAATGATGATGCCTTTTTTTTTCTTCTTAATTTTCTCCTTTCCTCATCAAACCACCAAAGTTAATGCTCAATAATCCATGTATTAAATCCAGCAATGTTCAATCAAGTCATTTGGACGGTTTCTTTTTTTTTTTTGCTGAGACATTTTTGTCCTTTATCCAAAGGACTACTTCAGTCTGATGAGCCACCAAACAAAAACTGATTCCCACAAACAGCACATTCCACAGTGAAAAACACCAGTTTGGTAGTGCTAAAATGGCCTCCAGGGCCCTCTCTCTTATTTTATATTGTGTTGGACATTTTACTTGTTATTGTTTTGGATAACGTTTTTAATATAAGTTACTAAGGTCTACATTGTGGTCCACTTGGTTAGGACTGTTGAAAAGTAATACGATCAAGCTGAATTTCACTCCTTGCTATGTTCTTCTTATACCAGATGTTTGCATGTTTCTGGTTATTTACCTGTTTTAGCAAAAAGTTTTTCCCAAGTGAGTCTCCAGAATGTCTTGCAATATTCACGTGCTCTTAGTTTCCTCGTTTCAGTTACAGGCGCTTGACTCCTGTGGCTGGGATTTTGACCATGTTGTAAACATTTTGTGTAACAAATTGACACAGGTTTGTCAAAAGTGTCTCAAAAGTGTCTCAATTCTGTTGCAGATAGTGAAATAATGTGCTCTGTCTACGTTTGCATGGCATGCACGTAGCAATAAGCTGTGATTTTCAAAAATTTAGCCACAAAAAGCATGATCTCACATCTTGCTGATGGCTGGGCCACAAATGGAGAGTTCAGTAAGTCTACTAATTAAAATGTGTCTAATTTATCATGATATTGTGTGAAGTTTGAGTCACCAACCCACTTCCAATGAACTAAAGGTTAATTGGAAAGTTTAAATCTTCACTATTTATTAGTTAAAATTGTTGTTGTCTGACCTTGTGATGGACTAGATTTATTTATTTATTTATTTTGATCAATGACCAGATAGAGATCAGCTCCAAAAACCCTTCACAAGTGGGTATGAAAAATAATTGGATGAATGGATTGTGCTAAAGGTCCCATTAAAACAAAATTTTGATCCAAGTTTAATGTTGTTGTTTTTCCCATTTACTGGTGATTTCAAG
>JAVCKU010000031.1:11206788-11218865 GCA_032273985.1 Hypsolebias coamazonicus | reverse complement strand
ATCTCTTTTCCCCGCTGGAGGCTGTGAGGGAATATTCAGTTCCAACCACCTTTCATGCCACAGAGAGCGCCTGAAAGATTCATGAGCCAACGGGGCGCATATGGCTCAGCTCTAATGAACACTGGAGCATTTTAATCTGGGTAAAGCCCAAGGCCAAATGCTATTTGTATCACCCTCAACCCGGCCCCTCCCAACGCCTGTGAACGAGTGAGGGATTTAATCCTAATCTAATGATTTCATTGGCTGTAGTGGACAATATCAATTCAGGACGTTCTGGGAAAAGGAAAAGACTTGGGATAACTTTCTTTTTATTCCGTTAACTGGAGCCATGTCCACTTCAACACTCTGGTGGATTAATAAAAGGTGTTTTCACGTATGTTTTATCAGTTGACACCGCTGCACAACAACAGAAGAGTTTAAAATAACTGATTCTTGCTGGAATCTCTTCAGCGTTCAAATTTAATCCAGCTCTGTGCGTCCCAGGTGCTCAAAGGTCTGGTGGCCTTTTTAATCTGTGCTCTCGGAGTCTTGTTAACGAGACTATTTCTGTTGTAGGTTACCACACTTAAGGCTGCTAAACTTGGCATTTCACTCATAGGTTCAACTTTAACAATCAAGAGCAGCTGGTAGAAAGCACTTTTTTAATGTAAAGATTAATGCAAATTGTCCCTTTTTTTTTTTTTTTTTTTTTTTTTTTTAAGATTTGACAGAGCTTGCCGTCCTCTCAAATGGATGAATGGTGGTTCAAAGCACTGGATCAAAGGCTACTTTGAGGATGAAACGCAACACGTGTCTTTACGTGTTCTGCTTTGTGTAAAGAGCGGTAATGAAATTTAAAATAAAGGAAAGGTTTGAAGCTGAACGCTGCCACCAGCTGATGGAGCATGGACTTGAATCAGGGCTGATTAGATGTTCTGCTCGCGGGGCTTTCAGAAACGAAACAAAGAAAAGTACACAGAAAAAAGAGGACTATATATCTCTTCACTGTGTCAGCACTTACAGTAACAGGCCATACTGTAAACGGGATGATGCAAACTTTTATTTTCAGTTCAGACTGGTCATTAGGAGGCAGCTACTCGGGATGCCCAGCCTCTTTCCATTACTGCCCAAGAAAGAACAGGATGCCGAGCCATCCTAAGCTGTGTTTAACTAATAAAACTGGGCTGAAAGGGAGATGCTTCACTCTCCATCATCAGTAAACCTAACACCCTTTTTGTTCGGCAGATAAAGCCACCCGCTCTGTCTCCCCCATGTGGTGTCATGTTCGCATTTAGCCTCTCCCCCGACCGTCAACGGAAAATGTTTCAGCACTTTGTTTGGTCTTGTTTTCTTTCTCTCGCTGCTCTGTGGTTCTGATGCCGTGTGCATATTTCAAAACGCACTCACTTACACGTAACTCATTTTGACTCACAATGGGACATACAAGCCATAAGTCCTTAAGACACCCAGTTATGTTCAGCCCCCTTTTTTTGGATCGGTTTCTCCCGAACATCTTGCTGTGGATTACAGCCAGTGTTGCTGCGCGAGGAGGCAGATGTGACGCTGCTGCTGAGGGAGCGCCTTGCTCAGGGGCCTTCCAGCAGATACACAGGGTCAGGGCGCTCAGCTGCGTCGCAGCGTTGGCCTCAGGTGTTGGTGCGTCACAGGAAAGGCTATTTCTGTCCTCTTTAAAGCAGCTGCTCAAAAGTATGTGATGCTTTCAAGTACAAAATGTCTCATCGTTGGATTATTGGTAGATTCCCCTTGATGATGGAGGAAAATGATGATTTGCAGTCTTCCTGTCTGTAATATGAAAACCACCGGTCTTTGGTCAGTTCTTCCAGGGGTTCCTCCCATTCCTCTCCCTAAATATCTCCATGTGTATTGCTCTTATCCCTCTGATAGCTGGGAACCTTTTTTTCAGATGTCAGATTTTAAGGTGTTTGTCGTCTGCATGTTAGACATGGAAGAATATAAAGTGTCTCCTTGGCTAGCTTAAAATAAACAACCTGAGCACCTAAAGTCCTACGGTACACTAAGTCCAGAGGGAAGCTTATGGCACCGAGTTCATGAGCTTCACAGCTTCATGGAAGAAGCTGTTCCTCAGCCTGGATGTCCAGGCTTTGAGGCTGCACAACCTTCTGCCAGAGGGAAGGAGAGTCAATGTCCACTTTTATGTCCTTTGCTCTGCTTCTGCATTTGCTATGGAAATGTTCTCTGGTGCAGTGATTCCACCATCTTCACGTATTGACCCACAAAATAACACAAGTGAAGACTTGTGACTGCAGCTACTAATAGGAACTGAAACAAAAAGTATTTTTTTTATCATTGTTTAACTGCTTTTTCAGGGGAGCCAGTCCCTTGGTCTTCTAATCCTGAGGCTGTGAGTTCCAGGTTGCATCAAAAAGGGCGTCTGGCATAAAACAATCGCCAAATCTTTCACGCAAGTTTCATTTGCTGTATCGAACCCTGAAGAAGGGAGCAACGGAAAGAACAACATGACTGCCATTTT
Organism: Hypsolebias coamazonicus; assembly: GCA_032273985.1. Classification (NCBI taxonomy): domain Eukaryota; kingdom Metazoa; phylum Chordata; class Actinopteri; order Cyprinodontiformes; family Rivulidae; genus Hypsolebias; species Hypsolebias coamazonicus. Next base: position 11,216,374 of record JAVCKU010000031.1, on the reverse strand, counting down.
TATATTTTAAAACAATTGTAACTAAAAAAAATTATATTAGCAATCATTCTAAAATTTGACCTGATTTCTGGAAATCATCTTAAGATGCCACACTTGTTGTTTCCCAGCCCACAGTGGGGTCTGGGCCTTTAACTTTTTAACAATGCTGGCTGTGTTTGTGGCTCATATGAGGTCATCAGACACGTGCAGACCTGAATATTTGGCTCTTTCTCCTCCATTGATGAGGGGAGGAGGAGTGTAAGCTCTCCTGAAGTCCACAGTCAGCTCTTTTGACTTTGCCACGGTGATGCTCTAGTTTTTCACCGTACACCAATCAGCAAACTCCTCTGCTTCCTTCCTATCCATAGACTCATCGTTGTTGAAAATCAATGTAGTGACTGAAGTTTCATCTACCATCTTCACATGATTTTATCTATCTACAGTATATTTAGATCTATATGTCCAAGAATGTGTAAGGAAAGTAGGCATGAAACCACAGTTTATAATTTTCCCATTAATTGACAAAATTATTTTATGTTGAAGCTGTATTCTGTAAGGGAATACATTTAGCTTCATAGCGAGTGTTTGATGTGAGTAATAAAAGAGAAAACAGTCTAGTTTATTGAAGTTCAAACATTAATGTTACAAACACAATATTTACATTTCATAAGCCTAAATCAGTTTCATCAGCAGTTCAGGTGTAGGATCGTTCATTATAAAACATGTCGGCATAATTCTGACTTAAATTAGATCTTTTGAAAGCCTTTGACTCAGTCACTCAACATTTTGAAAATATGAATCTTTACAAAAAATAAAAAAACAAGAAGTTTTTTGCACGATAATAAATGAAGGTTCTGCTTACTGATGCCTGTAGATGAACCTTGTAGGTTTAGTTTGGAGTGAAATTGAAAGATTTATCAAATATATATAATTAATAGGAAGTTTGTCAGATAAATAATTCTCCCAGTTCTTTATGGACACCCATTGGTTGTTTAGATAACAACCCAGTAGATTTAGTCCTAAACTTTGAAACAGTGATGTCGTGGAGTTTTCACTTTTTAAAAATAAAACTCTAAATAATTGATTACTTGTGTTTAGTTCATGTTAAGGTGCAGTAAATCTCTGTTTGGGTCAGCGTACGGTGTGAGTAGAGAGCTTGTGAATGTACTGGATTCATTCGCTCTGTATTTATGTTGTCCTGCAGTAATAACACACCTCTGCCTTCTGTTTGTGTGCAGGGCTCATTTTCCTATTCTATTTAGTTTTCTACCTCTTCCTGGGCGGCCTGTTTGCTCTCACCATGTACATCATGCTGCAGACACTCGATGACCACAAACCGACCTGGCAAGACAGACTCTCCACACCAGGTGCATAAGATTTAAGCCGAGTGAGTAGGCCTGTCGCAATAAACAATAAATCAATTAATAGCATAATAAATGAAAATGATCAATCTCATTTTCATTTATCAGCTTTATCATTTCTTCGTGTCTCTCTTTCTACTGAAGACACTGGATGACAAAAGGCTCGACTGTCGGGCTCTTCACTGACCCCTCCCTTTCTCTTTTCTCTTTAAAATCTGTTTTAACCGTCCGAAATTATGTTTTCGAATCGTTAAAAGCAGCCAAGCTGAGAGGATAAGCTACGAGCTAAGCTAACAGGCCGACCTCGGAGATAAAAATTCTGTCTTGTCAAAGCTCTAAAATTCACGGTTGAAATCCGTGCCTTCGTGTAAACAGTTGTTTTTCTCTGCAAAAATAAGCTGAAAACTTATTTACTGATTTTTTTTATTTTTTTTTTTTAATTAAAAACTTTGTGTGAAAAATGCTATGCTAAAGAGCTCAAACCACACCGAGCGTCCGCCTTTTTGAGAACCAAAGGAAAGAGAGACAGCCCATGTCACGTCAAGGGGCCTCCCTCCCGTTTTTCTTAAAGAGACACACTGCTCATTCCCTCACTATCCATCCTTCGGTTTAAACAGTCTTAATTTGCCATCCAGTGGTTAAAAAAGGTACCACACTCAAAAATCAACCAAAAATTTTTCTTAAATTTGACGATAAATACTAATTGTTGTCAAATTTCAAACAATTTTATCGTTTATCGCAATCGTTTCTGAGACAATTAATCGCCCAGCAAAATTAGTTATCGCGACAGGCCTACGAGTGAGCACTGATACACTCTGTGTCAACATTTTCTGACCGTCCTGCTGTCTCTCACAGGTCTAGTGATTAGACCCCATGCGAGTGAAACTTTTGAGATTGTCTACACAATCCAGAACACCGAGAGCTGGGACATGTACGCTCAGGCGCTGGACAAGTTCCTGTCACGTAAGTCTGGCTCTCAGGCTCCGAGGGCTCACTGCTGTAGATTATCCAACAATAGAGAATAAATAGTTTTTACCTTTTAACAGTGAGTGGGAGGTTGCCTTGCAGCAGGGTTTTAGTTGAGTCATAAGCCTTTGCAAACTAAGTAACCCCCACCCGCGCGCTGGCCTCCTCTTCCCTGCAGCCTACAACGACACCATCCAGGCCCAGAAGAATAACGAGTGCACCCCTGGCCAGTACTTTCTGCAGGAGGACAGCGGCGATGTGAAGAACAACCCCAAGCGCTCCTGTCAGTTCAACCGCACCATTCTCGACGTGTGCTCCGGACTTGAGGACCGTTACTATGGATACCAGGATGGAAAGCCATGCATCATCATCAAGCTGAATCGGGTATGAAAGGAAAAGAGGGAAGGGAGAGGGATGCTGTTGCTAGGAGACATGGGGAGACTGAGAAAATAAAAGTGGTTAGGGCAGAGGAAGATATTTGTGTGAAGAGCACAGCTGTAGGTTATCACACTCATCAGTGACGTCTGGTAAACACGGTCGCAGTGTAAAAGACTGCTTTTGTTTCTCCTTATTAAGAAAGTGATCATTTTTTTCTTTGTCACCAGGTGATTGGGTTAAAGCCAGGAAAAAATGGACAGGCTCCATCTATCACCTGTGGCGCGAAGGTAATCCCTCTGTGTCTGTCACAACCAACACTGAAGTTAGCTGTTGCGCCTCTATCTAAACTACTGTGTTCCACTTATTGTTCTCCTCCATTTTCCCTTAAAGTAATAGTTCAGCTCATTTGAAGTATGCGTTTGAGGAAAGGTTGTCAACAATTACTATCTTACCTGCTGTTCAGTTGTGAGTAGTTTAATTTTGACCCGACTCAGGAGCTAACCTTAGTCTCAGCAGGGCCAAACCAAAAGTGGCTTGACTCTATTTGTTCTTGGTACTGCTCCGCAACACCAACGACAAACGTCTGATGGCAGTTTGTGGCAACACAGTTTTATACACCAAGCTGTCAACATCACATTACAAGTTTATTTGAATGGAAACATAATATTCCTGATAGTACTCACACTGCACCAGTGTTACAGGTATAGTTGCTGATATTTGTGCATCCAAATATCCACAAATACCATGTACTGTACCTTATTTTTCGGACTATAAGGCGCAATATCAATGAATGGGTCTGTTTTCATACATAAGGCGCATTGAGCAAAACATAACAGTCGGATAAGTCAAACTTTATTTAACTCATAAGTTTGAGGTCAGTAAGCACAACCAGAATCAATACATAAGGTGCACCGGATTATAAGGCCCAGTGCCAATTTTTGATAAACTTAATTTTAAGTGCGCCTTACAGTCCAAAAAATTCAGTAAGTAAGTATCCATGTAATATGAAACTCTACAAGATGTAAAGGATAAAAACACAACAGTCAAAAATTAAGATTTGAGCAGTTTTAAACTGAGGTCATTCAAAGAGTTATTTGCAAGATGCTAAGTGTTGAAAACATTTCCATCGGACCCCACTTCAAAAGAACTGAACTGTCTTATGTATTATTTGTATAGTTTCAATCTCATTTACAATCCATGTCATTTTTGTACAAACTGTCTTCTCTCCATCATGATGCGTTATTATTTTTTTACCTCTCAGAAATACAAAGTTGGCAAAGACGAGTGGGTAAGAGCAGGACGGCTCCTGTCTTCTCTAGAGTTTAGTTGCTATTTATCGTTAGAAGTGGTCCAGACTGTAGTCACGCCTGCACGTGATGTGGATGCAGGTAGTATTTTTATACGCCCGTCGAAGGCGAACGTATTCTCCATCCGTCCGTGTGGAAACTTTCTCTTGTCCAGCCCAAAACTTCTGATCCACTCAAGATAATTTAATGAAACTTCAAACACACATGTATCATCACTAGATAGAGTGTGGCATACATTTATCATCACCCCAGCTTCAAGGTCAAGGTCAAATGTTCTACAAACTCTTTGCTTGTCTGGACCACTGCTGTAGATTGCTGTACAATAGTTTGTGGACAGGCGTATAATGTGCCATATGCAGTACTCTTGTAGTAATCGTACTGCTGAAGTGGATGGTGGATTGGTAAACATAACTCAGACAAAAGGAGACTACAACTGATGAAACTCCTTTACTCCCCCAGAGAGACGACTCTGACAAAATTGGGGAGTTGGCCTACTTCCCTCCAAACGGGACTTTCAACCTTATGTACTATCCTTACTATGGCAAGAAAGCTCAGGTGAGTCTTTAGTTTGAATCATGATAAAGTGTTAACATTTCCACTAATAATAATAATAATAATAATAATAATAATAAGTGTCCACGACTGATTGCTGAGTCTGGTATGTTTCCAGAGTTGAATAGAAGTGCACATTTAAAGCTGGTCCTTTGGCCTGTTCCTGCAGGTGAACTACTCTCAGCCTCTGGTGGCAATCAAGTTCCTGAACATCACCGTCAACGAGGACGTCAACATCGAGTGCAAGGTCCACGCCGACAACATTCCCGTCGGAAGCGAAAGAGACAAGTTTGCTGGGAGGGTGTCGTTCAAGCTGAGGATCAACAGCAACAACTAGGTTGACCCCCCCAACGCTCATCCCATCCGCCATGAAAAGCAACTTTCTTCATTCTCTGCAGCACTGCACACACAGAAAACAAGCTACAGCATTCCCACTTTTTTCCAAGTTGTTTACACCCCCTTTAAAATCTATTTTTAGTTTATTTTTTTCTTTTAAAGGGGGAGAAAATGGTGCGACAAGATGAGACAAGAATACAAAAAAAAAGGTGGTGATGCTGTCAGTATTTCTGTCAGCGAGCAACCAGATGATTTATTTACTGTAAATTAGTTTGAGGTGACATCTATTTATACTGCATGAAAACCTAAAGGGATATTTAGGGTGTTTCCAAAGTTTTAGGGATCAGCGACATTACCGGAGAAATGCTGCTTACCTCCCGCCGCCTCCTTGCAGAGTATCCCGCTCTATATGAAAAAACATACAAATTAAAATATCAACAATATTTATTCTAACCTCATATCAGCGAGTCTACTTTGTTGCACTGAAAAGATCCAACCAACCTGCGTGTGTCTCGGTGGATGGACGCAGGGATGAAGCCATTTGCATGTGTGCCGTCTTTAGTGCGCTCTGCTCAGTTTGAAACGAGGCGATGGGAAATGACCACCAGGAGGGAGGACCGATGATTAATACAGGAGTGTGTCTGCGTGTGTTTGTGTGTTACATTTACAGATTTCATTTCTTACTGTAGGTCGGGAAGTTGCATGCAATGTGCAATACTCATTAAGAGGTAAACATGAACGCTTGTGTCCATTCACTGCTGTCAAATCATTTATTCTGATTTTCTGTTCTGATTAAAACACACAACTCTTGTTTAGTTTGTTCATCTTGGCACTAAACTGATATTGATAAAAAGCCATAAGTCCGTCATGCTTTGACCTTTTGGAAACGTCTCTTTCGAGTCCGAAAGGCTACTTGAATTAGCCCTCCTTTTTGTAACCCAGTCACGTGTCTGAATGTCAGGAAAAAAGTAAAAAGTTGAGTCTTTGCTGACATTTCCTATTCCTGTATGATAAACTTCCTAAAGTTAAACCAAAACTTTTTATTTTGTGTGTATATTTTAATTTAAATATTTAGAGTTTTATTTTTCATTGTGTGTTTTGCATCTGTTTGTACCAGAAATAGGTGCCGTTTTCTTATTTTTGATTGTTTTTCATTTGAAGGTGTGCTTTTTCTTGTTGATTTTGGTAAGGTGCAGTTGATTTGGTGAAGGTATTTACATTTCTGAGAGGAAGGAGGATGTAGACAGGTTTTTTTTTTTTTTTTTGTAATTCAGTTTTTAATAAGAATTTGTAGTTCTTTTTGAACAAATAATTACCTAATCAGAGTTTTTGATGTGTTGGCTTGTAGAAAATGACAGACTCTGGAGATGACCACAAAGAAAATCATGTTTGCTTATTATTTGTTTGTTTTTTCTTTCTGCTTTTGCTTTATTTTCAAAGAAAAAAACCATCATGATGAGTTGACAACCAGCATCACCCTCATTCAAATCACTCCTGAGTTTGGTGCTGGACCTACACAGATAATAATCAAGATACAGGAATGTACTGAAAAGGCTTCATTGGCTGTATTATTTATTTTTACTCCAGCTGTGCTCTAGAAGGGTTTAGGCATGTTACCTTGAACAATTATAGATTTTTGTATCTTATTTAGATACCCATAAAGGTAGATTTTTGCACTCTGTGGTGCAAAAGCTGTATCTAAAGGATCAAAAATCAACTTTAGGGTACAAACAATTTAATTTAGGTTGTAAAAAATCAACTTTAGAGAACAAATAAATGTACCCTAGGGAGCAAAATTTAATCTTGGCTTACAAAAATTGCACCTTAAGGTACATAAATATGCCTTAGAGTGAAAAAAATATATACAGTATATCAATCTTAGGTTACAAACAAATGTAATTTAGGTTGCACAGTTCAGTTGTAGTGTTAAACAAAATTGTACCCTGATGCAAAAGTCAACTTAAGGGTGCAAAACAGATATACCTCAGGGTTTAGCAATTAACCTTAGGTACAGGAAAAAAAAATACTTGATGCAAAAACATTATATTATAATATATGAACCTTAGGGTGCAAAAATAACAATCAAAGCATAGAAAATGTTGCTTAAGGTACAAAAGTGAACCTTTAGAGTACAAAAAATGTACTTTGGCTTTCAAAAATCAACATTATGGTGCATAAAATGTGCCTTACAAAACTGTACCTTGGGTTACAAAAATCAGCATTATGGTACATAAAATGTGCCTTACAAAAATGTACCTTAAGGTAGATTTTTGCAAACCTAGGCTCCAAAAATGTGTATCTCAGAGTGCAAAACTGCTTTTAAAGAAAGAAACAAACGTAGATCAACATTACAGCTGAAGCAATACAGACCTATGTACCTTTATGTACCTTGGCTTTTACCTGTGTAAAGTGGACACTGCTGGGCAGCCTCTGTAAATTGTTATAAAATAAGTGAAACAGGCCTTTAGATTAATCTAATGGCAGAGGATCTGAAAGTGGTTCAGTCTCTGATTTGACGTCTGAACTTTATTGTTCTCGGTGCTAAAACAATCATCTCACTTTGGGCCAAATGAGAACTCATTATCTGGACCAAATCTCACAGAGAAGGAATAACATAACTAAATCTAATGTATTGATCTGAACTTGATCTAATTTGTACAGAATGCTGCAACAGGCTCTTTGTTTGTAGCTTTTCATGACTCCTCTGACCCACCCCCACGCATCTCTCCCCTGCAACACTCACTTAATTTCACTGTAATCTCTTAATCTGGTCAGATAATCCAGAGCAGGCACGATGAACTTCTTTACCCTACTTTTGTTGATCCTCCTCCTCCTCTGCACCTCGGTCGCCTGGTTCACGTCTTCAAAATGTCCTCCTGTCTTCATTTAATATGTCCTGTCACTTATTGTAGACCACAAAGCACCTGAGTAAACATGAATCTTCTCAAAGATTCCTTCTTCATCCAAAGAGGTTGATCCTAACTTCAGGTTGTGTGTGTTTGCACTGCACCGAGACACCATCAGGAGCAGATGTGAGCTCGACTCATTCAGACATCCAGCTGTAGGGACGTGTGTTCACATCAGGATCATGTCTCCACATCTGGACAGTGCCTCCTGATGGAGTCTCCATAGTCTCAGAATGTGTCTCCATTTATGTCTTGATTTATCGGGGAATTGTTAGAGGTTTCGTCGAAAAGCAATATATTTATTTTCTCTGCAGATGTGCATATTTAGTGGGGAGGTTGTAATAAAATGGGTGCAGCGTGTATCATTGTGAGATTCAGGCAATATTCAGGCGAAGGCTTTGTTTATAAAAGCGAGAGAATGTATGAGCTCAGGCTGTAGAGTCGGGAGAGCTACTTCATGAAAACAAATCAAAGCATCTATTTGTTTAGATACACTTTTTAAGTTTAATTATATATATGTGTGTATTTGAGCTTTTGAAGCTTGCAATCAAAGTTCCCTTAACCCTCAAAGCACTTTCAAAACTAAAAATGTGCACAGTGTTGGAAAGATAAAAGGCAACTTTTCATGTTTATTAGTGAATTAAAGCAAGAAGCATCATTGCCTGCACACGTCTTCTTAAAGTTCAACTGCACTGTCGCTAAGGATTGTGGGGAAGGGATTGTTTCAGAGATCACGTTTTGAAACTGGTTATAAATTCTCACCCAAATGGCTGAAAATGTGTTTATTTTTTAACCGCTCTGTCCGTATGTATATTTTTGCTCATATTTATTGCAAATGAAAATAGAGAAAATAATAAATGTCATTTAAGAGAAGTGATCTTTATGGTGCCTCTGTCATTTCTTGTTTAGTTTCTTTTGAGCTAAATCGTCATGAAAAGTTGATTTAAAGTCAGAGCAGTTGTATGTTTTCTTGGCAAATGCATGAAGTGTCTTCAGACACATTTAATCTGCGTAACAGCTCAGGGTAATCCTCAGCACCGGTGGAGGAGTTTGAAGACATATTGCTGTCTGGTTTATAAAAACAAATCTTAAAACAAAAGACTTGGCTTGTGACGTGATAACCATCCATCCATCATCGTTCGCTTGTTCTGGTCGGGTCATGGGGGCAGCAGCCTGAGCAGAGAGGTCCAAACATCTCTTTCCACAGCTTCCAGCTCTTCTGAGAGGACTCCGCGGTGTTCCCAGGCCAGTCGAGAGACATAGTCTTTCCAGCGTGTGCTGGGTCTTCCTCGGGGTCTCCTCCCTGTCGGACATGCCCGAAGCACCTCCCTAGGAAGGCGCCCTGGGAGCATAGATGCCTGAACCACCTCAACTGGCTCCTCTTGATGTGGAGCAGTGGTTCTACTTTGAGTCTCTCCTGGTTGATATCTCGTGAACAAGACCCTGAGATACTTGAACTCCTCCACTTGAGGCAGAAACTCACCCTTGACCTGAAGAGAGCAATCCACCTTTTTCCGGTTGAGGACCATGGCCTCAGATTTGGAGGTGCTAATTCTCATCCCAGCCGCTTTACATTCGGCTGCAAATCACTCCAGTGAGAGCTGAAGATCACGGCACAATGATGCCAACAGGACCACATCATCTGCAAAGGGCAGAGATGGAATCCTGAGGCCACCGAACCAGAATCCGTCCAACCCCTGACTGCACTGAGAAATTATGTCCATAAAATCTAAAAAAGCTAAGTCTGGTCCTCTGGACATTCAAAAAACAAAACAAAACAAAGCAAAAAAATTGTAGAAAC
>JAVCKU010000031.1:11088867-11100240 GCA_032273985.1 Hypsolebias coamazonicus | reverse complement strand
GAGGTGATGACGTCACTGAGGCGGAAGCCGTAAACGCGAAACGGCCGGTAACCAAGACAGCCTGAAACCGAGGATCACCTGTATATAAAATTGCCTCCACTGTCATTTGAGGAAACAATTCTTTTTAAGTTTTTATATTTTGTAAAAATATAAATTCCTCAAATGATTGAGGTGGCCAAATATTATTCTATGGGGGCCAAGACCACCATTGGCCACCCTCTGGCTCCACCAATGTACAATCTGGTGGATAAAATTGCTCCCTCTCTATTTGCCCAGCCTCAGACAAAAAAATAAATAAATAAAACTACCCCATTCTACACAGAGTAACTCCTACCCACTTGAATATCTTACACCATAAACATTTAGGTTTACTTCATTCTCTGTTCAAGTCCAGTCCAGAAAAACACTCATATCCAAAACAAACATTTACTTATGTTTTGTTTTCTCTTGATTTTTTTTAAATACATTTTCTTTCATTTTAAGTTACTGTATTTTAGTGTAAAAGACCTAGACGTTTTTTTTTTTCTTGAAAGTTACAATAAAAATAAAATGTATTTTGTAGTTTAACTAGTGTTTTAGTCATTGAAAGTTTATTTATTTATTTTCTTTTGATCTGTTACAAAAATTATGTCCAAGGCTCTTGCTGACATTTTAATTCTTGACAGCTAGAAGTTGTTCAAAAACAGTTTGACAGGCAGCAGGGAAAGTTATAGAAAAATCTTCACAAGTGCATGCAGAAAGCTGGAGGCAGATAACATAAAGTGCACAAACTACTACTTCTTAAACATTAATACTGCAAGTTGTATTGAGTTAAAGTGGTTACTGTTGCAAGCTGTGCATGCTATCCCTTGCTGCAGTTTAAGCTTATATATGTGGTGTCATCATTACGGTACTAAATATTTCTGTGTGTGTCTGTGTGTGTGTTTTACCTAAAAGACTCCAGAGAAGAGGAACCTCAATGGATACACAAACTTGCCAGATGTGGTGCAACCTTCCCACTCTCCCACTGAGTCAGCCACTCACTCCTCTCCTGGGAAAGACTCAGTTTATGATGTAAGTTTTACTGAAGGAGCAATTTTGACCATTTCATTTTATTTTTTAGCCAGACCTCATCAGTTTAATTTTCCAACGACTTGTCGAACTGTGAAACTCACACACTCTTTGCTCCACCAGTATCAGTCCAGAGGTTTGGTGAAGACGTCTGCCAAGTCTTCTTTCACGACGTTTGTGGATCTTGGCATGTACCAGTCACCAGGAGGAACGGGGGACAACATGTCCCTCAGTAGTGAGTCCAAATTTTATGCAACATCTGCTTTAAGTAAAAATTATTCTGTTGGGTTCTATTCTAAAATAGTCACTTTTCTAAAATATTAGCGCAGGGGCCAAAATTATCCAAATGAAAGCACTGTTAGGCCACAGTAATTTGAATTTAAGTGGGGGTGGGCATACAATTAATATTTTTCTTTTTTTTTTTAAGTCTCAATAACAATTTGAACAATATTTTGAAGAAAGGACAAAAATGTATTCATTTTGGTGGAGGATTTCTAAATTGTTGTAGATCTGAAACTTTAAATGCCTTGTAAACATTAGCTTTGTTAAAAACGAGCTTTCAAGTCCTTTGATTTGTCAAGTCTATAGTTTTATATATATATATATATATATATATACTGTAAAAAATTTTTTTGATGTTTTGCGTTGTTATAAAAGAAATAACTATATCCACAGGTTAGCACTGTATCTAATATTGCACATTTTAGGATTTCCCCCTCCCCAACTGTTTTTGGTTAAACCTAAAACAAATTATATATAATCATTTATTTAGTTATTTATTTTTAAGTATTGCCATTAAATTTGCAGAAGGTGCACATCTGCATTAACCTCTTAAGCCTGTGGGCCAAAATTACACCGTCCTAAATTGTGATCTTGGGCCTCACTGAATACCTCCAAGGGCCACAAATGGCCCTCAGGCTATACTTTTGACACCCCGTACTATTAATTTAAAAAAGCACCTACAGACCTAAAGCGACTGAAGATGTGTATTGATCAGTTTAAATTACATTTTAAGGTAGAAAAAGAGACTTTAGGTTAACATTTTGGTCTTGTTTGCCTTAATTTGTGTTCTTCCTCTTTAGAGTTGTTTCTGTTTCCTTCTTGTGTAGACTCCAGGTTTGAGCAGCTGAAGATGGAGGTAAGGAAAGGGTCCATGGTGAACGTCAATCCTACCAACACACGTCCTCCCAATGACACCCCCGAGATCCGCAAATACAAGAAGAGGTTCAACTCTGAGATCCTGTGTGCTGCACTGTGGGGTGAGGATCATCTTTATTTCTCTGTTTTTGTAAAAAAGAAAAAAAAAAGGCTGAACCAACACTACTGTAATCTATTATTCATATTAGAGGATATTCATAAAGTTGCACATGTCAGGTCATAGACATAACTGAAAGTACTAATAAATTGCAAACATTTTTATTATATGCCTGTCAAAAGGTGGATGTGATGTGGTCCATGATCTCTGTCCATCTGTAAACTTTCTCTTGTCCCGCCTATAATATCAGAGCCGCTCAATTTAACAAAACTTAAATGCCAGTTTCAAGGTCAAGATCACAAATTAAGGTCAAAGTTAAAATGAAGTCTTTGCTTGTCTGGACCATAACTTCTGATCCGCTCAAGATAATTTAAAGTAACTTGATAAACATTTGTCTCACCACTAGACGGCATATTGCATAATCACCCCAGATCTAGGGTCAAGGTCACAATTCAAGAAATGTTATACAGGGTCTCTGCTTGTTCAGGCCATTGCTGTAGATTGCTGTAATGTGCTGTATGCAGGAGTTTAACCTGCTTCAGAGTTGAGATATTTAAACCCTCATTTCTCTCAAAGGTGCACTCCAGCACAGCTTTGGCTGTAAATGTTCAAATGTTAGAACTGGTTATAGTTATAATTTGGAAACAGCTTTTGAAAATGGGCACATACTGCAGGAGATGGATGCCTAAAATATGAGTATTCTCTGAAGCTTCTTCTCCTTTTGTGTGTGACTATAAGAAAAGTAGTACCGGTATATAAAATATTTGAACTCTTATTATGAGCATGTCACAGACAACACATTTTTATATAATGGTAATAACTCTTAATAGACAGTAAATAGTAAAATAAAAACAAAAACTGCTAGATATTGAAAGTTATATATACAGTATATGTGTATATATATATATATATATTTTTTTTTTACTCGCAGGACATTTAATGGCCTTTTTACTATAAATATTTAGAGGCTTGGTTAAACAAGATAATGATTGATTGCTGTTCATTTTATATCTTCAGGTGTGAACCTGTTGGTGGGCACAGAGAACGGTTTAAAGCTGCTGGACCGCAGTGGTCAGGGGAAAGTTTACCCTCTCATCAACTCCCGCAGGTTCCAACAGATGGACGTCCTTGAGGGTCTCAACCTGCTCATCACCATATCAGGTCTCTGCTGCTCATCAGTCTCCATTCTGATGTCTTTCACCAACCATAGATGACTCATAAAAGTGTCAGTCAAGTGTTTTTTTTTTTAATTAATTTATGCCGATAATAAGACAAGGAAAAGTCCAAGCTGCTGAATATAAAGTGGAGTTTCTCAACGAGTGCAGTTGTTTTTATAAATACATACAAACTTCCTATTCTTCTGTCTGTGGCATTTAGCATCTCTGACCAAAATACCCCACTGTGTTTTCTAAAGGCAAGAAAAACAAGGTACGTGTTTACTACCTGGCGTGGCTGAGGAATAAGATCCTCCACAATGACCCTGAGGTAGAGAAGAAGCAGGGTTGGACCACTGTGGGGGAAATGGAGGGCTGTGTGCACTACAAAGTGGGTGAGTAACAGATGGCGACCACTTATCGGTTCCGCTCCAGAGAAATTCTGATGAATGCATTCAGAGCAGTAAATTATTGATTCTTAGTATCTAATGCCACGTGTTTGTGTTGATGTTCTGCCTAGTGAAATATGAGAGGATAAAGTTCCTGGTGATCGCTTTGAAGAATGCCGTGGAAGTTTATGCCTGGGCGCCCAAACCTTATCACAAATTCATGGCCTTCAAGGTAAGTCGTTCTTCTGCAAGCAGAACCAGAGGAGCATATCTGTTGATTATCTTCTCATATGCTCTGTGCCTGCATTCACCCCCCCCCCCCCCCCCCTTTAAAACAGTCGTTTGCAGACCTTCCACACAGGCCTGTCCTGGTCGACCTGACAGTGGAGGAAGGCCAGAGGCTGAAGGTCATCTACGGGTCTTGTGCTGGCTTCCATGCTATCGACGTGGACTCCGGAAACAACTACGACATTTATATCCCCGTTCATGTGGGTTGTGAAGTCTGCAGCGTTTGGAGAGAAGTGAAAACCAGCAGAAGCTTATCCTTCGTGCTTTTGTCTTAAACAGATCCAAAGCCAAGTGACCCCACATGCCATTGTGTTCCTGCCCAACTCGGACGGCATGGAGATGCTGCTGTGCTACGAGGATGAGGGGGTTTACGTCAACACCTACGGACGCATCATAAAGGATGTTGTCCTGCAGTGGGGCGAGATGCCCACCTCTGTTGGTACGACTCAAACCCAACCACATGTTTACAAATAAAAGTGTGTAAAACTATTATTATTATTAATCCTAAACTCTGCTCTGCAGCTCATATCTGCTCCAACCAAATCATGGGCTGGGGGGAAAAGGCCATTGAGATCCGTTCTGTGGAGACGGGCCACTTGGACGGTGTCTTCATGCACAAAAGAGCTCAGAGGCTGAAGTTCCTTTGTGAGAGAAATGATAAGGTAAAAGATGCACACTGATTGCACAATTAAAAATGTTTTTACCCCATAGTTAAAAAGATCAGGATTATTCTCAAACTAAAGAAACCAGTTCATTAATGTAGTAAATTTACGGTCAAAGGCTCAGGAAGAAAATAGCCTCCCTACAAAATAATTTTAATTACAGTGTTCAACTAGAAGAAAAAGAACAAATTAAAACAAGTTTAATCATATGGGGAGAAGCTGAAGACATGCCAGACCTTACTTGGCTAAAAGCAGTGATTTCCGGAAGTGGCAGGGCTTTCTGCGGGAGGGGGGAAGAAGCCCTGGTAGGCAGGGTGTTCTGTTCTGTTGACAGGGCGGGGCACCCTCCTTGGATAATGGTAGAGGAAACACTGACTTTTCATCACACCAGCTTCAAAATCAAGGCCACAAATTAAGGTCAAGTAAAGTCACATGAGTAATGTTAAAGTTGACAATCATTGAAAAACAAAAAAACGTGAAAGAGCAAGTCACAAAAGTCGAACTGCAAAGTAGTGAGGGACTACTGTAATGGTTTGTTAATGGGCATATAATGTGCTGTTTTCCCTGTGGTTATTAAAAGCTTCAGTGAGAAACCCAGAAATATATCCTCTCCCTCTCATCCTGAAGTTACGTTGACATAACTGTGTGTGGAGAATGTCTGAATATGGTGTTGTTTCCTGAATTAAAGCTGTAAGTGATTAGTGTCCTTCATGTCTGCGCCGCTCCTCAGGTGTTCTTTGCTTCGGTGCGGTCCGGAGGCAGCAGCCAGGTGTACTTCATGACCCTGAACAGAAACTGCATCATGAACTGGTGAAGGAACGGCTGCTTCTGGTCAGTGTCTGAAAAACCCAGCAGGGTCCGGAGAACCGAGCGCATCCTCAGATGTCACTAACGCATGCACACGATTGTGAACACCCCTCCTTTTTCGCTACAGTTCCTCCAACACTCGTCCTGCAATGACAAAGACACGCACACACACACACACACACACACACACCTCTGAATCCATTCCAGCCTACACTCCTTATGATTTCACCAGAGGCCCCCGATGCGTCTCCCTTGGATCATCCCGACAAACAGCTGATGAGTTTCAAAATGACATGTTTTGGTTTGAACTGTGTGTGTATACTGTATATAATTATATATATTCAGCTTGATTTACTTTGTGAACTTGTCTTTTAGTTTTAACTGTTTAGTTCCTAATTGTGGAGTACGTTAGCACACCTCGATGGCTCTGCGGTGCGTAAAGACGAAGGCATTATTTACCTAGACTGTATTCATAATCCATCTGTAAATAGATAAAAGCTGTACAGCCGCCATTTACAGGGACGTCAGAAACTTTACACGCTGGAGCGCTCATCTACTGTGGCTCACGGACCTCGATTGCTTTGTGGTTCCCACTTTTAGAGGGTTTTAGCGCCCATGTTGGACATTTTACAAAACAATGTTTAAATCTGAGTGGATTAACTGGAATATTTTCAATCATTTACAGTAAGATAACCAGAAGCCCTGCTTTATGTTTGTTTGTTTGTTTTTAGGCCTGAACTTCAAATTTTGTTGCAACTTTTATTCAGATTTAACTTTGAGTTCACATGAATAAACAGCAAATCCAGTTTGTAGCTTCATGCGTCACGTTTGAAACCAGTACAGTGAAACATCCTGCTGCTTCTATAGTTTAAAAACCACAAATTATTTCTCAAATCCCATTTGTATCCATTTTTTGTAAATTTACAGATATACACAGAGTGAATATTTATATATAGTGATTATGTATTAGTATTATCTTATTGGCTTTTCTGATTTTACTGTAATTATTGCCATATTATTGCAATATAATCTATTAAGGAATCATCGACGAGGGGAGTCGGGGTGTTTGGTTTGACTATACAGTAGAGATTATTAGCTCTGGTCTACTCTACTGTATTATATTTTTGCTTTTATTCTATTTTGTTTGTGTGAGAGGCCTTGGTCCAGAGAGGTTCTCTCGTTTTAATAGCATTCATCTTGGGCAAGTAAAACCGTGAGGCTACACAACGCTCCATCTCTTCTGAGACTTTAGAGAACTCACGAGACTTAAAATAAATTTTATCTCTGTTCTGCCAAAGCTCACGGTATATTTTACAAAACGGCGTGAATCAAGGCCAAAGAAAAAAGAGCTTCTATGGAGGCAAAATGAAATGAGATATAAAATCCTGCAGGTCTCCAACCAGGATTTTCCTTTCAGACGTTTTAGTTTTAAATAGATTTAGCCCAAGCCTTGGTTAGATTCGCTGCTCGTCACTCGGAGCAGAAGCCTGATCAGAACGAATAAATTTCAGCGGCTTTTCATCATTTGGATCAGGTGAACTTCGTGACATCGAGCTGAACCAGACACTTTTTTCAGTTTGAAAATGTTTTTAAACTCTTGGTTGTAATCAGCGGGACGGTGTGCAGAATCTTCTTTAAGCTAACGACATGTTTAAAAGTTCAAATGAAGACTGCAGCTCAGGTTCGGGGTAACGAATGTGAAGTCAAATGTGATTATAAATAGAAGATTAATTTTAAAAGTGAAATTATAGTTGTAAATGGAAAGCACTTTCACTTCAAACATACATTTACAGATATAAATATATAAATATATCAGATAATTAGTGTGCATGTAAGCCATTGAAATAGATGACAGTACTGTATCAAAAGTTGTTTTTTACGTCGTCTTGTTGTTTTCCGTGCCATGACGTACACTACATATTTCTTGATTAGAATCCACCTGGAGTTTTTATTTCTGATCATTTCAATCGATTTCCATCGTGTTTACAGTTTAAGCAGTGCCTTGGAGTCAGGAAGCAGAGAGAGGTTTTAAAGAAGGGTTGTGAGCCCCGACCGTTCGCTCCCTCGTTTATTTTTATCAATCGTCCGGTGCCAGTTAAAGTGCACTTAAACAAGAAACTTTGAGATGCCTGTTTTGGCCCCACAGATGAACCCCACCCATCCCCCAAAACGATGCGTTGGCGTATCCAATCAGTGGCAATAACCGAGAACGCGTCTGTTAGATCCGATGTAACGCGTGGAAACTCCCAGCCAGCATAAAGAAAAGCCATTTGTAGAGCGCTTGGTTATTTGCGTGCACATCAAATCAACGCGCGTGTGTGTTAGCTCAGTTGATTCATACTGCACAGATAAAATTATACGCTTATTCTTTATTGATGTTTGTGTGATCTTGTAGTGGAGAGTAATATTCTCAGAAGCCTATTTTATAAAATGTGTAAATTAGTCTATAAGAAGAAGTAAAAGTGAATGTACGTCTATAAAACAGGTTTGTATTTAATCTAAGCACAATGTGTTTGAAAGCAGACTTCCAGCTGAGCGCAGCCGAGAGGCGGCGACACATGTTACAATGGTCAGACATCCAGAGGGAGCGGAAGAGTCCGCCGTGGCTTTTCTGCTGGTGATCGTCATGAGGAAAAGGCCGCCGTGACAGAGTCCCGGTGAAATGGACTAAATCAGTGGTAGAAAACGTAGGTTGTACAAAATGTGAAGGATAATTCTTCACTGCACAAGTTAGAAGAACTAGAGCTGAGTGAGGCCTTTAAATTGATATCTGAAGAAATAATCCACATATAACAACAAAATCATAGAAAGAAATCAAATTTCCAGTTTGTGGGTCGTGGTGTTTTGGGTAAAGTCTGACTTGTTTTTAGAAATCAGGGCAGCCAGCTGCTGAAATACAGACAGCTCTGACTTTAAATTTAGATCAGTGTGTTTCATTATTCAACAAACTTCAGTAGTATTTGCTTGAATCACCTAACAAATACACATATCTTTAACCATCCTTAGAAGAACGTCCACTTTAAATGAACACAAAGAGCGTTCTCGTTAATCAAAACTTAACTTGTGGTTACAGTGAGCTGGTTGCTGCCTCCAGTTTCTCTTTGTAATTAATAATAATTGATTTAAAGTTGTTGGCTGAACTTTTAGTTAGGGGTTGCTTTTAAGAAATATTTAATCTGAAATAAAGACTTTTAACGTGTAAAATGAGATGAGGTGTGTCCATTTAAAATAAAACAGATTGGTATTTAGCAGCAAATAACTTCAAGTTACAAGTTAACGTGCATAACTTTAGTTAAACGCTAAAATAAAAACAAATTTCAGTCAAGCGTCATTTAAATGATGTCTTTTGATTTGGAAACTTGACTGAAGGCGGAGATGATCCAGTTCAAGTTAGCAGGTCGTGGTTTGAAGAGTTGTGTGTTTTAAAAGCACCTTAATGAGTAAAAGTTTTGAATAAAGACCCAAGCCTCATGAACGGTGCGCGGATGTGGCGTTGACCGATTCTTGTGTCGGCTCCGAACAGGCGCAGGCGTTTAGAGTCGCAGGTTAACAGAAATGTGCGGATTTCTAAGCAATACGAGTGTGAACACATCTAAACCCTGACGGTGCACCTCGGCTCGCCCAGTGGCCTCTGGCAGAATAAATGTTGGCAGGTTGATCTCTGATCTCAGTCCGAACGCCTGCGTGGACCGTCATGACCCGGCCGAACCTTTATGGTAAATAGATGATGACATTCCCTTGTTTTATAGTTCTGCTCACGTAAGACTTGAGTTTGGCAGATGACAACTTAGGGAGCTCTAAACCGTCGGGATTTTAAGACAGAACTACAATATCTATTTTTCTTTTTCAGTAACTTGTTTCTTTTTTGTTTTTGGCAATGTTTTAATGCGCCCACATCCGTGTTGCCTGTGAGAGGGTTACTTCAGATTGTATTTCATAAACTTATAAACTTTACCAAGATTGTGCTGAATGAATTCATGTCTTAATACAGATTGTTTGACAAAATAAAATACCTTGATCTCCATTTTCTTCTGAAAGTGTTTTTATTTTTAATAAAAGTTGGCTGCACAACATCTAAAATGAACCTTTTCCCCAGAACATTAAAATATGTAATTATTTGAGGTGAGAACGTGTTGAGGTAAAGTTTGCCCAGTACCATGAAAAATCCAGTTCAGAGTTGTTCTTTACTTCAAGCTGACCTCAAGTCAGTCTGCAGCTTGAACAGTTACAGTGGACAACCTGTTGACAACATCTGGCTGTCTGCAACTTTTACAATAAACAAGGCAAAACATAGTGTACACAGTACACAGTGTACTGTGTGCACGCCCTTAGAAAAATACACAGTATACTGTGTACATGACCTTACTAAAAGTACATTGTACACTGTGTACATGACCTTAATAAAAATACATGGTATACTGTGTACATGACCTTAGTAAAAATACACAGTATACTGTGTACATGACCTTAATAAAAGTACACTGTATACTGTGTACATGACCTTAGTAAAAATACACAGTATACTGTGTACATGAACTTAATAAAAGTACATTGTATACTGTGTACATGACCTTAGTAAAAGTACATTGTATACTGTGTACATGACCTTACTAAAAGTACATTGTATACTGTGTACATGACCTTAATAAAAATACACAGTATACTGTGTACATGACCTTCGTATAATACACAGTATACTGTGTACATGACCTTAATAAAAGTACATCGTATACTGTGTACATGACCCTAGTAAAAATACACAGTATACTGTGTACATGAACTTAGTAAAAATACACAGTACTGTATACTGTGTACATGACCTTAATAAAAGTACATTGTATTCTGTGTACATGACCTTAGTAAAGTACATTGTATACTGTGTACACGTCTTTAGTAAAAGTACATTGTATACTGTGTACACGTCTTTAGTACAAGTACATTGTTTACTGTGTGCATGTCCTTAGTAAAAGGACGCAGTATAGTGTGTGCATGTCCTTAGTAAAAGTACACAGTATAGTGTGTACATGTCCTTAGTAAAAGTACATAGTATAGTGTGTAAATTACCTTGGTAAAGTACACAGTATAGTGTGTAAATTACCTTGGTAAAGGTACACAGTATAGTGTGTAAATTACCTTAGTAAAAGTACACAGTATAGTGTGTAAATGACCTTGGTAAAGGTACACAGTATAGTGTGTAAATGACCTTGGTAAAGGTACACAGTATAGTGTGTACATGACCTTGGTAAAGGTACACAGTATAGTGTGTACATGACCTTGGTAAAAGTACACAGTATAGTGTTGTGTAATGAACATCATCTTGAAGGAAGAGACCGTATTAACGTCTCTAGTTTACTTTTATGTCATCTCAGTGTTTTCAGTTGAGGGGTTGTCAGATAAATTTTAATAAATTAAAGCACAGGAAGTGCTTTGCAGAGTATAAATTTACGTAATTTATAGTATTTTGTAAATTTGCCTGACTGTAAGATTTCCCCACTATAAAAGGATATTTACAGGATTTCAGCTCATGTAGTCATTTAATATTATTAATTTTTCACATTTGTCACAGTATAGTTACATATACTGTATAGTAACATATAATCAAGTTGAGCTCATCCAACCAGCAACAACACATTAATATTAAAACACCATGTAGAATTGAATTAAGCAGATATTAATGATATAAACACCTGAATCTGACTCTCAGAGAACTTTGAGTTTAAGGTAAACATTTACAGAAACACATGTTTGTTATAACCTGGGCATATATA
>JAVCKU010000031.1:11026983-11037154 GCA_032273985.1 Hypsolebias coamazonicus | reverse complement strand
TAAATGAGTGATTAAAAGACGTCTGCAAAACTTGAAGATCTGCAGAAGTGCAAGAAAACAATTAAAGCCTGCAGGATAGTGGTCCTCAAGGACCAGGACTGAGGACCACTGCTCATACGATGTGTCACCTATTTTCTGTTTGACATGTTGAATCAGTAAATTAGGTCAACTAACTAGTTTAACATTCAGACTTGTGAGAACATTTTTCTATGTGCAGGGTTTGAAGCATGCCATGGTCTAGTTCTGTAATCTGTGAAATGCTAAAAGGTTTCATATACAGTACAGAATTATACACTTTTTCCTGCATATTGTGCAGCGTGTGCTTCAAAACTATGGAAAGCAATCAGATAGAAGACAAAAATAAATAAATGTCACAGCAGATGAACAGTGTCGAAGTCCTAAAGATGAAAAACTGACACAGGACCTGAAGGGTCCATCATCCTAGAATTGCTCATCTGCAAGCCAAGTTTTCAGCTTAAACCTCAGAGAATCATCTTTTTTTAGGTGCTAAACTATTTTATATGCCAGACTGTGTTATCATTGTTTTTTGCATTGCTTCAGAAAACAAATAAGAACAGTTACAGGCTGCTGCAACAACATGACTGAGGAGCCTGTTTAAAACAGGCTATTTGCTATCTTTTTTTGTGTTCATCAAATGTAGAAACATATTTTATCACAGCGCTAAAATATAAAAAGTGGAAGAAAAAAAACGATCAGATGTGCAACTTTCTGTTATTATTAAAAAAGTGATAAATTGTATTTCCCAAAAGTGAACACGTTTCTCATCAGCCTTTTTTAAGGATTAGCTGCTGCTGTTGTCTCGAGGGAAGTTAACACCGGCCCAATTTTAAACAACTAATCATTTTTTCCCGCCCTCTCTGCACATTTATCAACAAGCAGAATGTAGGTCAAACTTACATCTACGCTTTGGTCTATATTTGCTATCAAATCAAGACAAAACTCTTCCTCCCATGGGTTCATCTCAGACGAAGAGAAAAAGAATAGGTTTGAAATGACTGCTGCAAGAATGATCTTTAAAGTCAAGGATTCCCAGCATTTCATGAAAACAAAATTCCCTGAGTTTTCCTTGATTTTCCTCTAAGTCCTAAAGTTCCAGGAGATATTACAACTGCACAAACTGTAGCCTATGATACATGCATACAGCAGTTATTCCCCATTATTAGTTATATTATATTTTTAAGCACTGTAATGCCACTTTGATTGAGATATATGCTGCTGATTATCCATGCTGCTGATTATTTCATGCTGCCGTATTCATTCGTACTCATCTACTCCCACAGACTCATGTTTGTGCTGCTGTTGGAAAGATCCTTTTTTAATCAGCAGATCAGTCCAGATTCCCTGATTCCTCCACCCCGCCCCCCGTTCTCTGAGTTTTCCCTGCCTGGAAAATGTGAAAGTCATTTTCCAGGTTTTTCCCTGATTTCCAGAGTTGCTGAACCTTGTGTGCACGGTGACGAAACATCTCCTGATGCTTTGTTCAGGATTACTCATCCTGAGTCTTGTGATCCTGGCAGGAGCAAGAGGCGTCACGGAGAGAGAGAGAGAAGCTGCCAAACTGATGCACCTGATAAATTCAGGTGGGTCACGTTAAAGCTCCGCCCACAGAAAGATTTCTCAGTACAGTATTGTCTTTCACAGCTATTTTTATTGGAGATACTTTTGTTGCTACTTTTGCAAATCCTGCCCACATCATGCTGCCATTAATATACAGCTGTTACAGAGGTGTAACATAAATCAAACGCTCAGTCTGTTGGTCAGTTTTCTGTATTTTTGCTGTGTCTGCCACATCTTCTGTCAGCTGAACTGAGTGCATCTGACCTTGCTTTGAAGTGATCTCTTCCAGCCCTGTCTGCCATGTCACTAAGAGGCTTGCGTGCAGCAGATCAGTTTAGCGAGGCCTCGTCTGACTAATCTGATTACTCCAACAAGTCTTCTACCACTGTACAAAACGAGAACAAGTCGACCCCTGGTGTATTCAGCAGACCACAGAGAAAGTAAAAGATGTGCGTCCGAGCATCTTTGTTTGAACCTTTTCTGTCTTTAAAGTGGAGATTCTTGGTTTCTAAAGGCTTTCGTTCCAGCTGCCAGGTCAAAAGATTAACTTCCTGTAGCTTACGACAGATACTGCAGTGGATATTTTCAGCCCCATGCTCCAGCTTACATACATCTCCTGCATGCAAGGTGCTCATGCTGAGCTCTGGACAGTGGGCTTCACTCTTTTATGGATTTGCAGAAGTGTGAAGCCTTAAATGAGGTGTGGAAAAAAACTGACAATACCAAGTCTGGTTTCACATAAATCATCAGTCAAACACAGTTGTTTGTCAAATTTCAGCGATCACTTCATTGGCTGAAAGCTTTCAGTCTAATCTGCATCTTCAGCTCATTTAGCATCATAATACATAAATTGAGCGTTGCTGGAGTGGCACCGTGGTGCAGTTGGCAGAGCTGCCGCCTCCCAGCGAGAAGGTCGCCAGCTCAAATCCCAGCTGGGGACCATTCTGGGTGGAGTTTGCATGTTCTCTCTGTGCATGCATGGGTTTTCTCCGGGTACTCGGATTTCCTCTCACCAAAAACATGCATGTTTGACTGAATGGTAACTAAATTGTCCCTAGGTGTGTGAGGGAATGAATGGTTGTCTTTGTGTCCCTGCGATGGACTGGAGACCTGTCCAGGGTGTACCTCGCCCCTTGCACAGTGATGGCTGGAAATGGGCACCAATGACACCCACGACCCGAAAAGGAAGAAGTGCTTGAAAGATAATGGAATGGATTGAGTTTAATTTGAGCTACTGTGAACTGAGAATGTGTAGAGCTACAAGCAAATTTCTTTAATTATTGTCCACTGACATGACAGGCAGGCAGTCATCTAACTGCGGCATCTAATCGAGGTTTACAAACACAAAAATGGTTTTAACTCATTCACTTCTACAGAAATGGAGCTAAAATCTGGTGCGGTAGTAGCTGAGGATCATCCCCAACACATACTCTGAGCTCTAATTGATCACACAAGATCTTTGTTTGAAACTTTGAGACTGACTGGAGTCCACGCTGTTTGTCTGTTAGCAAAATATCCCATTGACGTTCATCCAAAGTTGATCAGAGTTTAAAATCAACCTGATCTAAGATGGCTGTCACAGCTAATCAACTGTAGCAAACATGAAAATAGCTATAACTGCCCACTGTGCAGACATTGAGCTAAAATCTGGTGTGGTAGTAGCTGAAATTCATCCCTGTCATGTACTCTGAGCTCTGTTTGTTCAAATTTTATCATGAAAGAGAGCAGGAAGAACGCATCCCTTCAAGGAATAAAAGTTTAATGTGTGATAAAACAACAGAATCAGTGGAAAGCAGAGTGCACCTGAATTTCTGATTTATATTTTAAATGGGAGGCATATGCTAACATTTATAAAAGCTTCATCAATTCATATATTGTCATGTTATGTCCATAAATCATCTAACAATCTTTTTAAATACATAGTACCTCTGTGTTGGGTTTTTAACAGGTTGGAAGGTGGACTGCCAACCCCAGCTGGTTCTCCTTTCTTTCCTCTCCAGCTTTGATCAAACTATAACCTACAGGTTTGTTACTAAATTGTGGTTATTATAAGTATCTGTCACTATGCAGTCATCGCTGGGCCAAATCAGCTCGTACGGCACGTGAGCACTGTACAAACAGTGAGTGTGCTTCTACTTTCACCTTCCTCCCTTTTACCCTTCCCCCTCTCCTCCACACACACTTCTCACACTAGTATGGATTAAAAGCTAAAGAAGGTTAAGAAGCCAACGCTCATCAGTCCTTCCCACTTTTTTTTTTTTTACTTTTCGTTTACCTATTCCCACTCTCCAGATCTCAGTCTATCTGGCCAATCTATTTTTACCAATCCAAACCCTGCAACAGGGTCCCAGCTTCTCTCCACCTGTGGTCTCTCTACCTGTGGTTTGGGGTGGGTCCCAGTCCAAAACAGGGACGGACAGGACGAAGTGAAGCGAGAAGACTAACCCACTGGAAATGTGAACCTATTTTTTTTTTACACTATATCATTACAGGAACTGGAACAGAAGATGAGATAACAGCACTTTTTTTTTATTTTTTTTTTACTGTACATGGATTTGGATTACTTCTGATATCCTCCACAATGAAAGAACAAAAATGACTGTTGGATGCTGAATACTCAAACCACTTGAGATGTACATGGTGTTACCTAATGGCGTCAATCTTGGCATGTCTCCTGTGTAGAAAAATGCTCCAGGTAAATTTTAAATTATATTGAAAGGTATCTTCTATAAATTGCTATGGTACAATCAATTAATTTCTCTCTGTAGGTTTATTGAGATCTGTAAGTGGGACAGCTGTTTGTGGGAACATGTATAATATCATATAATCTCTTATATTTATGTTACAGTTTGTAAAATAGTTTATAGTATTTGTGACACTTACAGTTTAAGGTAAACACATAATGACTTTTTTAATATTCAGTAGCACACAGGGACAGGATAATTAGTGGTAACTGATAAGATGATGTCACTTTAGTGGGCTTATTGGTTGCTATTAGGAGTATCCCAGTACCAATTATTTTTTAATCAAGTACAAATACAAGTACCGGTACTACAGTATGGGTAATTGAGTACAGATAATGAGGGGTCAATGAGTTCGTACTTAAACATACACAATGGCCTTAGAAACACATTTGTTAAGAACACAGCAAACAGTCTGCTGTTTACCACCACCTGTTTATTCTAAAATATCTCCAAACGACAAGGATTTTTAAGCTTTTGTCCTTGGTTACTAGCAAAGTGGAGATGGTCACCAGTGTCGTGAAAGTAGTATCAGTTGGAAGTATCAGGATGTTTGAGTACAAGTATGAGTACCGGCTATCAGGCCCGATACCAATACGTATTGGTTTCTATTACATTCAAGTAAAGAAATTACATTTTATTTAGTATGATGTGATGCGCACTTGTTCAAAATACTGCAATATTTGAACAAAACAAGTTTTAAATAGAAACAAAGATTTTTTTTTATGTATTTTTGAGTCATATTTGTTTGACAAACACATGACTTTTTCCAGTCTTGTGTTAAACAATATTTTTTTTTTCAGCTAAGCTAAAGTTTCTTCTCAAATTGCTTCAGATGGCTTTTGAAAAATATAGATGATGTTTGTCAAATCCCAACATTTGTTTTAAATTTACCACAGTCAACAAGGAATGTGTGAATGAAATAACGCAATAAATAAATAAATAAATGATCTGGAGGCTTCTTAAACTTAAGTGCAATAAGTAAGACTCGGTTGAAGTTGAAGATAACAGATGTTGAAGGCTAGAATGAAAGACCATACATAGAAAAGAAAGTTAGGAGCCTGATTTAGCTACCGGTTCCCTGGCTTTTGCTTTAAACTCTTTGACTCTGACAGAGCTAATGAGCTTGTTACAGACAAGCTATTAATTCTCCAAGGGACAGCACGGGCACAATGTCCTCAGCAATGAGAACAGATGGACACTGATAAGATTCAAAACCACTATGTGGTAAAGAAAAGGCCCAGCAACATGTAGAGCCAGTCAGTTGAGTCTGTTTTAAGAAGTTTGCACCAGTCTAATTGGAACAGTAAAGTTATTTAATATCATGTTAACAGTGTTCAAACCTTTTCCATTCTTGTTTTCTGGAGGCAGTGATGGCTCGGGGTCCATTTGTCACCTGTCCACCATTGGACTAGAGGTCTGCAAAGTGCTACGGGAGGCACCCCTGTGCCACAGACGCTCTCACACTGACCAATAAAAATCCTCAGTCCCTGGTTTCTGCTGTCCGCGGCATCAGAAAAGATTTGTGAAGAAATGGAAATTCCGAGAGACCCTTGCTGTCTGCACAATCTCGCTTACCACCCACGATGGCGGCACCACTCAGTAAAAGTGATAAGAAAAAGACATATATGGACAGTGGTTACAAATAGTTTTAATGGAAGTAGTCGGCTTGAACTATTATCAGCATCACTATCGTTGTCATCAAAACCACAGTTGCCATCATCCCCCATGCAGCACATCAGGAGATGGAGGGGAAACTGGTTTCTTCATTTATTACTCATGATCTCATTTTTCCCCTGTCAAATCTGGGCAACCACTTTCAAGGTTGCCCTGGTTGGACCCTGGACATGTGACCTCCTATACGCAAAGGCTCTCCCTGACTTGGCGGCCCGCCTTGCCACCAGCCGCATAAACAAGAACCCCAACCTCAACAAAGGCTATTGGTTCGACTACACGCTGATCAATGAGGACTGCAAGGCTACACGTGCACTTGTTCGCTTTGCTGACCTGGAAAGTTACGGTTCTGCCTTTTTGGGCCCTGCCAACCCAGGTTACTGCTCCTCAGCTGCAATGTACGCTAAAGAGTGGGATGTTGGAATTCTTTCCTGGGGTTGTCTCAAGCCCAACATGAAAACAGGAGGCATGTACCCTACGTTTCTGCGGCCGCTGCCTCTGTCCTCCCATGTACTTTTCACTGTGCTAAGGTTCTTTCAGTGGGCCCATGTGGCTATCATATCAGAGGAAACAGATGTGTGGGAGGCCACAGGACAGGAGTTGGCCTCTTCTCTGAGGGACCTTGGCTTGCCTGTCAATCCTGTAGTTACAATGGAGACCGATAAGGAAGGGCCTCGGAGAGCTTTGACTAAAGTGCGAGAAACAGACCGAGTCAAAGGTAAGACACACTTAGAAACCAAACCTATTTAATGTCACAAGAATTATGTAGATATGTTGATTTTTAAACCATGACCTCTTTGCAGTGATCATCATGTGCATGCCTTCTGTCCTTATTGGTGGCCAAGCCCAGTACAAGCTCCTGACAACGGCCTTAGCTTTGCGCATGATCGACCGTGGTTATGTATTTATTCCTTATGACACCCTTCTGTACTCACTGCCCTACAAAAACGCTCACTACTCTCTGCTTGGGAATGATACCAAGCTCCGAAAAGCCTACGATGGTGTTCTCACCATCACTATGGAGTCTGGAGAGCACAATTTCTATGAGGCCTTCAGAGATGCTCAGAACCGCTTTGAGATACGCAGCAGCACTCCACCAGAGCAGGTAAGACATTTTAGTGCACCTTTTAGTCAAATAGAAATGACAAAGAATTTGAAAAATTTTAAAGCAGAGATGCAAACATTAGACATTTGTTCACGTGTTACCTTACTGTTCTTAGGTTTCTCCATTCTTTGGCACTATTTACAACATGATGTACTACATAGCAATGGCTGCAGAACAAGCCCGAACACATGAAGGCCGCTGGGTAACAGGTCACATCCTGGGAAACAGTGAGGGCGGCTTTGATTTTGAAGGTTTCAATCAGCCCTTGCAGGCTGGAAGGAACGGTGAGGGAATGCAGGCTGGTTACGTGGTCCTGGACTCTGATGGCATGGGGGACTTGCTCTATTCCACACATTCTCTTCATGCTGCTCACACAGATGGCTTTACTGGGGGGTTGAAACATCTTGGGCGCTCAATCCATTTTGCAGGCAGCACACCTTACAAAGATTCAAGCTGCTGGTTTAGCCCATACTTTGCCTGTACTGGAGGTGAGTGTGTTCACTGCATGAATATGTCCACTGTGGACAACTTGGTGGACTCAACCTTCTAATCTTTTTCCTTCCAAAGGCACGGATCCGATCACAATCTTCTTTCTGTTCCTGCTGTCTGTTTCAATGGTTGGATTTGCAGTGAACATCTTTCCTCATTTGAAGTATGTAGCACACAGTTGGGGGGGGGGGGGGGGGCGGGATTTTCAGTTTTTGCCATAATTGATTTAATTGTCTTTCTGCTCTGAAGAAAAGGAAGAGTTGGGTTTAGCATTGAGGGGGATGGAAACAGTGGATCATCAAAGGTTGTCCTGACCCTGGATGATCTGGTCTTCATCAATACTCAAATCAGCAAACGGGTCAGTTCTGTACTGAATCGATTCTGACAGTCGTTAGTGTTTTGTGATTATTGCTCAGAACTGCTCTGTCTCTTTTCACCTTTGTTTTTAAGCAGAAGCTAAATGACGAATCCATCATGAAAAGTCAGGGGGACATGAAGACACCTCACCATTCAGTGTCCGGTCGCAGCTACTTGGCCTCTACTCCTGACAGCTCCAATGTTGCTGTGTATGAGGTGGGTAAAGACAGGAAGAAAAATGTGATTCCTGATTTGAATTGGTTTCAGAACTTTGAGGTTTAACAAAGATTGCGTTGGGATTTTCTTTACTCCAGGGTGACTGGGTTTGGCTGAAGAAATGTCCATCAGGAACAGTCTCAAGTGTCAATGGCAGCACTGAGGTGGTCTTTGTGAAGGTAAATAAAGTTTGAAATTAGGAGTTTATTTAGTTCTGCCAAAGTCATTCAGACAACTGAATCCAAACAAATATGGCCATTCCTATTAGAAAGCAAACAAATGCCTGATTTCAGATGTGCGATCAGTTGTGATCCTTGTGTTCCTTTCAGCTCAGAGAAATGAGGCATGAAAACCTAAATCTGTTTCTGGGACTGTTCTTCGACTCTGGGGTCTTTGGCATTGTGACGGAGCACTGTACCAGAGGCAGCTTGGAGGATTTGTTGGCCAATGAAGAAGTGCGTCTCGACTGGATGTTCAAGTCTTCCTTATTAATGGATCTGATCAGGGTGAGATAGATTAAAAAAAAAGATTTTATAAGCTTCATTTTACATATTATCTTATTTTCTCTACTTATTTTTTGTCACCAGGGAATGAAGTATTTGCATCATCGTGACATCATCCACGGACGACTAAAATCCCGTAACTGTATGGTCGATGGGCGCTTTGTGCTGAAGGTGACGGATTACAGCTTTAATGAAATTTTGATTGCACAAGGCATTGACATTGATGAGGAAAAGCCTGAGGGTGAGAACACATGCATCTTTATCATTTTTCTGAGTTTTCTTGTCTATGTCAAATAGTCAAATACACATTTGTGCAACTATTTTGCTACATAGACCTTCTCTGGACGGCACCGGAGCTGCTGAGGAACTCGAGTATGAGGAGGAGAGGAACTTTCTTTGGGGATGTCTACAGTTTCTCCATCGTTGTGCAGGAGGTCATCTCTCGCTCGACACCTTTCTGCATGCTGGACATGCCTCCAAAAGGTGGGTGCCTGAACACACAGCTAGAAATAGCTACATTCACATTTACCTGGCCAAACTAGCTGAAAAAACTCCCCCTTTTGTTATTTTCTTTTCTGTGTTTCCTATTTTCTTTCTGCATGTGTTGACAGAGATTGTCAACAAGGTGAGAACGCCTCCTCCTCTATGTCGGCCTATTATGTCAGTGGAAGAGGCACCTGTAGATGTGATCCAGCTAATGAAACAGGCCTGGAGTGAAGAGCCAGACAAGAGGCCAACCTTTGAGGACATTTTTAAACAGGTAGGACACGTGTTCCTACATAATCTTATTGTGAAATTACCCTTACTAATTGCTCTGTTTCATATAACAGTTCAAGTGCATCACAAAGGGAAAGAAGATCAACCTCATTGACTCCATGCTGAAGATGTTGGAGCAGTACTCCTCCAACCTGGAGGATCTGATCAGAGAGAGGACAGAGGAGCTCGAGGTGGAGAGACAGAAAACGGACCAGCTGGTGGCTCAGATGTTGCCCAAGTAAGAGTCCAGCAGCTTTTACTGACTCATGAAAAAGGGATGAACCCGTGGTCTACTTATTTAAATCTGGTTTCAAATAAAGAGAAATAAGCGGTACATTGATCTCCCCCGTCGCTGAGGTTTTTGAAAAGTGAATGTTTGTAGTTTTGGAAATAAGTGTTTTTCTGGACTGGAATTGAACAGGGAATGGAAGGAAACTAATGTTGCTGGTGCAAGATGAGTGGGTAGGAGTTACACTGTGCAGAAAAACAAAAGGTAGGGTTTTTTGTTGCTTGTTTGAGGCAGTGCAGCATGACAGATCCTGGTGAGTGGAGAGGGTAATGTTATCCACCAACAGGTGTCATAGAGGGGCCAGGGGGTGGCCACTGATGGCCTGGGCAACCATAAGATAACCCCCGCCCCCCTCCTTTGGGAAAACTACACTTTTAAGCAATATAAAAAGTTGAAAAAAATTTCCTCAAATGATTCGGGTGGTTGGTTCACCCCCACCCACACTCACACATGGGGAACACAA
>JAVCKU010000031.1:10908823-10925371 GCA_032273985.1 Hypsolebias coamazonicus | reverse complement strand
ACTTTTGTCTTTTTTTTTTTTTTCGTACTCTGGGCTCTGACTGATGTCACAACTGTTAAGTGCAACTTTTTTTTTCATTGTTATTAATTTATTTATTAACATTTTTTTGCCAAGGCATTTGTAAGTAAAATGTGAGTGTGATTGAAATGACACGGCAACATCTTGTAGATATACCTTTTTGAAAATAGTGCTTTAATTGTGCAGACAGAACACAAACGTTTCGTAGTGCATAACCTTTTTTTCCTATTTGTTCAGTTATACGTTTTATTGCACCTTTAATGGCTGGATAAATACTGGCAAAAAAATAAAAAAAATTTGATACATGTGCAATTAATACTGAACAGATCTGAAAACTATGAAAACGTGTACAGTTGCAGCAGTTGTTAGTGGCTTTAACGTGTCTAATAAAATGCTAAAGGTTTAGTCAATATAAATAAATAAATAGAAAAATTAGCATTTAAATAAAAGTGTATACACAAATTGTGCATATTAACATTTGTAAGTAGTGTCTCATCTGAACAAACCCAGATTGTTTGAGTGAGTAATGTGAAATTCACAATTTCAGGATTATTTTTCTCATCACTAGCTAAAAATACATGTTTGAGCTGATTCTTTAGAACCACACTGATCTCATCACATTACAGTAACTTTGACATGGTATTTAAAGGGACATTTCAAATCTTTTGAAGTAGGTTCTGTTGAAAGGCTTTAAGCAATAAATATCTTACCTGTTGTGGCTAGCTCTTTCAACGACTGCACTTTGGAGGAACTGAGTTTACTTCTGAGCAGACTGACGATCTAATAGTTACTCTGAGTGAAGCTATGATCACAATGGATTTTCGCCATCTTATAAACAACTATACAGTAGTTTTTTTTAAATAAATGTTTATGAAAATTATGTTTTATGAACTTGTACATCAGTGTAAATTACATATTAGTAAATAAATATTTTGTGCTTGGGAAGAATTTTACTTTATAACCAGGAAGAATTTAAAATTTTCTCCAATCTGAGGTCGTTCAAAGAGCTATCTACAACAGGTAAGATATGAATTTTCCACATACCCCCACTTCAAAAGATCCGAACTACCACTTTAAGGTACTAAAGGTATTAAAGAGGCCTAACGCCAACAGAAAAGGCAGTGTTTGAGCAGTTTCACTATTTAAACACCAAAACAGACACCTGAACCCACTTCTTATTGCATTTATAGTTGAGCCAAATGAGATTCTAGAACAACAGCCTGCAGCTTTTATCCTTTTTATTAACTTTGTGACCCACTGCGTTTATTCTAACATTTAAAACCATAAGGAAGCTCAAGAAGAATTTCAATATTTAATTACTTTAATGAGTCATTTGTGGTGAACTCATCTTCAGAATGTAATTACTGGCATATCTGATTTTCTTTAAATTATAAAATAGAGCCACAAAATGAACTTTTATCTAGTTAATTAAATATTTCCATTCAAATAGCACATGGGGATTGACAAGGCATTAGGATTACAGCAGTTTAAAACTGACTGGGCTTTATTTCCCGCTACTGTTGCGTTTCTTTTCAGTGTCTTTTTGTTTGTTCAACTAAAACTTATAGGCAACGACGCTGTTTTGGTGGCGATTAGCTCAGTTGAATAGGTAAAATTATTAAAATAAATAGTTTTTACCTGGCATTTTTAATCATAGGAGCTGTAATTACATATGAATTAACTGTTTGTTTGTTTTTTTACATTGAATTGTCCAACGTTCGGCAATCCACAGTGAGTAGAAAATCCTAAAAGGTCCAACTGGTTTTTACTCTGTGAAGCTGGGAGTTTAAGGACTCAGGAGACCCACCGCCACAGGAAGTGACATCACCAGAGACAAAAGCCATGGTGCAGATTTGAACATGACACTGATTGCAGAGCAGATTGGAAGAATCCCTGGAAGAAGAGAGAAGGCCAGTGTGAGTTTTAGGACTGCAAATGTTTAGAACAGGGGTCTGCAAGCTGCAGCTCTGGGGCCACATGTGGCCCTATGAAGCTAAACTAACATGGATCTGAATTTACTGATTTGATTATTTTATACTCACAACAGAACAGGCTAGTTTTAACGGGTTTCCTGCCAATGTTCTGCAAACATATATGAAACATGTTTACATTTAGGTTTTGTGGCTCTGGACACATTTAGTGAAAAGGCTCTTTTGATCGAAAAGGTTGCAGACCCCTGGCTTGGAGGAAGCAAGGAGGGAACAGAGACTCACTGTGGTGGACAGCCATGCTGTTTTCCTTCCAGCTGGTGCCCTGGTACACCCTGCAGGTGTAGGTGTATGGCTTCTCGTCGGCCATGGGGGCCCAGGTGAGGCGGCACAGGTTGTGGTCGACCAGGCTGACGTTGCTCCTCCTGCGGTCGTCAATGGACACGTAGATGACGGCGTTGGGGTAGGTGCTGCCCACCAGCCGGCTGTCCTGGCGGTACTCGCAGTAGGGTCCTGGCGCCTGGTAGGTGGGTGGGAACTCGCAGTCCACCCGAACATTCCGCTCCAGGTAAGTTAGGCAGGTGAACATCTGGGGCCCGCGAGGAGGGTACAGAGCCTTAGTTAAGGGGTTCACTGAGAGATACGCAAACAGAAAACAACAACAACAAAAAAGCATGAAACTAACATGTTTAAGAGGAGTACATATCTATGCTGAAGTAAAATAAAAAAAAAGATGTGATCTCTTAGACTCAAAGTATAAATCAGGGATGACTCTCAGCTACGACCATACCAAGTCCTAACAACTGTCTAAACTGAAGCCCATACTGTACAAAAATGACCGTGAGACTGTCTTACACACGCTTATAACATCCAGGCTCGATTACTGCAACATGCTTCTGTCTGGAAACAGTCAGACCTTCGTAGCACGCTTACAACTGGTCCAAAATGCTGCAGCCCAATTTTTAAATGGTACAGGCAAAAGAGAGCACATTACACCAGTTTTGGCCTCCCTGCACTGGCTCCCTGTTCACTTTTGAATTCAGTTCTAAATCCTTCTGTATGTTTTTAAATCTGTGAACAGTTCTGTCCTCTTCTATCTCGCTGATCTGCTGCAGCCATATGTCCCACAGCGCTCTCTGAGGTCAGCAGACCAGATGATTTTATTGGTTCCAGGAACTCGTCTTAAGCTCAGAGGTGACAGTGTCTGTTGCAGGTCCAAGACTGTGGAATGAGTTACCACCACGTCAGGCACGCTCCCTCTCTCCCTGCTTTTAAGTCTTGTTTAAAAACCCACTTTTATTCCCTGGCTTTTGACACGATGTGGTTTGTTCTTAACCTTTCTGTATTCTACAGTGTTAGTCATTTAGTTAGTGTCTTCTTCCATTAGATCTATGTATTTATTATTTTTATTTAATTTTATTTATTTAATTTAAAAAAAAATTTTTTTTGCGTGTGTGCTTTACTTCTTTGTTTCTGCTGTATAGCACTTCGGTTGGTCTTGTTGCTGTTTTTAAGTGCGTTACAAATAAAGTGGTATGGTAAATGTAAAAATGACAGCCATTTTTGTATTTGTTTAAATGTGTTAGCTCCAACATGTTTTGATTTTAAAGGGATGTCCGACTACTTGGAACACTAGCCCTAATTTGATAAAGAATTACTTGAGCTATAAAAAAAAAAAAAAAACGAGACTGTAAATACTTAGTTTTTATAATTTTGTCAAAATTAATGACACAAGGACATTGCTATTTTATTTACGCTGCACTGCATTCTGGGTAAATGACATAGGTTGTTTCAGTGCAAGTTCCATTCAGTTTGAATGTTAATTTTGGACATAATCTGATGTTCAGGCCTTTAATTTGAACCAGAGTGCACTGACAAGAAGTACTCAGCTTTCACTTTAGCGCTACAGCTAATAAATACCAGTAATAGCTCCAGGGCTAATATATATGATGTTAGCTCCAGAGCTAGGACATTAGCTCTGCAACTAATAGCATTAGCTCCAGAGCTGAAATATATGATTAGCTCCAGAGCTAATAGCGTTAGCTACATAGCGAACAGCATTAGATCCAGGACTAATCTGTATGGCATTAGCTTCAGAGATAATAGCATGCAATGCAGAGCTAATATGACATTTGCTTTGAAGATAAACAATATGGCGTGGATGCACAAAGTCGGTCCAAAATATAACTGTATTGTCAAACGTTATAACTTTTTACCTTTGACTCCTTGTGTTTAGTCTCCACTACAACATTTCCTGAGAACACATTGCACTGGTAAAATAATGGCAATGTCCTTAGGTGAAAAATGTAATAAACATACTTTTTTTTTTAAATAACTAGGAGTTTTCATGTGTCACAAAAAACAACATTTAGTAGAATAGAGAAATAACATGTTGGAGCCAATGTGTGCAAGTACTCAGAGATCCCTTTAAATGACAGCTTGTGTGTGACATGTCCGTGTTAATGTGGACACAAAGTCCATCATGATAAACAGAGTCAACATGATGTCAAAAGTCTGTTTGTGGGCACATTCTGAAGACCTCAGACTGGAATGAAGCCAGTATCATCTGCTGAAACTCTGTGATTAGGCTATAACTCTTATGAACATCAGATAATTATGGGCCACATTTGTCAATCAAGGCCTGCAGGCAAAATCTGGCCCTTGGTAACATCTTATCTGCCACCCCAAGATTATATTTTAAATGTTTTTATTATTATTATTATTATTATTATTATTATTATTATTATTATTATTATTATTATTATTATTATTATTATTATTATTGATTTGCTTAAAAAACTGAACATGTTTATATTTAGTGCAGACTTCCCATGACGGCCTGCTTTGAAGCCAGAAAAAAGGTTGAATTTTCCTGTAATCTTTGATTTTGATGTGGTAGAGCAGCAGAGAACATAAAACGTGACCAATTAAACTCCTGTTCATGACTCTGCAACAAAGAAAATATATTGGGTATCTGACTTGAGTTAATGACCAAGATTTTTTATTTTGTCCCTCATGTAACTGAGTTTGACTCCCCTATTGTAATTATTTATTAAATGGGGATCATTTTCATTCATTAAATGCCATTTAGACCCAAATGCTTTCTTAGGAAAGACAGAACCAAATGCTGAACAAATGTATAAAGTTTGGGAATAATCATGGACATACATGCTCAAATACACCCATACACCCCCACTAATATTTGGGTCTCTTAGTGGGTTGAAATTGGAGCACAGTCGTACCCATCAAGATGTTTCTGACATGATTCGGCTGATATTTGACCAGCTTCTTGGTAGAGTTCATATAAACTGGTTGGTTTCTTGCCACAGATCCAGATTTTTTTTTTATTGAGCTAAGGTTGGGGTTTGGAACGTCCAGTCCAGAAGCTCAATGTCTGCCTGTTTATCCAATTAGAAACCAGCTCTGATGTAATGGGACCACTGTCCTGCTGGACCACCTAAATGTGTCCAGGTTTCAAACATCTAGTTGTTGATTTGAGGTGAAATTTCATCCTCTTTCTTCATTGTTCTGTCCACTTTGTGCAAGGCACCATAAACCCAGCATGATGCTACCTCTGCCATGCTTGACAGCTGGTACAGTGTTCCTCAGGTTTGAAAGACTCACCTTAACTCCTTCAAACAAACTTGATGAATTAATTTTAGTCTTGTCTGATCATAAGAGACATTAGGTTTGTCCCTATGGACAGCTGTTAATTTTTTTAAACTTGTTAAAGGCTTGTTTATTGGCCCGCAAACGGTGTCCCAGCTATTTCCACTTCACGGCAGGCTGCAGAGACAGCGTCCACTGAGTTGTCTCTGACTGTCCGAACCAGTTTCCTTTTCTGCTCACGCCAACAGATGAGTATTTATCAGTGGGGAACCCTCACGGCCTTCTACGCCTGCAGAGAAGGCCCACAAATTCAACGTTTATGAAATCACATTACATTTTTAATATTTATTTGCAATGTAGATTTTTTTTCCTAAATTTTCTTATTTTCTGTAAGCTGCTTTTGCAGCGGAGCAAGAAACCGTTTAATTTAAAATGATCCAATCAGATTCTTTTAAATGTGTGCCTCCAGGCAGAAACACGTTTGAAGGAGCTCTCTCATTGGTCAGGACTTCACTGCCAGGGGAGAAGGCTGAGCTCAGTCAGTCTCTACAGAATGAGTTCAAGAACTGACAAGAAAAATAACCAATCAAAATGTTGATGTAGTGGGTGGGACCAAAACACAGGGCTCTGAGCCTTCAGGAAGGCCCTGCAGGTTTATTGTTTTGACCATGTCAAGACTTGTGATGCATTCAGTTGCAGTTATTATGGTTTCGTTTCATGATGAAATTTTACAGAAACGGTACGTTTTGTGGGTTAGTTTTAGATAGTTTCAGGTGAATTTTTCAAATTACGTACTTGAATGCAAGAGACTGGGTGAGCTGCAAGGCATGCTGGGTAATCTTAGGACCGAAACGGGTGGATTTTTTTCAGATTCTGCGTTCAGATGGGTCATCCCTGTTGGTTGTTGTTTAGTGTCATGTTTAGTGCATCCTCACTAAAAGTGTAGCTGTTACAGTCACAATGCACCCCTGATATTAACAAACAAACAAACTGCTGCAGTCAACCATGATCACTATAAATAAATAAACCTTATCAGCCTTTATGACCACTTATTAAAGGGTTTAGGTAAAAGTATGTACATATTTGAAGTTGTTTTAATCCACCTTGAAATCACAACCCTTCAAATAAATCAATAAATTAAAAAAAGTTAATTTGAGGAGTCAAGTGTCTGTAAAAAATTGAGCATAAGTAATCCAACTGAGTGATAATATTGACATTTAATATAGTTTTCTGCACCAAAAGTATTCAGCAGGTTTTTGTTTTGTTCTGTTTTACTGAATGATTTAAATAAAAGGCTTCCAGCAAATTCCACCTGAATGTGTGTGCAGCCTAAAATTAACGTGCTTCAAAGCGGAAATGCCATAAAAACCAGTGAATATGTAATAAAACGAAGACGTACTGTGGGTTTGAAGTGTCGTCATTATCCTGCCACAGAGGAGGCAGGCGGCCAGCAGCAGCTGCAGATGCTCCATGTTGAGGTGGATCACAGCTTCACGCCTGCCACAGTTGAACAGAGGACATCATGACACGAGGAGGGCCCATGGACACCCCCCTCCCCCACATGAGTCCAAATATGAGCCTTTTCAGAGCATGGACTGAGCAGAACCTGCAGTGTTGTTATGTCACAGAGAGCGGGCCTGCAGCTCCATCTGCAGCCCAGATGCAGAGGAGACACCGCCTATGCGGACTGACTGCACTGCAGCAAACACACACACACACACACACACACACACACACACACACACACACACTCCTCTGCAGGTGGAGCAGCCCCGCAGCCTTCATGCAGATCTCTTCTGATGTTTGCATCATTCTGATTTCTTCAGGTCTGTAAAATCAAAAAGGTTCTGGTCTCACCTGGTGTTCGTCTTCTGGGTTCTGCTGAGCTGATCCGGAGGAGAGGTGCAGCCTCAGCAGAGCTGGACTCATGACTGGATGGCTCCGAGCCTTTAAACACACACGCACACTCATGGAGGAACTATCTGAAATCAAATTAAATATAAAAATGAACTCAGCAGAGATCTGCTTCACTGGGCTTCTGAATCAAATAAAAATAAATAATATGAATAAATATAATAAATGTAATTTATATAATAATATAAATACATAAATAATTATAAATAATACACTTTTTTAATCTTCTCTGCAGAAATGTTCCTGATTTTATTCACTTATGACCAAAATGTGCTAAAAATGTTGATGAGCTCAAACTGGGAACTATTTTTTTTATATATATCGTTTAATGTCTAAATAATTTTACATTTATGCAGATAAAACATATGTCAGTATTATTTTGGAGGGGATTCTTCAGTTCCTGTTGGTGTCAAGAGTTCCCTCTGCAGGACCACAGGGGGACCACCCATACCTGGTCCAGGCAGCCGCAGATTTAGTGACATCTAGTGTCTCCTCATCAAACCTCTCCTGCTTCAAGGAACAACCTAAGAGCAAAATAATCAACTGCAATCCTCAGTTGTTTGAGCTCCAGGGGTGCAGACAAGACCAACCTGCTTTAAAATGTCCGCCGCAGCTAAATGACTGTGGCAAACAGAAAACGATGGACACAGCTAAGTTGATTTTACAGATATGAGCTAAAATCTGGTGTGGTGGTAGCTGTGAGTCAACAAATATTCTGAACACTAACAGGTTTCAATAAATCTTTGTTTTTATTATTATTTTGTTATGCATGACGGTATTTTTTTAAAGGATGTTTCAGACATAAATCTGAGTCGAGGAGTGAAACAGCTTCAATAAGTTGATCAGACTGTGCTGTTCTCAGTTATTAATATTAATAATAAAAAAATAAAAAAAAAAACAAAGTGAGCCTTTATCAGGAGCATGGTGTAGTGATGACCGACGGTCTGTGCGACCACCTGAATGTGGGATTCAAAATGTTCGACGTGTCCGAGGAGATGTCGTCACACATTTTCTGCGCACCGCTCCAGGTCAACACCACATAGTCACACTTTGAGCCTCTTGTGAACTTCTTGTGGACGGTTTGAGTAGTGATTTATGGGTGTAAGAAGAAACACAAAGACGGGCCCGTATTTACAACCAAATACTGAAATGGATTTGTAAACTCCCGAAACATTTTGGTGGCACTTCAATATTATCAACAAGGCTTAAATTGAGCCGGATCCTGCCAGAACAGGATCCAGGAACTCTCTTATTTTGACAGGGCACGTTCCGGTAACTGTTTGCTTGGATCTGGTAACTCTCAGGCTTACTAATAATAAAGTTAGGAACAAATATGACTGCCTTGAATGAATAAAACTTATACTGGATATGTAAACTGAAAATAATTATAAACACTAATTTTAAACACAACAGCCACTTACGAGCATATAAGCTGTCCCTTCAAGTAGCATTTCTGCGTCCACCCTTAAAAAATATCCGCCCCTAAAAGAGTAGTGGGGGCGAGTGCTGAGCTAACCAGGTAGTCGTATGCAGGCAGACCCTGGAGGTTCATATGGAGCCGATCAACAACAAGCAGGGACAGTTTCAGGCTCTGAACCATTAAGTAAGAGGGGGGTAAGATGCTTGACAGAATTGGAGTGTTTACAAATGTAGGTAAATGTAGATGTTTAACAACCTGTTGAAATGTACCAAAATGCAGGATATTGCATCTACTTTATTCAAAATTTTATGGGGGAGGACCCCCAGAGCCCCCTGCCAACCCACCTGCTATTTGCATTCCAGCATCGATCTGTTTACAAATTAAGCCCTGATTATCAATGATCCCTGTTTGACCACATATGAAAACCTTCCATCTTTATTTTAATCTTAACTCTCTGAAAGAAAAGTCTCATCAGTCAGCTGTTTGTTACAGAACCATTATAAAAAAATGAGTGAATTCAAGGTTTAATGACAATATGTGAACTGAAGAGAAGTTAACTCCATTTTCATTTTTGTCCAAATTAAGTTGATATATGACAAACTTTACTTTGTTTTTAAAAAAAATATATGTCAAACTGAAGGCCCACTGGACAAACCTGGCCCTTGTGAACATCTTATTTGGCCGCCAAGACATTTTCTAAATGAAAAATATTTTTATGACTTCTCATTTTGCTTAAAACATGGACAAATACTTAATTTGTACAGACTTGTCATGACAGATGGCCAACATTGAAGTCATAAAAAGGTTGGATTTTTTTTTTTTTTAGTAATCTTTAATTTTTTGTGTGGAAAGAGCAACAGAAAACATCAGATGAACCTCAACCAAGAAAATTT
The DNA here is from genome assembly GCA_032273985.1 of Hypsolebias coamazonicus. Classification (NCBI taxonomy): domain Eukaryota; kingdom Metazoa; phylum Chordata; class Actinopteri; order Cyprinodontiformes; family Rivulidae; genus Hypsolebias; species Hypsolebias coamazonicus. Next base: position 10,915,589 of record JAVCKU010000031.1, on the reverse strand, counting down.
GTCAGGTATCTGACTTAACGTACAGACAGAAGTTGACCTGCGGCTTGGACCAAGTTTTTAATTTTGCCCCCATGTTGTAACAGAATTTAACACCCTGGTTTAAAATATTAGCAGTAAGAACTGCAGCAAGTGTATGGGGTGCCGTAAAGTTACATAGTCAAAAATTGACAGCAACATTTTGGTTTATTTAGCCTTTATAAGAAAAAAAAGTTTTTTTTTCAAAGTCACATTTTCACTGTTATCCATACATTTATAAATGTCATAGTTCCAAACAAATATTTAATTTACAAGCTAAATATTTAGTTTACAAACTAAATACTTAACTTGCAAGTTAAATATTTAGTTTACAAACTAAATACTTAACTTGCAAGTTAAATATTTAGTTAGTAAAGTAAATATTTAGGTGTAAATTAAATATTTAATTTACACCTAAATATTTATTTTCAAAACTAAACATTTCATTTCCAAACTAAATATTTGTTGTCCATGCTAAATATTTAATTTCCAAACTAAAAAAATTATTTCCAAACTAAACATTTAATTCATAGACTAAATATTTAATTTGCTAACTAAATATTTAACTTGCAAGCTAAATATTTAGCTTAGACAATAAATATTTAGTTTGAAAATTAATTGTTTAGTTTTTTTTAAATAAATACTTAGCTTGGAAATTAAACATTTAATTTACACCTAAATATTTAGTTTATTAACTAAATAAGTTTATTAACTAAATATTTAACTTGCAAGTTAAATATTTACATTGTAAACTAAATATTTAGCTTGTACTGTAAATTAAACATTATTTTGAAACTATGACATTTATAAATGTATGAATAATATGGTGAAAATATGGCTATGGGAAACAAAACTATTTTTTTCTTATTAAAGAAATAAACCAAAATTTTTATGTTAATTTTTGACTGTGTAACTTTACAAACGTCACCCCATACAAGTGGTCCTACCAGTGTTAAACTCTAAGCTCTTGCAAGCCCAGGATCATGTTTCAAACCTAGTAATGTTTCCTGAAAGTACAAAAATTCAAATGTAAAGAAAAACAAATAATTTTTAAAAACAAGATTGTCAGTCATGGAACCTCTCAGATGCTTTCAGTAGGAAGAACCAGGAATAAAAATCAAAGATCTGACAAGCTTCAGGTTGTAAAAACATGAGACCTTAACAGTTGAGAAGATATCCCCACCTCAAGGGTTTATGTTGGCAAAGCCTTTGTGGTTCAGTGTTCTTTGTACTTGGAAAGTCAAATTTTAATTTTGAGACTCTTCAGTTTGAAGTTTTCCTTCCCACCACATGACTTTAATGCAGCTACTTACAGGCTCTCTCTTACTTCAGCTGCAACATGAAAAGAGACAATCAGTAAAACTGAAAATAGAGGAAACAAGAAAAAGACCCTCCACACTCACTATAGCAGCCCTGGTATATTAAAATCTAGGAAAAGTTTCTTTGACATCCACAAGTCTACCAATAAACATACACAGAAAATACAGAATAACAAACATGGAGCACCCGACCATTCCAAAGCCCCAGTGAAAAATCACTAAAGGAAGCAGACTGCAAAGAAAATAATGGAGTGTCCTGAATCGGGCAGCAACTGTTGGCACCATCTTAGTAAAATCGGGGCTTGCCATGAATGCAGCTTGTCCCGTCACCAAAACCAGAACCTAGACCATTGTTTGACTCCCTGCACCTGAAATCTGGTACGTCTAACACCTGCAGACCTCTGTCAATTCAACGACAGAGACAAAGACATGGCCTTTCTGGTGTGATACGATATGATGATGACGATGATGTCTTTTAGAAATGTTTGATCTCGAAAGAAGTGGTTTCTCTTCATTTTCAGGAAAATATGCCTTTGCAAATGTTGTTTATGACTTTATTGTCCGCCATAGCAAAGCTAGGCAGAGAATCGGAAATGCCATCCATCCATACGTCTAGGGAGCGGGATAACAAGAAAAATAAATGAGGTACCCACTTCCGTTTTCGTGTGTGGCTACAACTTAGAGTAAGAAATGTCCCTGTGGAAAATTGAGTTGCCACGTCAAAATCCAAGATGGCTGCTGTCATGTATGTATATAAACTGACCACCCAGATAATTTAAAAATACTAAGCTAGTGTCCCTGTGATGGACTTGCAACCTGTCCAGGGTGTACCCCACCTCTCGCACAGTGACTGCTGGATACTGGCACCAGTGACCCCCGTGACCCAAAAATGAAGACGCTGGTAAAAGATAATAGACGGATGGATGCTTCCTGGATTTTATTCTGCTCAAAATGATGTTTTCCTCAAATGAGTGGAGTGAGCAAAGATTAATCTATGGTGGGCAAAGCCACCATTGGCCACCCCCTGGCTCCTCCATTTCACTTGGTGGTGGATAAAATTGTCCCCTCAGTTCACCAGGACCCCTCACTCTGCTCTGCCTCATACAACCAAAAAATAAAAAATAAAAAAATCTCCCTGTTCTTCTCCACAGTGTAACTCACCTGAATATCTTCCATGCAGTCACCGTTCAGTCCCAGTCCAGAAAAAAACACTCATCTCACAGACTACATTTAATATTGGGGCAACGCTTGTTCCATTTGCATCTGGTAGTGTCAAAAACATCTTTAAATATTACAAATCTGTTTGTTTTTATATATTCATCGCCCGCCATTGAACGTGAAATACGTTTTTACTTACATGTAAATGAGTTAATTTGTCTTTTTTGTTAGTAAAATATCTCATGAACCATTAAACAGACCTTAAACACAAAAATGGCTCTAACTCGGTCAGATTTGCAAACGCCGAGCTAAAGTTTGATGCCGTAGCAGCTGTTTTTCATCCCCCTCATCATCAGACGGTCTTAAGCCCAGAACTCTGGCATTAACGCTGGCGGGCGACATGCATTCCTTCGAGGAACGCTTGGCTTGGAGGAACAAAAACTGTGGTGAAGGTGCGAGAGCTTTGTTTGACTTGTAATCCTGTGCGCTGTAGTGAAACTGAACCAAGGCTAAAAGGCAAAATAAATCAATAATGAACCTCATACGGCACTGAAATGTCCCCAAAGTCCACTGGAGCAGCACTCTCTCCCCCTCCCCTCCCTCCTTCTGTCCCCCTCCCTCCCTCTCGCCACTGTTTCTTCCATGAGCCGACCTCTACTGTATCTACCCCCGGCATCACACTGCAGAGCGCCGAGGAGGACTCAAAATGCACCAGAGAAGGTGAGAACGATTCATGTGCACACATCAGTATCAGAGCGTTGTCGTCTCATTGAAGAGCAGAAAGGACTCTCTCACTCTTCCACCCGGGCTGGAATAAAGAAAAGAAAAGACCTGCGTTAAAGCAGTTTCACTGGAGTTAAATGATGAAGTGTTCCAAACAAGCAGCTGTGTTGGGCTCCTACAGAGGTGAGACACAGAAATGCGTCAATGTTGGCAACTCACCAGTGAAGTTTGCAGCTCATGTCTTTGCAGCGTAAACAGCGGGGCTGGACTGGGATCAGTTGTTCAAGATTACGGGACTCTTTCTGTGGGCGGGATGGGAGCAAGAGAGATGTGACACTTGTGTTCCTGATATCGGCGTCCCGTCTACGGCACAGTCAGCTCCATCCGTTTGGATGCTCAGTACTGATGCTTGAGGCTGGTTTTATGTTCTGACTTCTTGGTTTCAGGAAATTTGGGAGACTGACCCTCTTCACTACGGTGTTCCTCTTCGGTAAGCTCATTAGAAAGCGTCAAAGCGTTTGAGTGTCCAGAGCAACCCCTCTGTGCTATTATTATTATTGCTTGTTACTAAACCCAGGTTTCACGTCGGCCCAGAAGGTGGTCCAGCTGGCCTACTGCTCATTGGCCGAGCACAACCTCAGGATGGACTGCAGGTACTCGCTCCCGGCAGAGGCGCCGGAGACCTTCTGCAAGTTCACGCAGGGCGAGCGGCTCCTCGACACCACCTTCCCCGGCGAAGAACAGCACGCCCCCTTCAAGAACCGCGCCAAGGTCCGCCTCTTCCCGGGCAACATCTGCCGCCTGCTGTTCAAGAACCTGCCCGCCGGAAAGTCCAACTTCACCTGCAACATCAAACAGGGCGACTCGGCCACGGCGACCAGAACGTCTGTGGTTGAGAAAAGTGAGCCGCTCCATCCGAACCATTGTTCGGCTGCTTCCTGCCTTTCCCCACCGCCTCCGTCAAACAAAAACATCCTTCCTCTGAATTTGTCCAACTTTTTTTGTCCTTGCAGAGCTCCTGCTGCCCTGCTCAGCGTGGAGTGTCCTGTTACAGAGCCGCAGTGGCCTCCTGCCGACCTTGATGGCGCTTCCTCTGCTGCTGGAAACACACTGGTTGTGAAGCAGGCGCCGGACCGCTGCGTCCGTCAACACCGCCGCCATACTCACTCGGTGACCAGCGCAGGACTCTCCTCGAAGCGTGTGTGCACAAGGCGCAATGAGCTCCAACACGAATGTACCGACATCATCCATACCTGGTTTGTCACAGGGCTGCGTCCCCTGCATCGTACTAAGCACAGGTCCTGCTGCATTCTCTTTATACGCCATCGTAGCAAGTAGTACAACTCTGCCGGGACCAGACTAACGCCTGACAGACTTGTTTTCGCATTTTAACGAGTACCAAGCATGAATGTGATCTAACTCTCAACCTGTAACCTTGATTATCTGCAACTGTAGTCAATGCAATGAAAGATAAGCTTTAGCCTCTGTTCTTGTAGCACAAACTTGTAAGGGACGTTTCCTGCGTTGCCACGTGTCAACTGAAACCTTAACTCCAGCTGAAAGGTTATGCATCGCCGCACTCGCTGCGGCGTGAATAATTGCTGAGTTTCATTCGTCCTTAAGGTGGAGCGATCCATTTTGCCTGACTGAAATCTGTCCCCTGTGTCTTTTCTTGGCCGGCTGTCAAACAGCGAGGGCAGGCTGCGCTGACCTTGGGCCACACGGGTCCGTGGAGCCAAGGGCTACGAAGGGAAAGAAAAATGCAGAGCAAGGTTAAATCTAAACTTCAAAAGAGTTTATTTTATTTTATTTGACTGAGCACAAACGCATGCATGAGCAATAAAGTCCCTCTGCTTTTCTGCTCACTTGGAGATGAGTTTTGTTACGAAGGGACGATTATTTTTGCCTTCCACTCGTGCCTGAGACGCCCGTGTTTGGCCAAGGCTCGTTGAATGCATCCTCCAAGCTTTCTGATGTTACTCCACGATGATCCAAGATTAGCACAGGCATGGATCAATGTTTTCTCTGATGTTGTAAAGGATTTTTACTCATGTAGACACTGTAGATGAGTAGTTGGTGTGTAGCACAAGCACAATCATATAAATGCACTGAAGAGCACTACTAGTTAATAAACTGACTGAAACAAATTAAAAGAGGTTTATTTTTCAATCAGACGGTGCCGTTTACAAAATCACTGCAGATACTAAACATATGGACTCAAATCAAATAGAGTTGCATTGACAACTATAATTTCTGAGAACTTTATGCTGCATAGGTGCATTTTAAAGTTATTTTCCATGGGGTTCAAAGCAAAGATAACAAGCAGTACACTGATGTCCCCCGTCTCTGAGCGATTTGAACAGTGAATGTTTGAGTGTTTTTCTGGAATGAACTGAACAGGGACTGTAAGTAAACCTTCATGTTTTTGGTGCAAGATATTCAAGTGGGGAGGCGTTACGATGTGGAGAAGAACAGAGGTAGTTTTTTTTTATTTTCCAAGGTGGTGCAGAGTGACGGATCCTGCTGAGACAAGGGAGCAATTTTAACCACGACCAGGTGCAATGGTGGAGCCAGGGGGTAGTCAGTGGTGGCCTTGGCCCTCATAGATTAATCTTAGGGTACTACAAAGAGTGTCTGAAGGTTAGGGGATTATATGTTTTTACTTTTTACTTTTTTTTTTTTTTTTTTTTTTTTAAAAAATAAAAATTTTAAAAAATATAAAAACATAAAAATACAGGTGAATAGTCAGATGGAGGGCATTTCCAGTTCTCCTTTTCACTCTGTGATGGAGGACAACAAAGGCCAGGCATTCCTTAAAGGAATGTATATCACCTGCCACATTTAATGCCAGATTTTCAGATTAAAATCCTTATATGACGAGAGAGGAGATTTAGTTATTTTGGTTATTTTGTAAATTAAAAAAAAAAAAATTTTCATTCACAACCTGATGCAACAAAGATGGCTCATCGATGCCAAATGTGAGTTGAATGTTTGTAAAATGAGCTGAATTAGACACATATGTGTGTTTTAAGAAGTCAGCTGGTAGTGGCATCCATCTTGATTTGGGTTGGCACCAAAAGCTAAAGAGTAACAGAGGTACAACCAGTAACACGTTCCTGAAAGTTTCATTAAAATGCATTCAGTGGTTCATGAGATATTTTGCTAAAAGTCATGTTAAGTTGACTCCGTGTATCGAATGCCATAAAAAAAGATGGTCTAGTGCAATCTGTCAGTCTTCAGAGTATGCGCTGGGGATCACTCTTCATTACTACCACAGCAAAAAATCAGGTCAATATCATAAAACAAGTTTTATACACACAAAGGCATATATATATACAGTATATATATATTTGTGAGCACCCTGATGCATGCTCAATAATCCAGGTAGAAAAATCTAAAAAAGCTATGTCTGGTCCTCTGGACATTCATAAAAACAAACAAACAAACAAAAAAAGTAGAAACGTTTTGTCTTCTGTCCGAAAGACTTCCTCAGTCTGAGATGCTGTATTCAGCTCAGTCTTATAAATAGCACCTCTCACAGTGGATCAACC
>JAVCKU010000031.1:10890797-10900918 GCA_032273985.1 Hypsolebias coamazonicus | reverse complement strand
GCACCACAACTTACCAACCCGACTGGCCGTCAGGTCCAACCTTCGAGAGCTACGACGCGTATGGAGATCATGGCCTCAAATATGTTTGCAAAGAAGACAGAGACTGAAGGGGTCATCTCATTTGCTGGCTTAAACATCTCGGAGATGTTTTCCATGAAAGCAACACAAACATATTGTTTTAATAGTTTCAAAATTTTCAGTTTTTAATTCTTCTTCATTGTTGGGTTAGTGGACAGTGTGGTTGAATGCATTCTTTAGTTTTACGAATAGTTACATATAAACAAAGATGAGTTTTATTAGCCGAGAAGGTAATCAGACATGAATTTGAGTTTTAGTAGAAACTCAGTGACAACTGTGAATGTTGTCAGGGTTTTATGTTGACACTTTTAACATGAGGATAAAAAGTTTACAGGCTCTACTGAAACCTGTGAATTACATGTGCTGGTCATAAAATTAGAACATCATGAAAAGTTGATTTATTTAATTAATTCCGTTCAAAAAGTGAAACATGTATATTAAGTCATTACCTACAGACTGATATATTTCAAGTTTATTTCTTTAATGTTGATAGCTGACGACTAATGAAAACTCTAAATTCAGTATCTCCGAAAATTTGAATATTGTGAAAAGGTTCAATATTGAAGACACCTGGTGCCACAGTCTAGTCAGCTAATGGATTCAAAACACTTGCAAAAGCCTTTAAGTAGTCTCTCAGTCTAGTTCTGTAGGCTACACAATCATGGAGAAAACTGTTGACTTGACAGTTGTCCAAAAAACAACCACTGACACCTTGCACAAGGAGGACAAGACACAAAAGGTCATTGCTAAATAGGCTGGCTGTTCACAGAGCTCTGGGTCCAAGTGCATTAATAGAGGTGAAGGGATGGAAACTATGTGGTAAAAAAAATAAGCGTACAAGCAATAAAGATAACCTCACCCTGGAGAGGATTGTGAGACAAAACCCATTTCAAAATGGGGATATTCACAAAGAGTGGACTACAGCTGAAGTCTGCTTCAAGAACCACCACGCACAGACATATGCAAGACATGGGTTTCCTTGTGTCAAGCCACTCTTGAACAAGACACAGCGTCTCGCCTAGGCTAAAGACAAAAAGGACTGGACTTCTGCCGAGTGGTCCAAAGTGATGTTCTCTGATGAAAGTAAATTTTGCATCTCCTTTGGAAATCAAGGTCCCAGAGTCTGGAGGAAGAGAGGAGAGACACAGAATTCATGTTGCTTGAGGTCCAGTGTCAAGTTTCCACAGTCAGTGCTGGTTTGGGGGTGCCATGTCTTCTGCTGGTGCTGGTCCACTGTGTTTTCTGAGGTCCAAGGTCAATGCAGCCCTCTACTAGGAAGTTGTAGAGCACTTCATGCTTCCTGCTGCTGACCAACTTTATGAAGATGCAGATTTTATTTTCCAACAGGACTTGACACCTGCCCACAGTGCCAAAGCTACCAGTACCTGGTTTAAGGACCATGGTATCTCTGTTCTTAATTGGCCAGGAAATCCACCTGACTGTAACCCCATAGAAAATCTATGGAGTATTGTGAAAAGGAAGATGTGATACACCAGACCCAACAATTCAGAAGAGCTGAAGGCCACTGTCAGAGCAACCTGGGCTCTCAGAACACCTGAGCAGTGCCACAGACTGATCGACTCAATGCCACAACGCGTTGCTGTAGTAATCCAGACAAAAGGAGCCCCAACGAAGTATTGAGTGATGTACATGTTCATACTTTTCAGTTGGCCAACATTTCTAAAAATCCTTTTTTTAAATTGGTCTTTAGTAGTAGTCTAATTTTTTGAGATACTGAATTTGGGGTTTTCATTAGTTGTCAGTTATAATCATCAACATTAAAAGAAATAAACATTTGAAATATATCAGTCTGTGTGTAATGAATGACTATAATATACAAGTTTAATTTTAGAATGGAATTACTGAAATAAATAAACTTTTTCATGATATTCTAATTTTATCACCATCACCTGTAGTGCCACGGACCAATGACGAGGTCCAGACCTTTCTGTCTTTATTGGCGGATCAGAGGATTTAGCGAGAGCTGAACGGCGCTACAAGAAACGTGCAAATTTACCGTGAGAGACAGAAGATGATGGCGCAGCATGGCTTCACCCGGACCTTTAAGCAGTGCCGAGATAAGCTATAGAAACTGAAGTCAGGTTACAGCTATGAAATGAATGAAAATTCACCCACACCTGAGAAGAACTGAGAAGATGAGAACTGTACTTATCAACGGCAAAGTGGCTCTTTTGACTTTACCATGCTTAGTGGTACCGACTGATCTTTTTCAAAAATAACTTTAGCGCTTTCTCTTTTTAAATCTGTGTCAGGTCTCCAGCAGGAGGCCAAGACAAAGATCCGTGTGGAGCCTGGTTTGTTTGAATGGACCAAATGGGTTTCAGGCACGTGTTTACCCACCTGGATTCCGCCGGTTGAGCTGGCGGTCGCTAACCTGAGCGTGGACACAACTTACAGGTGCACACTGTTGCTAACACTGCTGCAGTTTATCCATGAAGCTGTGATATGATTTAATTCCCTGTAATCTTTTCACCCCCCAGACCTCATTTTCCTGTGAGTAAGCTGACCGTGTCAGAGTCCTACGACACCTACATCAGCAGGAGCTTCCAAGTGACCCGAGAGATTCTAACGGAGTGCAAAAGTCAGGGTAAAGTAGAACTAAACGAGTATGCAAGGTTTCAGCTTAGCTAAACCCAAAATATTAGAAACATTTATAATCAAAAACAGCTTTCGTATTGAAATGTTTAAAAATGTATTGATTTTTGTTAAAGGGATCTCTGACTACTTGCACCTATTGGCCTTAATGTGTTATTTCTCTATTCTACTAAAAGTTGTTTTTTGTGACACATGAAACCTCCTAATCACTTTTGTGTGTGTGTGTGTTTATTACATTTGTCACCCAATGTTTTACTAGTGCAATGCATTCTGGGGCAATGATGTACATCGGTTGTAGTGGAGACTGAAACACAAGGCTTTAAATTTATAATGTGGCCATAAAGTTACCGGTATATATTTTTTAGTCCTTATGCACAATAAATGGGTAAAAACAATCAAATGTGATGAACTTGTGATGTTTAATGTATTAGCTCTGGAGCTAACATCATATTAGCTTTGGATTGAAAGCTATTAGCTGTGGGGCTAATGAATTTAATATTAGCTGCAACACTAATGATATTAGCTCCAGAGCTAACATCATATATTAGCTTTGACGCTAACTTCATATACAGTATATTAGCTCTGTAGCTAATGTGAAAGCTGAGTCACTTCTTATTCTCCTCTCTTGTCACTGTTCTCTGGTTCAAATTAATGAACTGAGCATCAGATAATCTCCAAAATTAACATTCAAGCTGAATGAGCTTGAACCAAAGCAACCTGGCTACTAGGGCTGAACAATTAATTGCATTTGCAATAATATCGCAATACGATAAAATGAGATTTTCCAATCGCGAAGGCTGCAATTTGACTGGTCACGTGACGCAAATCTTTATCAACACTTAATAAAACACCACAAAGACATTTATGATGGCTGCATGGGTAGAATGCCAAAAACCAGTGCTTCAACTTCAAGTAAGCAAAGTATCAGCCGACAGGAATCACTGACCTAACTGTTTGAAGGTATTACTCCGTATGAACATAGCTCATAACGGCACGTGGAAATAACTTGAGCAATAATGGAGTTTATAGTGAAAGACATGATGCCCATTAATACAGTGACCAAGCCTGGGTTTACAGCTTTGGTCAACACACTGGATAAGCTGTAATTCCCTTGCACACACATTTTAGCCAAGTTGCTATCCCGGAGCTATATATAAAAAAAATGCAGAAACAGAGTTGCAGCGGAGCTGAAAACTGTGGAGTTTTTTGCAACTGAAACAGATTTATTGCTTGTGTTTGTTGAAAATTCCATGAGAAGAAGACATTGAAGAAAAATCGCATATTCAATTGCAATCGCAGGAAAAAAAAAAAAAATTGCAATTAGAATATTTTCCTAAATTGTTCAGCCTTACTGTCTACATCGTTTACCCAGAATGCGTTGCAACATTAATAAAATGGCAACATCCATGTATGTGTTAATAACTTAAAAAAACAACAACAAAATAAACAAACAGCCTCCAGTATTTTTATGGTCTTGTTTTTAAAGCTGAAGTAATCATATGTTGTTGTTCCAACTAGTTGGAGATCACTTTAAAAAAAAACACACAAGCTGCTAAAATATACATTTACACTTTGACTAAAGATGCACTGAAACTTAGAAACCATATGATGACAAAAACGAATAAGCAGCAACCGAGTCCATAAAGTAGAAGCTTGCGGTATTTATGGAATGTGTCTCGATGTTTTCTACCTCTTTCACACAGGAAATACGGTCCTGATCGTGGCCCATGCTTCCTCCCTGGAGGCCTGTACTCGGCAGTTACAAGGCCTCAGCCCCCAAAACTCCAAGGACTTTGTCCAAGTTGTCCGAAAGGTCGTATTCTCCGCTCTTTTCATTTCCACAGTTCCCATCAATTGTTCTTTCTTTTTTGTGTTTGTTTTTTAATGCGCACATCTGTCTGCCTTGTTCCCAGATCCCTTATTTAGGTTTTTGTGCTTGTGAAGAAATGGGAGAGACAGGCGTGTGGCAGCTGGTCGACCCCCCCATCTTGCCTCTGACACATGGACCCAATCACAGCTTCAACTGGAGGGAAATGCTAACGCAAGACTGAAGGAATATGCTGTTTTCGCCTAAATATTATTTATTTTCTTCCCTTGACATTTCACTCAAACTATTGAAAGGACAAAGAGAATCACAACCTGGCTTCCATCAAAGACACCATGCAAAAATAAATGAAGGAATAAATAAAAGTCTGTATGTAATATGGGCTAATGTATTAAGATGCACTGCTCAGGAAGAAGGAAACAGTCTTTGTGGAGTTCACGTATGCAGTTTGGATACTTGTCTTTTAGCGTGCTAAGAATATGCAGAGGATGTGGATATTTAAGAAACGTGACAAACTTTTTTTTTTTTTTTGTCTGACGAACGAACTCTGCGACCCTCCTTTAGCAGACAGGAAGTGAAATCTGCTGCTTTCTCACACACTGTGACAAAAATTAATTAAGAAGGACTTGTGCCACAGAAATATTTTTCCACGCGTCGGAAATGATTATCTTGTAGCGACAACCCCCCCACCCCTGTCTTCTGGGGAAAGAAAGCACAAAAAGAAAGGCTGACAATCAAAACAGTGGAGCACTGACCACCATTGTTTCTGTTGCTGCGGTTTGGTAAATTGTTACACGCCTTTTACTCAAGTGTCATATAATTTTCTTCTACTGTAATGGAAATTTTAACACGCGTGAAAACCGCAGTTTAAAAAATCATCAGGAAACGACCCAGCTGATAAGAAGACATGATGATAATAAATTACAGAATAATAAACTCAAAGTTCTTCCTTAAAAGCTTGAATTGTTTATCATGACCCGAATGCTCTGTCAACCCTAAAACTGCTCTGCTTTTCAAATATTTGGTGCATTTCATATACTGTATATGTGTTTTTTGTTACAATGAAGGATTTATTTGCTCTCTGCTTCAACAGTTATTTACTCTATATAACAGAAAATTCTTACTCTATAAACAAATAAAGCAACGTTCTTGAGCTTTACTTTTGTATTGTGTGCACAAACAAGGCTTTATTATGTTAGTAAAAGGTAAGAATTTTGTAAGAAAGTTTTGATCTTTCATCTTAAAGCATCTTCATGACATGTCAACGCTGGAATAGCACAAGTTCGATTGACAGATTGAAGTGTGGTTTAGTTGTAATTTCAGCACAATTCCTTTTTTAATCAAATAAACTGCTGTTTGCTTGTTTATATTTTAAAATGGCTGAAATAGAAGAGCTAACATTTTGACTTTCTATTGATCAGGATGTCTTGCTAAGCTAACTGAGAAAATAAGTTAACAAACATGGCTAAGCTAATTATCAGTATGCTAACAAACACAGCTAAACTATTAGCTAACACAATTACGCTAATTATCGGTAAGCTAACAAACAGCTAACTAAAAATAACACGCTAAGCTACCACGGCAAAGCTAACCACAGATACAAATTTGTCTATGAAGCTAACTATCAGTAAGCTAACAGATGCCCTAAGCTACCAAACAGTAAGCTAACAAAAACAGCTAAGCCAAAAAAAAAAGCTAACAAACACAGCTAAGCTAACTTTCAGAAAGCTGACAAACATGGCTAAGCTATCAGTTAAACTAACTTCAATGATTTTGTAACATACTTTTTTGGTTGTTTTAATTTTCATGTGAAATATTTTAGGTTTATTGTGTAATACTGTTTAAAGGTGCAAAGGTGTCTTGACTGTTTTATGAGGGATTTTGAACTAAGCAGTGAGGTCAGAGTTCAGAAGTCAAGGTCAGGTCGGAAGTTAGCAGTAGCACGGGAATTGTTCGCGCCTTTACTGTCGACGACAGTTACCCAGCAGCCGGACAGTTTCTGTCGCAGTAAGAAACTCAAAAAGCAGGAGTGAGAAGAACATTAGCTCAAGAAATAAAAAAAAATAGGTAAGTAAAGACCAAAATGAGCTGTTATTTTTCCTCTAAAATTTTGTTTAAAGAGAGCCTTCAGGAACAAAAGGGAAAGGAAATTAAGGTCACTGAGTTGAGGTTGTCTTGTGGAGGTTAAGATACACAAACCTAAAATAAACTTCACATTAAATATTAAACGTACATTGTTACCAATTATTCGGAGCTGTGAGCTGTAGTCATAAATGGATAAAAATGGTACCTAAACCAGCAACAATTTTTTTTTCAGTAATTTTTTTTTTTTTTTTTGGGTCAAGAGTAAGTTTGGGAACTCCTGATGGATTCTAAAATATACAGTACTGTATTTGTTTTAACTGAAGCTATAATTTTTAAACTTTAAAATTGCTTTAATCAAAATACCTAAAGTGTGCAAACCCTTTTTGACATTGTCTTGTAATGCTTAGCAAAGACAACATTTTTAGTTAATTTAGTAAAACTTTATAGCAAAGCTCAGCTAAATATTTTTTCCCTCCACCATAATATCAGAACATTAGAAAAAGGTTAATAAAAAAACTTAAGAGAATTAGGAGCTATATTTGACTCTACAGTTCTCAGTCATTTGAAAAGGCAGAACAAGTATACATGTAGATTGTTTGAAAGCATATTTAGGACAGGGGCGCCACTAGGGGGGGGGGGGGGGTGCCACCCCCAAGCAATTGATGCCCCCTCCTTGGCCAGACAGTTTTATCCTCTTGAGTCCCAATATTTTGCTTAGTGTGCATGCTTAATTACCTATATATATATATTTTTTTTTTTCCCAATAAAATAATGCATGTATTGTCTTGCAGATAAGAAAACCAGGCTAAAAGCAATGTCCTCAGCATCAGAAAGCAGGTTCTCAAGTGGTCATTGTTTTTTAATAAACATAAATTTAAGAGAGGGCTAGCTTCAATGAGTTGATTAGTGAGCATGCTTGTCTCAATAAGTAATATCAACTGCAAGTAAAAAATAAAACTAAAGTGGACAAGTGCATATCAGAAGGTGATTCTCTAACTGCTGCGCCGCTACCGCCCAGGCAAGACCTCTTGTCTCTGAAAAGAACGGGACAGATGGCCTGGGTTTATGCTGTGTAAAGATGATAAAAACACTACAAACAACGTCTTTTTAACTCTTTAAACAAGGTTAGAAATGAATTCTTGTCTGCACAAACGCCTCAGGCCAGCTGTCGAGCACACTGGTGGAAGCCTGTGATATCACACACCTGCATCAGTGCATGCAGGAAGAGCACCAGATGGTGCTGTTGACCAATGTCTGCAGCAACCAGCGGTTGTCAACTTTTTCATGTCTTATGCTTTTATAATGTATGCAACTTTTTTTATCCACTTGTTAAATTCAGAAAAAAAAAAAATAACTAAATTTGCCTGTGGTTTTACTTTTTTGCAGGGTTCTGTGCACTAAATTCAGGAGGAGTGATGTTTATTTATTTATTTATTTTTTACGTTGGACTGCTTATCGTTGATGTAGGAGTACCTCCAATGAAAGTATTTTTTACTCCTTCATAAAAAGGGCAAATAAAAGGGGATTGCAACGGTTTTCCTAACATTTGAAGGCAGCACAGATGAGGCTTTGCACTCATTTCTTTCTCAGCTGATCAGGGTCGGTCCCTGGATTACATCTTTTAAAAAATGATTCCAGTTTAAGAAACATAAGGAGAAAAAGGTTTGCTTGCTGCTTATAGGCTTACGCTACATTTGACATATCTTTTATTGTTTCTGATCATTCTTTTCAGGGAGATTATGTTGTGCACATGAACAGCAGACATCACTTTGCTTTAAATTACAAACCAAGATGTTTATTTTTTATAACTACACATTTAAAGTATTGTTCGGACTTAATATATTAAACAAAAACCTAAATTGAAGCTAGCTTGGGACACTTAGTCAGTGACACAATTTATTTTCTAAAATCAATGATGCCAACCAGAATAATTTTAAAAATTGCTTTTGGAGTTTGTCAACTTATTTACGTCTTTGCGAGTAAATTAAAGCAGCCTCACTATAGTTGTTGAGCTTCAGGTTTATTTAAAATGCCATGAAATGCATTTAGTCCTGGCTTTTTCTTAGTGTATAAAAGTAAGCATTAATGTAAACAGTTAAAATTAAAGAATATATAAATGATACCAATTAAGTAAACCAGATCATTAAGATAATTTACTTGTAATAAAATATTAATTTTAAATGTGTCTGAAACTTTTGAAGCTTTTAAATGTAATTTAGATTCCTGGTATTAGGTTCTGGGATTATTAAAAAAAAGTAGTTTAGCTTCTATGTAAAGAAATTTAAATCCTAAGTCGGGGTAGATTCCTGCCTCCTCGTTACCAGACACCTGAGCAGGTGCAGGCTCCTCGTTGGCAGTAACGACACAAACCAAATGTAGGTCAAATCTTTGACTTTTTAAATCTGTGTTGAAGCTAACGTCTGAGGCTCCAAATCCTGAAACACACGGATGAAACTGTGTAGAAAGTCCAACTCAGAGGGTATAAAACAGCAGGGCGTCCTGTTTCAGGTGACTTTGGTGGACGCGACTCGTGTTCATTTTAAAGTTCATTTTTACTCGTAACGGTTTCATTTCATTAACTTGAAGGAAAAGTCTCGGTTTTTGTAGATAGAGGGTCATTCAGCACCAGCTGTTCTCTCTGGTAGGAAACAAGCCGATCTAATGCGGGAACTTTGTTTATTTATTTATTTGTAAAATAAGCTTTTGTCAGTGAAGATGACAAGCTGGCTCAGTTTTTGACCTTTGAACCATGGTGATATGAAACCATTCTGGATTCAGTGTCAGTGATGGACAAGAGAGGGAAAAGTGATATTTGGTGGCATGCAGTGAGGAGAAATGTTTCAGCACGCTTTAACTGGCCCGTTAAGCAAACCAGCATTTTACGTGGAGATGCTTAATGTTTTTTGTTGTTGTTGACAGGGTTTGTAGTGACGATCGTCCCCTTCAGCTGGTCAACAGCAGAGCTCCTGATCACTGAGACCCTCACAGTGTATAAAAAATTGTAGAGTCAAACACAGAGACCTTCTCCAAGCAGAGTCTTGACTGAACTAAACAGATGTGGGCAATGTGGCTCGAGGGCCAGAGGTTGTCCTTGGGACAATCTCCATCCAGCCCCCAATACTCTGAACTGAAACAAAAAAAACAACCTTTAAATAATCATTCATGCTCAATAATCGGTTTCTGGAGTC
This sequence comes from Hypsolebias coamazonicus, assembly GCA_032273985.1. Lineage (NCBI taxonomy): Eukaryota > Metazoa > Chordata > Actinopteri > Cyprinodontiformes > Rivulidae > Hypsolebias > Hypsolebias coamazonicus. Next base: position 10,891,126 of record JAVCKU010000031.1, on the reverse strand, counting down.
CGCCCTTTCCTGCACTGACTCCTCGGTTCAAAACATCAAAGTTCATCCAAGTTAAAAAAAAAAAAAAAAATCCAACAACGTGTTTTGAACGATTTTGGCTATGGCTGCCTCAGAGGAGTTGATGGAGGAGAAGGCAGGCTCCAGAAACCATCTTATCACCATCAAACTGGTTGGCCCACTACGTGAGTGTGCTACTTGTGGTATTGAGTTTGTTGTGGCTCCTCGGACTGATGAAGGCCAAATCATTTCAACAATAAAAAAAAAATAAAATAAATATATATATATATATATATATATATATATATATATAAAAAATATATATATAAACT
>JAVCKU010000031.1:10798069-10814024 GCA_032273985.1 Hypsolebias coamazonicus | reverse complement strand
GCCACGTTTCCTTTGTTAATTGGGTCACAACATACATTTACTAGACACTAAACCTTGCATGATGTGGGTTAAAAAAAACTTTGAAGTATGCAGGTAATGATATGTTGAATGAATGATACAGTATTTTTTATTATTATTATTTTGGATGGATTCATCCCTCAAATGAGTTCAACTCAAACTGTGTCCGGCTGCTTTGCTTCAGTTTTTCATTCAGCTTCACCTGACTGACATTCCTGATGACTGTGCCATTATGAACAGGGGCTGGATGGATCAATACAACCAAATTAGAAACACAGTATCTCTCAGATCAAAGGCTTACTTGGATCTTAGAAATCTGACTAACACAATACACTAATACAGAACCCTGTTGTTCTTGTGACAGCTTCATCCCGTCCTTTGAGGCTGTGCCGCCTGCACAGCAGGAATATCAATGGACTTTTATTGTTGAAGCCTTTCCACAATCAATTTTAGTCTAAGCACGGTGGTCAATCACACTCCCCAACGTGGACACACAAACCTGTGGATGAATCTGAGAGGAGATTCACTTGACAAAACTCCTGGACTCTATCACCTCTCCTATCTGCAGTCTTCTTGTGCTTTCTTTAAGCAGAGAGTTTATACATAAATAGCTGAAATTAGACAATCCTGATGCACTTTGTTCCCTCTCAGGTTTAATCCTTCACTAACAATATAGGAACCCATAGTGATGTGGATTTCTCTGAATATATCTTGAGATTCAAATTGCCTTTGAGAAGCCAAAATGCTCTGGATGGCACATACAACACAGATAAAACAACATGCATAGAAGAAAAACACAGGGACTGAATCTCCAAACTGCGAGACAACTGAAATGACTAAATTGGCAGCTTGAAAACACGAGCGCAGTTTGTCGTGCTGCAGAGACAAACTGGCAGGTTTGAAATAAGTATTTAAAAAAAGGGGAAACTACCATATTTTTCTGACTATAAGGCGCACTTAAAATCCTTTAATTTTCTCAAACATCAACAGTACACCTTATGTATTAATTCTGGTTGTGCATACTGACCTCGAACCGATTTTATGTGATTATTGTGAATGTGTTGAATAAAGTTTGACATATCTGACTGTTTTGTTTCGCTTAATGCGCCTTATAGTCCAAAAAAAAAAAAAAGGTACTTCTCTAATGACCACAGATTTTACAAAAAAAAGGGCTATGTTTATTTAACTAGAAAAAAAAAAAAAACTGTTGTTTCCATCGTTACTGAGATGACAAAAACTAAAATCTTTTTTTAAGCAGTTTTGTAGTCTATATGTAACCAAACAGTAGTTCAGAACTATAACTCACACTACAGTGCAATGCTCAATTAATCTTATTGTAGTCAGTTTTTTCTCCAGTGGAAAATATCTTATGTCAGACCTGACTCAGTTTTAACGTTGTCTTTTGAAAACTGGGTGATCTAAAATAATGACTTTGGTCATTTAGCTTTAAAATGTCTAATCAACAATTTTACTCTTCTTCTTGAACCTACCTCATGTCTGCATTTAGTTTATTTTCTATAACTAATTGTGACAAAAAAACAGTACAAAAAAAGGAATGCCTTCCCTCTGTTTTCGAACAGCTCTCATGTGCAAGCAAATAAAACCAACATCACTGGAAATGAACTGACATCTCACAATGTAAAAAAAAAAAAAGTTACATTTTTTATGCAGAGTGAGTATTGTTGCCAACTTTTTGTTTCTGAGAGACAGTCAGGCAAAGTTAACAGATCAGTGTGAGTATTGGAAAGAAGAGTACCATGGGGCTGTACCATATGAGATTCACATCCAACTCAGCTAAAGAAAATTTAGGTTTTAAAAGTATAAATTTAGTTCAGTAAGTTGGTGAGGGTTTAGTTAAGTATGCAGTACTGCCTTCAGGTCTGGCGACTCGTAGGAACTGGGGAGGACAAGAAAAGAGCTGGCTGCTGGTATTAAGAGGGCCAAAGCAACATATGCACAGAAGATCCAGAGACATTTCGCCTCTCAGGACCCACGGAGTATGTGGAAGGGCATTAAGTCACGGACTATACAAGTAGAAGTACACAATGCCCTAGTGACACATCACTGACTGATGCTCTTAGTTTTATGCTTTGCAGATCCAAATAGACCACTCAGCACGAGACTCACCTCACCACTGGAAGAGGAGTTCCTCAGCATGACCTCAGCAGCAGTAAGGAGGACCTTCAGGAGGATTAATCTTCACAAAGCCACTGGTCCAGACAACATCCCGGGGAGGGTGCTGAGAGACTGTGCCGATCAGCTCTGCACAGTTCTGGATGATATCTATAACTCGTCACTCCCCCTGGCAACTGTTCCCACCTGACTGAAGACCGCCACCATCATCCCAGTTCCTAAAAGCTCTGCAGTATTTGGACTGAATGACTGAATGACTCCTCACCCTGATAGCCGCTAAATGCTTTGAAACACTGGTCATGACCCACATCAAAGCTATCATCCTCATTAGCAAGGACCCATACCAGTATGCATACCACAAAAATAAACAGAGGACACCACCTCCTCTGTGGTCCACACTGCTCTCACCCACCTATGTTCAAATGCTCTTTGTGGACTTCATGTCTGCCTTCAACACCATGTTTCTCCAAACCCTTATTGCCAAATTACTCACACTAGGACTAAGCCCCTCCCTATGCAACTGGGTCCTGGACTTCTTAACAAACAGATCACAGTCTGTGAGGATCCACAATTTCTCCTTCTCCACCATAACCCTCAGCACTGGCTTCCAACAGGGCTGTGTGTTGAGCCCCCTCCTGTTCACTCTGCTCACATATGATTGTGCACCTACCTATCCAGGCTGTCATATTGTAAAGTTTGCAGATAATACAGTGGTGGTGGGATGTATCACAAACAATGATGTATCCAGCTACAGGAAGGAGGTGGTACACCTGGAAAGCTGGTGCAAAGAAAATAACCTTCACATCAACGTGAAGATGAGGGAGATGGCCGTGGACTTCAGATGGAACAAACACACCTACCCGAGAGCATCCTGTGCTTCAGCATCAACATGTGGCATGAAGGCTGCACAGATGCAGAAAGAAAAGCTCTACAGAAAGTGGTGAAGGCTGCACAGAAGTCTGTTGGAGTCAGCTTCATCACCATCACAGACATCTACACCTCCAGATGCAGGAAGAGAGCCACCTGCATCAAGAAGGACCCCACTCACCCAGCACACACTTTTTGCCCCGTTCCCTTCAGGAAGGAGGTTGAGGAGCATTAAGTGTAGAACCACTAGACTGAGGAACAGCTTCTACCCTGAAGCTGTTAGACTCATGAATATCTAATCAGAAAAAATAAATCACTGTAATGCCACTTAAATTGGAGATTTGACACTTTATCTGGGCTGCTGATTATCTATGCTGCTGATTATCCATGCTGCTGATTTCTTACATTAAGCTGCTGTATTCATACCCATCTGCTCATAACAGACTCATGTTCAAGCTGATGTTTATTACACTATTATACTAATTATTGTTTAACATATATCTTAGATCCTTCTATACTGTTTATTTTTATATACTTTATATTGTGCTATTTTTGGGTGCAACTGGGACCTTGATTACACAATTTCATTCCACCTCATGTACCATGTGTGATGCAAATGACAATAAAGAACCTTGAACCTTGAAACCTATTCAGTTTTGGAACTTCAAAAAAAAAAAAAAAAAAAAAGCACCTTTTGTCAAGTTAAAGTTTCAGGACTTTGTAGATTTAACAGGTTATGTATAAAGAAACAAAAAGATATACTGTAATGTTGTTTGAAACAAATAATAAAAACCTTAGCTTATGATTGAATCTGTCACTGTTTGTTTGTTTTTTTCCTTATATAGGTGTTTAAAAGAGTAATTTTCATTTATTGTTAGAAGTAAAATCGCCTTATCCTAGTGGTTTCAGAACCGAACCCAGCAGCTGCACACATGGAGCCGATGGAGGTCAACATTCCTCAAGGATTCTTACGGGGAATAATTACTGTGTCTACCATAACATTCAAAAGTCTCCAACATAATAAAAGATGACCTCTTTAATATTGACATCAAGAATTATTATAATGTAGAGGGAAGATCAGGGAAACATTTAATATCATTCTCAATGACAGTAAAGCAGCAGAAAAGGTTAAAAAGTGTATTACTATCATAAAATATAGAGCATGGTGCATGCTTAATACAAACACTCCCTCGACACTGCTATAATTCATATATCTGTATTAATCCTTTAGTTATTATTGAGTTTATTAAGTTCTCTGAATTAAGTTCTGACTTCATAATGACTTTGGATTTTATTGCCATGACAACAACTCGAAGACTGAATTCTGAATCCAGAATAAGTTCCTTAATGATACCACCACCAGGTGCAATGGTGGAGCCAGCGAGTGGTCAGTGGTGGCCCTGGCCCCTATAAATCGATTTTTGGCCACCCCTATTATTTGAGAAAACTTTACTTTTAAGCAATATAAAAATAGAAAGCATAGTTGTTTTTTTCAAATTGGTTGTGTCTTGGATTTTGACATGTGGACCCAGTTTTCAATAGTGACCTTTCTAATGCCTGAGGGTATTTCCAAGTCCCCTTTTTGCAAAGCAACCAAAACAGGTCCTGATGCTTGGTTCTAACTCACCTTGTCTGCGCTGACTTTGACACAGGATGCTTTACTGGAGGGTCGGGTGTTCAGGTTCTGACCTGTCGGGGTCTCATTGGTCACATTTAGGGGCAGAACAAAACGTCGAGGGAAAACCCTGTCGGACGTGTTGTACACCTGGGAGGAACACGGTGGCAACAGTGATGTTTTTCTACAGCTGAGGTTCCAATGAAAACAGAGTTTTGAAAAGTGCAACACAAGCACATAAACAGAAGCAAATTGAGGGCAAACATATGCTAAAACAACATTTTAATGTTAAAACTAAAGCTCAACACTATATATTTTGTTACTTATAATACTGACTTGGTCTAGCGCCTCCCCTGACTTGCGTAAATTCTGGATGATGTAGTTGTTGATGGCTTGGCCAGAGTCTGAGCAGCACATATCAACCATCAAGAAGCCCTCTTCCTCAAAGGCGTTGATCTGATGGAAGGTAGAGAGTGCTCTGGTGTGGTATTTTACTGGGATGACCTAAATTACAGAACACATGAGTCTTCATGGAAACCAAGCTAGAAGGTAAATGATTCTCCCAGGCTGCCTCTCACCTCCCCTGTATGCTTGCTAATTAAGTGGAAGACCGTTTCCTGCGTTGGGTCCCAGTAGATGCCCTTGCTCAACGCTTGCCCTCGAAGTTTGCAAGTGGCAATCTTTAGGAGGTCCAACTTAATGGGCTGCTCAATGAACACCACATAATTCTCAGACATGGCTATGAGAAGGAAAAGTGTAAAACAGGGGAGATGGCACAGAATGACAGCAGGTGAACGAGTGATACCAAGTGGAAGAAGCTCACCAAAACTGTGGTAGTAGGATGGATGGGACTTGTTTGCAGGCACAATGGAACAGAGGATTTTGGCTCCTTGCAGGGTGTCATTGGTATCAGTCTTCTCTGGGGGAACTCTGATGATGTTGTACAAAGCTCCTGGAACAACCAGAATACCACTGTAAGAGCTTTAACAGACATTTAAACTGAGGTTACACATAAACCAGCAGCAGCAGATGTTTACTGGCAGTCCCAAACATCTTTATTGTGACAACATTCCTAACCTTTTCTCCCATAGGAGTTGCCCATATTGTAGGCGGTGCCATCTGGATCATAGTGTGGATGGGCAGTGGCTCCATTTACAGCAACAAATTTGCTCCAATCAACCTGCAAAACACACAAGAACAAGACGGGGTTTTATTCAAACTGATTTATCAGACAGGTTCCTCAAAATCATATCCAAAATTAAATTCTTATCAGTAAAATTAATTTTTTAACTCCTGGAAAATACTTCCCCCATTGATCATACCTTCAGTTTGGAGTTGAAAACATTTTGCGCTTTGCCAGTTCAAGAAACCGTACAGTGTGGAATTCCAAGCTTTACTGCAGGAGATCTAAACTCTCCAGTTTTTTTAATAGAGAGAGTCCATATTTTGTTTTTATTTGATTTATTTTCATAAACTATACCCTGGATGACTGAGGATCTACAGTATACTAGCATACTTGAAGAGTTTAATTTTAGATGGCTTCAGTTTCATTTCTGACATATGTGAATGCTATTTGGACCAGGAGGACTGCTATTGTTGACATCTATAAATGTACAGTAATTATAAAAGTTTAGTTTGATTATAAGTCACAATGGCCTGCCATATTTGGGTGCTGTTGACAACAAACAGATGTCAAAGAACATTCCATAGTGGCTTCAGAGGGTCACAGCTCAGGTCTACTTCATAGAGATGAGCATCTAAACCAAGAACAAAGAATAGTTTCTTCACAGGTGGGTTTTAAGCTCCTCTCCAATCAGAATTGATACCGTATTTTTTGCTGTATAAGTCGCACCTTTTTACATAAATTTGCATGTCCTGCGACTTATACACCAAAATGATTAATACATTTTTCCCATATTTATAACCCAATTTTTGACTGAGAACTGATGATTTCATTCATTCTAACATGGAAAATATTGAACACTACCATTTTCAGCCACTAGAGGGCACTCAGCCAATATGGCAAGCCAAGTGTCTCACTAATAGGTAAAATTGGCTATTAATGAAACACTTGGCTTGCCATACAGAGCCACCTTCGTCTTGCTCCAGAACTGGAGCAAACGTCAAATCAGCTACATTTTCCCGCACCGCCCTGGCGAAACGAAGCGGATTTGACCATTAAAGTGCAAGTGAGATACACCTTTACTATAATTTTGAGCAAACAAATTATTGTTTTTAAGTGTAAATCTTGTTAAATTCTTGTTGAAGTCCTCCCGTGCACGCTCCCACGGCCACCTTTTGGCAGCCAATCGATTTTTGGCACAACACCGGCCCACGTTTTTGGGTTGTCAGCAGTGACACATAATAGATGCAAATTATATGGCAAAGTGACATATTTATGTTTTTTTCCACTTTAGACATATTTGGACTGATGCGACTTATACGGAGGCCAGTAAAATAATCAGCGCACATTATTTTCAAATGTATACATTTAATTTTTTTAAACACTCCACAAAGCCACTGCCAACAAAACAAACACTATATTATTCATAAGCAATATTCGTAATAATTAGTAACAGTTTGTTGACTGTGTCAGTACCTTTTCCAATGTCTCCAGGTTGTCTGAGTCCACTTTGTGCATGAAATTAGTCTCTGTGCTGACAAAGTAGTCTCCTTTGTATTTCACAAAGCTCACACTTGCATTGTCTGTGGTTTCTGCAGCACAAAACAACTTTTTAAACAACTTATATTTTATGCTTTATCATTTTGAAACAGTTATACGTTTATAGTTTGTAAAGTTGTGTAGGTTTGTGAAACATTAGCTCCTGCTCGTTTTTCCTCCACGTCACCATTATGTAACCTTGGCACAGATAGTGTGCACAGCCTGAACACAGAACTGTTTGGACTTTAAATAATTTATTCCTGTCCTCCACTTGATACTGATTCATTCACTGAGCCTCCTTTTTTTTTCTCCAGGAACCAAACTCAGCAGTGCATCATAAAATCTGTTTTCTATTTAAAGTTTAAACATGAGCCCTTATCTTAAACACTTGTCTCTTACATTTTCCCACTAATCTGTCGGGCTCAGTTTACTCACCCATCGTCTCAAAGCGGGAGAGGAATCTCTGGAAGAAGTTTTTACACGGGTCAGGCATGGCCAGGGTGCCAAACTCAGATATCACGATGCGGTTCTGTTCACTGTTCTTCTTGTAGACATTGCTCTGCAGGAAGCGGCTCATGTAGGTCACCTCTCCTTTCCGTATCTTGAACTGGTGCATCATGGCCATCCCATCAAACCAGTGGTTGTAGCTGCCATGAAATACAGACACCAAGACTTCCTGACTGGAAACAACATGGAGCTACAAAGCAGAATACAAAGGTGTTCTCAACTCACTGCGTGTTGCCAAACTCAAACTTGCCCGGGCCGTTACGGAGGAAGACGCCATTGATCCAAGAGGGGATGGTGCCTCGCACCGTGGTGGTGATCGACTCCGAAGTTTCCTCCACGGAACGAAGAAGAGGAGCGATCGTCTCCAGCCCAGAAAGTGGTTTTATTAAACATTCTTTCACTGGGCCACCATCAACTGGTTTGGCCTCAGCTATAGGGAATAAAAACAAAACCAGTCACACACCAACACTCATTGTTTTCCCCAAAATCTGTTTAGTGAAACGTTTGGCTCTGACTTTAGCTCAAGGTGTTCAAAAGACAAACTAATAGTCATAAACCACTGAAGTCCAGTAAACTACAGACAACCAGTTGGATATGCAGCACAGCAAAGTCAGGATGCAAACATGTTCAGTTAATTCTAACCTGGGGTCATAGTTGGGCATAAACTTGTACTTCTGACTTTGTTTATACTTTTATTATTTTTGATTTCTGTTCATGTGTATTTAGGGGGGAAAAAATGGAGTTAAAACAAAATACCATTACCTTGAGAAACTCCTATGTTGTTGGCACAGTTTGAACATTTTTTTCTGGATTATAATTCAAATACACTTCTAGATTTTATTCTACATACCATGTTAGGACCACATGGATGAAGATGAGTAACAAGCATATTGCATACAGCACAGCTTGTCGACAAATTATCATACACCCATCTATAGCAATGGCCCGAACAAGTAAAGACCTTGTATAACACTTGACCTTGATATGTGACCTTGACCTTAGAGCTGGGTGATGAAAAGATTGTCTAGTGGCGATACAAATGTCTATCACGTTTTGATAAATTACCTTGAGCAGACCAAAAGTTATGGGTGGCACAAGACCTTGTAAAATGTATGACCTTGATTTGTATCTTTAACCTTGAAAGCTGGGATGATGATGATGAGTATATGCAACACTGTCTGAACATTATGAATGTGTGTGAGTTTTTGTTAAATTATGTTGAATGGATCAGAAGTTATGGGAGGAAAAAGAAAAAGTTTTAACTTTGACCTTTATTTGTGACCTTGGCCTTGAAGCTGGGGTGGTGAAAAGTGTATGCACGCAACACTCCTTTGTGTAATAATATATATGTGGGTGGAGTTTTATTAAATTATCTTAAATGGATCAAAAGTTATGGATGGGACAAGTAATGACCTTGTGTAATACTTGACCTTGATTTGTGACATTGGTCTCAAAGCTGGTGTGATGATTACACAACATACCATTTAGTGGCGGTACAAATCCAAATCAAATTTCAATAAATTATCTTGAGCAGACCCGATGTTATGGTCCATTAAGGCAAATACCTTATTTTATGTTACCTTGATTTGTGACCTTGACCTTAGAGCTGGGTAATGAAAAGATTGTCTAGTGTTGGTACAAATGTCTATCAAGTTTTGATCAATTATCTTGAGCAGATCAGAAGTTATGAGTGCCACAAGTAAAGACCTTGTAAAATATATCACCTTGATTTGCATCCTTGACCTTGAAAGCTGGGATGATGAAGAGTATATGTGGCATTCTGTCTGAAAATTATGCATGTGTGAGTTTTTGTTAAATTATGTTGAGTGGATCAGAAGTTATGGGAGGGAAAAAAAAAACATGTTTTAACTTTGATCTTGATTTATGACCTTGGCCTTGAAGCTGGGGTGGTGAAAGTGTATGCAACACTCCTTTGGGCAATGCTATATATGTATGGGGGACTTTTATTAAAATATCTTAAATGAATCAAAAGTTATGGCTGGGACATGTTTTTACACATACTTTTCATCACCTCAGCACCAAGGTCAAGGTCACAAATCAAGGTCACAAAAAACTAGTTTTGACCTGTCTGGACCGTAACTTCTGATCCGCTCAAGATAATTTATTGAAACTTGATATGAACCTGTACCACCACTACATAGTATACATGTGGCGTAATAATCACGCCACCTTAATATCAAGGTCACAACTCAAGGTCAAGTATTGTACAAGGTCTTTATTAGTTGTTTCTGAGGACTTTGTTTGATCCTGTTGCAGAGAACTTTGTATTTTACCTTAGTTATAATATTTTACTTTAAATAAAAAAATCCTATTATGCGTCTGTGTTCACGGTGTATAAATAAAATGTACGTCAGTGTGTTGTGAAATAATGATGACTCATGTATCTCCTGTTTATCAAAATAGAACAATACAGTTTATAATTGATGGGTCTTGTCTAACTAGGTTCTTGTTTAATCTAAATGGAGCAGGGGTACACAAACAATCGGCCCAGTTATCAGAAAACACAGAGGACAATGTCTTTGACCCATTTTTTTTTTTTTGTTTTGTTTCTTTCTCATCCTTTCAAGGACAGCTATAAATCTGGACTGGACGTTTTGTCATGCACACCCGCCGCAGGCTGCGTGACGCATCCTGTGTGATGTGTGTCTGTTTATTGTAATAAACAAATCCAAAGACCATCGTCGACATTTATTTTTATTTCACCCGTTTGTGTTAAGACAATTTAGAGTAAGAAAATCCCCCACAATCCAGAAACGTCAGAGAGCTTTAAAACTCTAAACTCACAGAGTTCATGGAGTTTCTCAATGACTTAAACAGCTCGGATCTTAATTTAAATATTTACTTGTGGAATTTACGACCCCTCCTGTCGTAGCTGAGCGGAAACTCTAAACAGGACACACATGAGTTTAGTTTTCAGAAAATATTTTGCCCAAATATGTAGAAAATCCCCAAGGATGCAAAAAACACAGTAAACTGTGTGAAGCCAGTAATGGCCACGGTTTTATTGAAGATTACTTAGATGTTACTGATCGAGATTGATTTTATACACTGATAGAAAGCCTTCATGTCAATTTACTGCAAATGTTCTCTTGAAATAAAAACACAGTAAAAACCACAGTATTCTTTTGCTAATTTAAAAAAAAAAAAGTAACAACTGATGTGGCACTTTGGCAAAAAGAACTTTTATTCGTTTCATTTTTACCAGGAATAGAAATTGGATTTTAAATACAGTTTGGGTAAGTACAAAACAAATAAATAAAAAAAAATACGTTCAAATTAGTGGGGTTTTAAAGGCAAAAGTGTATTCAGCTGAATGTGCGCAGTGATTATTATCTTAGAAAATACTTTTTTTAATACAAAACAATTAACCGAGTCAATGATTCAGCAATAAGAGTGAAGACAAACATGTACAGGTTTAAAAATGATCAAAATGTGGATGAAAATGTATTTATTGTCATTTCAGTTGCACGTCATTTATTGTTTTTAATATTTAGTATAATTTTTACCCCAGTAAGTGGAAAATGACTGATATGGTTAAGAAACAATTAAAAATAATTGGAAGCAGCAGCAATAATAATAATAACAATAATAATAATAATAATAATAATGATAATGATAATAATAATAATACTATAATAATAATATTTGGTTAGTAAGAAATCAGTTATTTAAAGTGATTTATATAACATGCCTCATAACTATAAAAATTAGTCTGCATTGGAAATCCTTCTAACAAACATGGGGAAGACATTTCTTTTGTTTTTCATCTTTTTACTTTTCATCTGAGTAACATTTTGTACCAAACTAAAAACTGCAGCATACCAAGCTTAATAACTGTGGTGAGGTGGTCCATTTAAGCACATGCAAATCCCTCTCCCTCCCCTCCCTACTGAGGGTCATCAGAGCATTTGTTGGCCAAGACCACGAGGGATGGTTTTTATTAGTATGTAAAGTGTAGAGGCTCTCCTGTTTATTGTTATAATGTGTGTCTTTTTGATTTTTTTTGGTAGTTTCTTTGTTGTTTTGTTAAGTTTTACTCCCCTACTGTTTATCACAGTTTTAATTTTTGTTTTCTGATTCTTGTGTTTGGTTCTGGACTTTTGTTTCCCTGTGCAACCAGTATGTTTCCACAGCCGTTCCTCTCCTCTGTCCTCTCCGCCTACACCTGTTCTCCGTTCCATTAGGGCTCAGCTGCAGTCGTCTCCTCCTTTCATCTGTGTTCTCTCCAGCATTGTGTGTTCTTAAACATCACCATGTCTTCTCTTTAGTTCATGTAAGATTTTGCTGCTTTCGTTCCTGTTAAAATAAACTTTAGTCTTATTTTAACCGAAGCTCTTTGTGTCAGCAATCCAGGGTTTGAAAACTTCAAAACTGTGTTATTTCATAGGATCATGAAATAACTAATCTACACCAGCATTTTGGGCTCAGAATCTTTTCTTCAGCAGTTTTTAATTAAATAAATTAATCCTGTTCAGGGACACTTGGAGCACAGTCTTTGTTGGGTTTCACAGCAGCCTCTGTCTTTATAAACACGTGACTTAGATTATTGAAAACAGCTGTTCTCGTACTGCAGCTCACTTACATAAAACCTTCACATTATTTGCATGGAGTATTACTGATTCTTATCTAGTTTTATTGGAATATTCAGGTTCTTTCAGAGAACTTTGTGCACAACACAAAGGTTGTTGCATAATATCTTTAGTTATTGAGCTTTATGAAGAGGACTTGTTTGCATTTTGACTGTACACAAGAAAAGAAAAAAAAAAAAAACTTTTGTTCCGTCCTAAAACGACAACATGAGCAGATCAGTGAAAAATGAAACTTGTCTTGAAAGTCAACTGCAGCGATCAGAACCACCCATCAGAACTGCAGCCGCACTTTTACTAAAACACACTCCGCGACCCGTACATTGCGCAACTATAATCTAAAAATAACCAAACACATACAATCTCAATCAAGTTGTGTAATCTCGTCAACTCTTTAACGTCTGCAGGAGCGGGAACACAAAGATCAGACATGTGGAGCATTATTCTGAAGTTTATCATGAAGTTTTAAATGGACTGTAAAGTCCTGAGTTCCTCTGTCCGGTTCGTGCAGGTATGTTACAATCATCTCTGGGACAATGACTTCATGCATTTAGCTCAGGTTCTAGCTATCAGAAGTCACACATCGAGCAGATTCATTAAAAGGCCATCAGGAATTCAGTATAAACTCTTTTCTACATTCTGAGCAACTTTCATGACAATTTGTTGACAAGTTGCATAACTTCCTTTCTCCTCATCTAATTTTAACAAAATGTGCATTGTTTTATTTGTTATTTTTAGCCACATGCGATGAAACACCGTCTTCAAATATTTTCGGCCATTAAATGGCCTGTTTAGGGTCAGCGCTCTCTGCTTTGGGTCAGGTGTAAGGTTAGGTTTAGGAAAAGGACAAAAACAAAACCACTTCCTGTTTTACCCACGTGCAACGCTGCATATTATCAGTAATACAAACGAAACTTTAAAACTGTTAGGAGGTAGGAGGGACAATAACGTCCATTTAATGGGCTGATAACATACGAAGCCACTGAATGAAATGAGTTTTAATTCAACTGAGGAACTTTTTTTTTAATAACATTGCTTGTTTATAGCAGTTCCAAAGGGTTCATTTCTAAACCTCATTTTTCTAAATTATAAATTAATAAACCCCACGCAAAACTAAGAAAAACTCAAAAACTCAGCTCAAGGTAGTTAATATTTTTAAAAATCTTGCCTCAAACTATATTTGAAAATAAGAGTACCGTATACGGAACGTTACACGCCTGTCGACAAACTGTTACACAGCAACATATTGCAATGGCTTGAACAAGCAAAGACCTTGTATAAAATTTGACCTTAATTTGTGGCCTTGACCTTAGAGCTGGACGATTGAAAGATTATGCAACACACTATTTAATGGTGGTACAAATGCTTTTCAAGTTTCTTAAAATTAACTTGAGCAGATCAAAAGTTGTGGCTTGAACCATTAAAGACCTTGTTTAAAATTTGACCTTGATTTATGACCTTGGCACGGCATGATTAAATGTTTACGTGACACTCCATGTAGTCGTGGTACAAATTCACATCCAGTTTTGTAAAATTATTTTGAGCCCATCAAAAGTTGTGACTTGAACAAGTAAAGACCTTGTTTTATGTTTGACCTTGACCTTTAGAGTTGTGGTGATGAAAAGTGTACACAACACTATATCTAGTGTTAGATGTGTGTTCAGTTTTGTTAAATTATCAAAAGTTATGTGTGGGACAATATCGTAATACGTCTGTCTTCAACGGGCGTACGATAATTCAACATGCACATACAGAGTCTGGGTCAAGCCCAGGGGCCCATCCGACTGACTAATACGTTCATTAAAAAAAAAAAATTGTAAATTAAATTAACTTTATAACAATATTCACCAGATGTCTGGCCCCTGAGCTGTTTAGCTGAATAGTCCAGCTGGTCTAAGTATCGTCACTTTGTTTTAAAAGTTAAAAATGAAATTTGGAACAGGGTTTGAAACAAAGTGTGGATTTTATTTTTTTTATGTACTGTATTTATTTTTATTTTTTATATAGAAGTATTTTGACACTAAGGGAATAAAAATATAACGAAGAAAGTTGGACAGAATCCTAAATTCATGGCTGTGAAACTGTGATTAAGCTGAGCCTGTTACTGCAGAGAGAAACAAATTACCGGTATTTAAAAACACATTGGTTTGTTCCGGTAGTTAAAAACACAACTTTTACTCTCTTTTAAAAACAGTTTACTGCGCTCTCTCTGTGACACACAACTGTAGGGTTTGTTTTCTTATTGCAGAGATAATTTCATGTCTCACACATGTTTCTTTCTATTCCTCTATGTTTATTCTTTTTTTTTTTTAACAATTACAATGTTTATGGTGGTTTTGTCCTTCGTCCCTTTTACATTGTTGTTCTGCAGATAGAACAAGTTTCCTCTTGGGATTGAACTTTTTTCACTCTTTTTCTACAGTCACATTAAAATGATGTTTAACTGTCATCCAGATAATTTAAGTATAATGTCAGCTAAAAGTGAAAGTGGTAAAGACAGAAGTACTGAATCTACTTTATTGTTTTTAGGTAAAATGCTCAATGTAAGGTTTAAAATTATTGTTGTAGTTGTATGAATTGAAGCTCATTTTAAATAATTGTCACATATTGATTTATTTAACTAAATGCTGCACTGAAAACTATGAGGGGGCTAAACAATTGTCTCAATACTTTACCTTGTGCCTTGAGTGCTATTTGCAATTTAAATGCAGTTTTATGGTGCTTTGATGCAAAAAATAAATAAATAAAAATAGCTTTGTCAATTCTGATTTTCTTGCCCTTGTAATATCATTTTCATGATAAAGTTTTTAACAGTATTTTTCTGCAGATGATTCTCTGGAAGCTTCTGCTTCAGAGTAAAATGATGATTTCTCTAACAGCAACAACCAGATAATGACTGCCAGTGTAAAAGAAACGTGCTGGATGAAGCAGAAAGAACATTCTGTCCTGCAGCACAGCAGAAACTCTCAGATCCGCTGGAAGGAGCTGGAAACTGCATGGCAGGCTGTGACGTCATGCAGGAGCTCACCTGTGCTGTCCTTCTTCCCGGGGGACATGTCTGGAGGATGGACAGCTCCTGTCCTCTGTCTCTGAGACCTGTTCAGTGCAGTGAAGGCTTCGATGTGCGCGTGCAGGTTGTAGAAGCTGCAGCTCCTCCTCTGACCTGATCCGGTCTGGTGGCGCGCGACTGTTACGTAAACCCTGCTGCGACCTGACGTGAGGCTGAAAACTCATTTTCTGCCGCAGCCGCGTTACGCATTCATTCACATGCACTTTGGAGTAGATGTGAGGCATAAAGAAGACTCAGAAAGATGAACGTAAACGTCAGATGTGCGCGTGTGGGTCAAAAGTTGCAGCATCAGCCAGCAGCTGTTGCATAAGGTTTCACTGCCTGTAGCGTGGCCAGTGCGGGACACGCATGAATGTGTCTGTTTTTTAAAACAAAACAAACACAAAATAAAATAAAATGCACTACATGCTGTAATAGTTAAACATATGGGTTTAAACATTTAAAATAAACACATTTAAGAATTTTTCTCCAACTTT